>CM071870.1:19192696-19214588 GCA_036759665.1 Gynandropsis gynandra | reverse complement strand
CACCCATTTCAAATCAATAAACTATTTTGTGACTCGAAAGCTTGCAAAACCCTAGAAATCGAACTACTTACACTTATTGACGCCATTGAAGATTGACTCGTGCTCTCTTCGCCAGTTTCCTTCTCGCCAACTTCAAATTGTTCGCCAACTTCAAATCGTTCCCTCTCAAGTTTGAAATCACTTATTTCTTTCTTGCTATCAACTTTTAAACAGGTTTCACGGCGAAAAACTGTTCGGCTTTCTCGTTTTCGGCAGTTTTTCACGTCGAAAAACTGCCGAACTTCCATTTTTCCACGTTCGAACGTTAAGGGCAAATTTGTCTTTTCTTCAGTTTTTATTTTTCGGATTTAATAATTATTTTGGGGAAGGGTATTTTTGAAGTGATTTAGCCCTTTGAGGGTATTTCTGATATTCCGCCTATATTTTATCAAACCAATTAATCTTGTTTAAAATAATAAATACGATTGATTGAATATTCAAATTCGGTTAATTTAAAAAGGAGCAACAATAAATATTTAAATAATAAGATGTATCAAGTAAGATTTGATGATTCATGAAATGCAAAAATACGAGTACTCGTTTTTGAAAAATCGGAAGAATTTTTCTTTTTTTGCAAATAAGATTTCATCATTACTTGTTTAATTTATACCTGCATTTGTAAAACAATAACTTGAAATTATATTCAAGTATATTTTTTTAAACAAATATTATTTATAGTTTAGAAAGCTTACTTTAGACGGAATCTTTTATTATCTTTAGGTTGTCATCAAAATAAATCGTTATTGATGATGATGTTTGAAGTGTGAAAACACTGTAACCATAAACACAAACAAAATTAGTAACAACATTATATTGATAATCTAAAATTGTTTATAGTAATGTTTAGTTGTTCATAAGTTGGAGTTATTATCATTTATCATTTTTGGAATGACGCAAGTAACGGTCGCACTGTTTCTTTCACACCTATCTTCTCCATGTTTGACCGCACATGCATTACTAGTTCATCCCATATTGGTACTTTTGCGATGTTGTTCCTTTGGTGATTCATTAATATAAATACGTCGCTTTGAGTTATAAGTTAAGGTAAATATAAGTTGATGGATTTAATTTTATTTAAAACTTACATATTTAATAATAAAGGCAAGTCAATTCTTTGAGTTGACAATGACATTCACAATTTGAAACCTATTAGCAATCTGAATAACATCTGTAACGTACAAGACTTAATGAGAAAGAGTGAGTAAAAACTTTACCTAACTTCTATGCCAATTTTTAAAACATTGGTTAGTCTCATATCCTTATAAACCTTCTTATAACCCGTTGTTCTACAAAATGTGATACAATATTTGCAAAGACTATCACTCTTGTTATGGTCGTTTTTTAAATTCCTTCATTGCCACCATATTAGAGAAATTTGCAAATAATATAATAACATAAATATAAAGAGTGATACAATGTTAACAAATATATAATTATTAAGAAAATTAAAGTATACATTTTAAATGGTTACAAATGGCATTTTTTAAAATTTTATAATTAATGTGTTTGTCTGAATGTTGTAAATAATTAAGGTTTTACATTTTTTCATGATAAGAAAAAATAAGGTTGTCTTTGTAAGATCTAGGTTGTAAAAAAAATGTAACAAAAATATTATATATATATATATATAATATTTTAGGAATGCAGAAAAAATTAATGATGAATATGATATTTGTATTTGTATACTTACCTGAAGTGGTTGGTAGACCATTGAAAATTTCTTTGTACACAATGTTTGTTTGATACGACTGTGTCTTCTATTTGACATTCGTTGAGGTCCAAAATTCTCAAACCAATGTTTGAAGTAACTCTTGATAAGGCAACATAGGGTTGTCATGACTGAAAACTGGTTTTGATATATATAATCCAATTTGGTTCAAACTCTGCCATTGGCTCTTGTTTATGGTCATTGCATAATATAAACTGACTGGAAATTGCCTCATTCGCAATGTAAATAAGAGACCTGAATCGGTTGGTGATAAAATGATCATTGGTATAAGGATTTTGATGCCTACATTTTTTCTGGTAATGATCCCTGCCTCCAATACTTTTGTTGCTAAATGTGTGATAGTTAATATCGTTCCATTGTAGAGGCCCTCCTTTTGGTTCAAATTTCTTAGTATCATTACGGAGCACCGATTTGTAGAGAAAACTTATGTTTTGGCAAACCAGGAAATTCAAGAGAGTTTTAAGTATTCCACTGGGTAGAATGAATACCCAGTAATAGGAGCACTCAATTCCAATTATATCTAAACTCAACTACTCAACTATTTTGCCAGAAATTATGACTAATATCAATTCATTAGTTTCATCAACATCATCATTTCATGGAATAAGAATTATCATTTCTTTAAGATATTCTTGGTTCCTAAACAACTCACTGAAGCGTAGATATGTTTCATCCACAATTAACATCTGATCATTTTTTTTTCTAGATCAACTCCTTTGCGATGATGATTTTATTGACCATATAATACTTGTCAGATAATAAATTCATTTTTATGTGTTGTATTGTTTCCAACATCTAATAACTATATGGCGAAATCCTTCTCTTTTTGTTGCAAACGCAAGTTATGTTTTAAAGTATATATGCAACATGATTTTGAAAGGTAGGAACGACTAATTGTTGTCATAACGGTTTCAGCACGGCTTCCTCGAGTAACAGGTAAAATCTGACAAAAATCACCTCCTAGGAGTACTAGTTTACCTTCGAATGGTTTCTGTGTAGCTTCTTCGTCATGCATAGACACTAAATCTTTTAAAATTCGATGATTCAAATGTGTGTCGGTGTGCGATTGGAGCTTCATCCCATATGATAAGATATACTTTGATAAGTAATTATGCTAGCATAGTTCTTGTTCTATATCACATGTGGATCCTGCATGGACGTTTAACGAAATTTTGAATCGAAAATGTGTTGTTCTACCACAGGGAAGAAGTAGTGTTGCTATAACGGATCGGGCCGAGTATAATTACTCTGCATTCTGACCTCATCTTTCAAATAATAGTCCTGTATAAATATATTTTACACGTTCCTTCTGAACCATAAATGAAGAAAAGTTACCCTTTTTATGTTCAATAGAATCTATAACAATTGTATAATTTCCATATGTTCTTTGCTTATGGTTTCAAATAATTTCATTTGTCCGACCCACTCGATTTCTTCATTACACTGTAACTCTTGTCTAAGCAAAGTATTTTTACTGATCTCATGCAAGATGTTTTTTTTTTTCTAGTGTTGGCATATCTACGTAGTTAATCAGTGATTTGTTGTTTTCCGTAAGTAGTTTTTCAATCTCTATCATAGTATTTATTCAATTTCTTTATACGACAAATGTACGCCATTGAATCTAAATTCTTTCTATTTTTCATTAGGATATCCTTTCCAAGGAATTTCCAGCAATTTTCCACAAATCAAATGGCTTTTTCACTTCACAATTTAGTAATAGTGTCACTAAAAGGTGACGGAATTGTGAAGGCATTGTCCATTTAGATGCCTCATTAATAGCTTGGCACCATTCATTGTCACTATCAAGTAACCCTCTTGCTATACACACATCTTTGGTACCGGTATACTGGACATTATCAATCATTTTTATATCATCATAATTGGTTGGGCCTCTAAAAACATTAACAACTTCTCGGATAGTACAATTATCAATTTGCTGGATGAATATATATGATTCTTCCAAGCGTCAAACCTTGTTTTTCGAATAGACCAAAACTTATACATGTTTTTCCATACAAACTTTGTTGGGAACTCAACATATGTTAATTCGTGTGCTTCTTTGAATTTTTTGTTCGTTTTCATCCATCCTGTAAACATTTCTTTTTTTTATCCTAGATTAGTAAGTACTCTTTCGAGATATATCGAATCTTTAAAAGTTAAAGCTTGTTCATTTTGCAAATGCAATGATAACCTTATAACTGGAGGTTTTTGCTGAGGTATTAGAAATGAAAATATCATCCAAAAAGCTTCGCACAAAGATAGGTACCGACATTCTAGGTAGTTAGATATTTCATTAACTTCTATGATTGATGTGTTCTTCTTACTTGTAGAACCATCACTCTTAATCCCTCTCTCAATCAGTAGTGATGCTTTATTCACTCCTTTTATTATGTACTTAAACAAATATTTGATTGAACTGGATTTATTGCACCACTCAGTGTCGATATACACCTTGTACTTTTTGAGGATTTTTAAATTATGAGACACAACAAAACGGTTGTCCAATTTGGCATCACCCTTAACTACACACTTGGAGTCATCTGTACAACACATACCCAGAATCATGAACATTTGTATACTCGACATAAGGGTGTAGATATTTTTTGGTGTAGACTCCATTTTCCGTACATGGTGAATCTGATCTATCTAAACCACAAGGCCTATACATCATACGATGCTCAATCTAACTGAACCCTTTACTGTTGATTTATTTATCAGGTAATTATACTTGTATGAATGCATCAATGTATTCAGTTGAAGGATTTTTGTGCATCAGTTATAACCATATAAGAATATGTGCATGCAGAAGCCCTCGCTTTTTTAACTCAATTGTGTGTATAATTGCAAGATCGCAATATTTAGGGTAAGCATGAAATTTGATGTGTATATTGTTCTCATTAATTAATAAATTGTTTCAAGAAAACCTAACTACATTATATAGGTTTAGGAAAGAAAACATCAGCCTATCAACCAATAGAGCATCTAATTTCATCTTGAACACACGGCATCCTATGCCAAGCCTATCATTTGCAACGCCTCCGTCGACTAATTCGAGGTGATCCAAAATCTTTTTCCATTTCGGATTGACAATCATTGTTACAAATAGGTCCAGATTACCATACCACCTGTATATAACCATTGGGTCATGGTAGTTCTTAACCATATATCTTGATCCGCAAGTAAATGAAGGGGGTAACACAATCTGCTTACCTATTACTTTGGCATTCTTATCACTTTTTACAACCACATTAAATACATTATTATAAATATCATACCTCAGTTTAATTTCTAGACCGTAATATTCGTTTTTCAATGGCAATATATGCATAAACAACATATTATGAAATAAATAATATAATTGTCTTCCCTTCTAACAATCTAGTTTGTATTTTAATAAGCATAATACTCTCTCATTGTAAGAAAAGGTATTTTTATCTTTTTCTTTGAATTAATGTATGGTATCTCCTCGTGAAGCCCATATTGATCATAAGAAAATAACGGTGGATACTGTAAACTCATGAACAACGGATGAATATCTCTAATTCTATTAAGTTCACCTCACGACTTCAATTGTAAGATAAGGTCTCTTTCTCTGTTTGTTGTTGAGAGATCACCGAAAATAAACCAACAACTTCATCACCCATTTGTAAATCACATTGTCTTCCTTTCTTTCTAGGTTCTACCGATCTTAAAGAGAAACCATTAAAATCTCCCATTTCATATCAATCGCGGACTTTCTTAAAGATCTGAGCCAAATGGTTATGAGCATCCAACATTTCTATTAGCTCAATAACTATGTTTTTGTCGAGATTTCCTACATGTGGAGTTTGACTGAGAGTTTTGATGCGATCGTGGACCTCATTTGTCGTGTCATAGATATAGAGATGGGAAAATTTTGAAGTGTTTCCTTAAACAGGTTGAGGGATCCTATTTGGTGGTGATTTTGTCTGTGGATTCTGAAAGTATAGTGACCTCCTCTAGATGTTGTAGAATGGTCTATTTTTGCAACAAGTGATGTAAATGCTAAAATAGAATTATAAACCGTAATTTTTGTTCGAATTGCAAGGGAATTGCTATACAGCTCTTCCAGCAGAACGTACCGTTCTGGAACTTTTGGTAATTTTATTCGGTCTTGCATACAACACATATTGACTAACAAATTTCCTTTGTTAGGTTCTCAGTCCACGCTTTCAGAATTCCATGATAACATGTTACAACGTTGGTAAGAAATGATTTCTAAACAATATGAGCTTGTGCATTTAACAAACCTAATGGTTCACAATAAATAAGAGGATTTAATAGGGGAAAAGCTTTATCTTTTTTGTGATAGTTTAGGTGATGTGTAATATTCTTTAAGTTTAAACAAATAGTTTTATTATATTGTTGATATTGTATACATTAAAATTCTAAGTTCCAGATTATGTTGTAATTTTTAAAATTTTTAAAGTATTTTGATTCGAAATAAGATTTAAAAAAATAAAAATAAGAAGAATGCTTCATATAATATAAGTATATAAAAATTTATGCTAACATTGTTCTCGAATAATTGTTTTCTTCTCCAATATGATAGCTTTTCTTTTGCTCTGGAAAATTTTTTTAAGCGTTTGATAGTTCAAATTAATTCATATCCTATAATAATTATTCATTAAATAAAATCTTAACATACAAAGACTATACGAGTATTGAATATCTATAAATTTAAAGATGGAAAAAATATCACTGGATTCGATACAAACATTTTTTCTTCAAGTCAATTGTTATATGAAATCGCCTTCGAGCACTGTGTAGCAAGATTTTTTTCGAATAACCAAGGGCATATTTCAATTGTAAATATAAAGTATAATTATGATTAGATAATACATTACAAAAGATATAATATCCGCATTATAAATAAACAACCCAAATATGAAAAGTTGTTACCATTGTTGAACGCTATGGAAGTTTTCCTGAACCGTCATTTGTTGCTACAACAACATGTTTTGAATGCTTTGGTTTCAACGAAGAATCTAACACAATAATGGTGGTGACGCGTGCCACCAACTAATGATACCGAAGAAGAAAGGCAGACTCACTACCGATAAACCCAGTTGCTTTCGCCGTTACCTGCGACTAAACAATGAATTCGAAGAAGAAACATGCACTTACCGCCAGCTAAGCAGGTCAGATTCTCATTATCCTACGACTAAACGACAAAATCGAAGAATAAACACAGTCTGGTCATCGAGTGAGAGTTATCCCTTTTCTTACTACCGAACGACGACATCGAAGAAGGAACAATGACTTATCGCTGGCTAAGCAGGTTGTTTTCCCCTTTTCGTACTTGTCTTTGAGTGATTGAACGATGTGTATGGTTGAATCTATGAAAGTAATGAGAGTATATATTTTAAATTTGTACTGTTTGAGCAAAATAGTGAACGATTGTTGTGCTTGAATGGTTCGTTTGATTCAGATTTAGGTTTGGCGGTATTCTGTAGTTCACATTACGGTATGAATCCGGTTGTCTGTTTGTTCTATGTAGTGTAGACTTATGTTTTGTCCTCCGTTGAATTTTCTAAGAGATCTCAATTTAACTTTGGTATTTTACATAATAAGGCATTATTGTGGCAAAGATTTCATTAAGTTATATGTATTATTCACATAGATGTTGTATATAATTTGTTTTATAAACAAAACAGTTTTACAATAATTGTTAGACGAAATCTCTTTAACTATGTTTATTCAAAATTTTGAATTGAGAAATTATGGTCTAGTAAAATTATTGATTATGTTTTAAACAGGATTAAAGACATAAGTATGACAAAACAATGGGTTATGGATATTTAGAGGTATTCATTTCATTCCACTAATTTTTTTTCTTTCTGTGTGTTTTTAGAGTTGTTGTGATCTAAACTATAAAAATTACATTACACAAATAAAAGAACTTGAAAAGTTTGTGAAAACCAAAATACAAACGCACACAAAATAAAAGAACAAAATATAACTTAAACATACCAAAACTTTTTTAAGTTCATGCATATCTATATGTTTGTATGTAGTTAGAAATTAGACACGAATTGAATGCAATGAAATTATAAGCAAAAATTATAGTAATAGATTAAATAAAATTTAAAAGATTAACATTCAGAAAACAATAAAACAAATACTTTGACGTTTAGAAAGAAAATTTAAGTAAACCGAGATTGAATTTAACCAAACTAACTAATACTAATATTCTTCCCACCATCTGTCATCTTGACTGATATATTAACAATCACCTCATCTGCTTCTTCTACGTCAATTTCACATGTCCAAGATTCGTGAGATGGTGAATGATTAGTGATTAGGTGTGAAATTTTATGAGATGACCTTAATGTTAATGTAAATGTGATTAGGTGTGAAATTATATGATGTCCTTCAAGCATTTAGGTATATCTAGTTTACAATCATTTTCATGTCGAGTAAAGTAATTTGAAGTTAAACAATATTAAACAAACAAGCGTTTTGTGAATAAACAGTCAATGTACAACACATTTGAGTCAATGACGTCGGATGCTTTAATGTTAGTCAATCTGGAAAATTTTCGATCAAATGCAACAAATGTTGCAGAATCAACACCATCATCAACAAAAAATTCCAATATAAACCTGAAAAAATGATTGCAAAATCAGAACCATCATCAATAACCGCGAAAAAGTTACCAAAAAAATATAAATTATGTACCTAGTAACCTAAACTGCATTAGACACATGACATAATGCACAAAATAAAGAATTTGTAGAGCACGTTGCACATGCAACGTAACTCCAACCATTATGACCTAAAACGTGAACAACCAGTGCACAAAAATTCAGCTTCATGTTTGCAAGATAATTGAAATATTAATATAAAATCCACCAAATAGTTTAGTTGTTAGGGAAAAACAACATAAGCAAAAAATCCCTTATGATTCAAATTTGTAGTATAGCTTAACAATTCTAAGATTGAAACACTTTCAACCTTAACAGCATTGTTATATGTTTCAATGCTCTTTAAACCCTCATTATCCCCATCTTTAATACTGAAAAATATTTGAAAAAAAATAAATACACATGTTGTCACACAAACAACGACATTATGACATCATATAATAGATGGATGGTTGCTCGTATATGCAATATGTCATATCCTTTTTGAGTTTCATAGAAAGGTTGCATATAAATGTTACATACACATACTTAAAAATGTCCAGAAAATTTTATTGTTGTCACACAGACAACAACACACACATACACACACGCACACACACATATATATATATATATCATGCATTATAGTTGTCAGATTCACACAAACTCATATATAATATGATATCCCAATGCATTTGTGGGTATAGATCTCGTTTGCAATTGCATTTGTGGCTAAGAATAAAATCAGCTTTATATCTATACATACATATGTTCAAAAGAAAATGAAAAGAATTATATTCCAATGCATTTGTAGCTAAAATGAAATATTAGATATCTGAAACGTACCATCATCCCCATATTTAATACTGAAAAACAATTTATACACATGTTGTCACACAAACAACAATATTATGGCATGTTATAATAGATGCATGGTTGCTCGTATACGCAGTAATGTCATATCCTTTTGAGTTTAATAGATAGATTGTATATAAATGTTACACACACATACTGAAAATGTCAAAAAAATGTTATTGTTGTCACACAGACAACAACACACACATACATACACACATATATATATCATGCATTATGGTTGTCGGATCCATACAAAATCATATATAATATGTTATCCTAAGCATTTATGGGTATAAATTTGGTTTGGAATTGCATTTGTGTCTAAAAATGAAACTAGATTTATATCTATACATACATATGTTCAAAAGAAAATGAAAAGAATTATATTCCAATGCTTTTGTAGCTAAAAATGAAATATTAGATATCTAAAATAACAACAGAGGAATACATTTCCGTGAAAATGTAAAATAAATTTTAAACAGTGAAAGCATCAATGGTTGCAACTTCACCATTAAAATAAAACCTAGATGTTGAAGTTGTGTTCACGTATAGGTGACTTTAAATAAAAAGAATATTAATCCCTCACACATGTCTCGACGAATACATACTGCACCATACATCTTTGAAACAATGAAATATATGGGAAAAAACTAATTAAACATACATAATATGAATCCAGGGAAAGCAATTGCAAATATCATAACACAAATTTCTACCGAACTTAGGATTTAAGGTTGTCACCAGAATTACAGATGGTTGTGGACCGAACTTCTCCAACTTGCAACGGAAATCCAAAGCATTTTTGTCCCAAAATGTAATATTTATATCACACTCCTACAGTAATTACGTAATATGCTGGAATACACTTTACAGCTTCAATAAGAAGAATTCCAAGATCAAATTTATGAAAATTTTTACCCTATCATTTGTAGGTGTGACATGATATTTTACGTAGATGATTCATTATCCCTATGTGAATCTTTAATTATGTAACACGGCCAGTGATATCTAAAAAGTTTAAAAATTAGTTAAAATATTCAAGTGACTAAAATAATTATAGAATATAATGAAAAGGTAACAAGTGATAACCTGGCAGCGAGATGTTTTAGTTTCTAACCTAACAAATTCGTCATAACTTTTCAGTCTAAAACACTCTTTAGCGATAATACTTGATCCTTCATCAAGCTGTAAATGTTTCATCGAGACGGTGATCCGAATGGACACTTTCGCGTCTGATTGTTTATAGGTATCACTATATAAACAACGTTAAAACCATTAAAAGCTACAATTGAACCCTCCTTTAAAATATCAGAAAAGCGGGTGTAAGTGCCGCAATTGACAAACCTTTGAAGCAAACTTCACTGTAACATGGATAGGCTTAGGTCAGGATATGAAGAACTTAAAACAAAGAGAATGGTAATATAATTTTTTTGAAAAAATATAGATGTTAAACTTAACGGTAAACATACATTCTCATTGATCAATAAGAAGTCCATCCACATTGTTTATATAGTGATAATCCACCGGAAAGATCAACTGACAATAAGATCATCAAATGATATATCCTGTGTGTGGTTTTGTTCTTATGTGATTTGCAAGATTTCCATTAGAAAAAGACAATACAAATGAAATAAGTGTTCAGATGAGGCAAATGGTGAATAGACTGTGTTGTGTGGTGAATATATATATAGTTCATTGACTGTTATGATGTAAATGGTGAATAGAATGTGATATAATGGATATACATAATGGGTGATGTTGAGAAGTAGCCTTGAACGAGCACCCCACCTAATAGGGGCTAGATGTTGATAAATATAGGCCATGAATGATCATAAATCAGAAAAATGGAAAGTGAAGTGATTTGCGGATAACAGTTTCATTTACTAAATAGTGATATTAATTGAATTTAGGAAGATATTTGTCATTAAGTATAATTTAGGTGATCTAAATGCATAATTCTACTCTAACGTGAAACTGAATTATTTTTTATTAATATGCACTAATGAGGAATTTATACAAATTTATAGAGATGCTATTATATGCAGGGAAAGTAAATGGACGAGAAGATTCAATAGGCAAAAGATGTTACATAATCCAGAAAAATATAAGAAATTGAAGGCCAGATAAATTGAAGGCAACATTTTTTTGCCTTGGATTAATATATGTGGTTTTTTATTACGTTGAACAGTTGTTTGTTTTCATTTTGATAATCAGTTTTAAGTTGGGGATATTCTTTAAAAGTTGCAATTCATAAAAAAAAACGCGTTTTCTTTTCATAATTGTATTTTATTAAAATAATGAACATTATATTATTTAATTTTTTTAGTTTTTAAAATAGATACATGTTAATTATTAAATTATTTAATTATATAACGATTCTTATAATTTTTTAAAAATTTAAATGAACCATTCTACAAAAAAATACTTTAACCGTATTTTTGTTGGGATATAGATAATAACGTTCGAAATATTAAATTATTTTTTTGAATCTATATTAGAAAAATAATTATTAATTGTTTTTAAATAATATTAAAAATATTAGAGCAACGTAGATTAAAAAATTATAGTGTATGTGTTTTTTGTTGGGGTATAGATAATAACATTCGATGTATTAAATTCTTTTTTTCTGAAGATTCTTTAAAATTTATATGAAAAAATAATTGTTAATTGTTTTAAAATAATGTTACAAAAATATTAGAAAAGTATTTTCAATACCCCAAATTTTAGAAAATAATATTTTAAAATAAGTCTATGAATATTAAATTGTTAATTGTTTTAAGTTCAAATGTTGATAAATATTTTTCGGATGCAAGATATTTTTAATTTGTAAATAAATAATATTATATATGGAAATATATTTATAGTGTTATTTCAAATAACATAATAAAATTTGGATGTAAAACAAATATGTATATGTAAATATTAATATGTTTAAATAAGTATGTATGTATTTTTTAATATAAAATATTTTTTCAATCCGGTGAGTAAAAGATGGAAAAATTTAAATTTTAATTTATTAAAGGAAATATAACATAAAAAATATCAAACTATTTTATTTTAGTCTATAAAACATGAATTATTATCTTTAACCTAAAAAATCCAAATTTAATTTTGTTTTGCTTTAAAAACACTTTAGGAATATAGTGTAGAAAATACCAAATTTTTTAATTTTTACCTATAAAACACAAATTATTACTTTGAACCTGAAAATTTTGAATTTTTACATTTTGTCTAAAAAAACACAATCTTATCAAATAATTATATTCATACACAAACAAAACACTAAATCATATTTTAACTCTTTGAATTTTTAAGTATTGTCTAAAATACACAAGTTTATCAAATTAATAAAGTTAGTATTTTTAAGGCAAAAAAATATAAATTTAGGTTTTTTAGATTAAAAATAATAATTCATATTTTATAGGCTAAAATAAAATAGTTGGATATTTTTTAATGCTATATTCCTTTTATTAAATAGAGTATCTAACAAAGACCATGGATAATAAAATAAATTTATAAAAACATAGTTAAATATCAAATAATACAAATCTTTAACAATAAAATCAAAACTCACATGATGCTGACCACAAAAGTATAACAGCTAAATAAAATTTTAAATATTTTAAATTGTTATTTATTATAATTTTTTAAATTAAATTGATATATTTTGTATTGAAAAAATTAATAAATACACATCTATATATATATATATATGTATTTGTGTATATATATATACTAGTTTTAATCTCGCGCTTCGTGCAAGTTACAATTAATATAATCTTGCTACAACTGAATAACAAAATATTTTTTAAATCTAATTTTGTAATATTTTTTAACATTGTTGAATATTTTTTTATATACAATATTTGTGGTTTTTGTACAATTACCAAAATCATCTAAAATAAATAATTTCGGTCTTTTTTATTTTTTGTTTGAAACAACAATATACAATTGATAACGGCTAAATAATAGTTTCTATAGATATTTACTCGTTCTATTAATGCTTTATCTTTGACCTTTATTAATTTTCATTGTAAAACATAACATATCAGATAATTTATTTTCATTTTAAATGAAATGACAAAATTATATTGGTTGAGATTAAAGAAAATCGAAATACAAATACTTTGTTGCCTACATCGATTCATGTTTTTATTTTACATTCTATAATATTATTATTTTAGTTGTGTTATTTGAAGCCGTGTTCTGTTACATAATCCAAATATCTGATCTACATTTCGTAAAAGCATGATAGATGTCTTTTCTTTTAGTTTTAAACAATGCTTTAAAATTAGTGGATATTTTAAAAGTTTTAAAAATTTTGTATCATATAATTCATTCCCCTAAGACCTTCTTCTCCTAATTGTTTCCATTCTACTAACGAATAATCTATAATAATTCGCAAATCTAAATCGACTAATTGTTCTCCGATAACACTCATCCCAGTTGAAATTTCTCGATTTCGAAATGTATCGAGAGCGAAAGGTACGAAATAAATTTAATCAGATTGATTTTTCGATAAAAAATCACTATGTGAAATCTTCGTTTTTTTCTTTTTCTCTATCGCTTTCCCATAACTACAACACTTCTTGAATCATATAGAACATTTTCTTCTCTATCTATATGAATCCATTATGAATCGATATTATTACTTTCTAGTTCCTTACCAACATCGCCTCCGTATTATTTTACAAAAATATTTTCTAATTTTATATTTAAAATCATTATATTATTTTTTTAATAATTTTAAATTCAAATCAAATATTTAGTAATTTAATTTTAATTTTTACAATTTTTTATATTTACTATTTGAAATAATGTAATATTTTCTAAAACTATTTCATAACTTTTAAAATATTTAAAATTTTCAAATTTTAATTATTAAAAAATTTAAAGATTACTATCATTTAAAAAAAATAAAATGTTAAATAAATAGGAAAATGAAATTAAATAACAAATCTATCATTTATTATAGTTTTCTAATTGTTTTTTTTTTAAATAATTACTATCATTATTATTATTATTAAATTACTATACTAACCCTAATATTTTACTAACCCTAATCTTTTACTCTCTCCCTCCCGCCGCTCACCTTCTTCTCACCCTTCTTCCCCATCTCCTCTCTCTCTCATCTTCTTCTCCTATCTTCTTCTTCATTTTTCCTCTTCCACCTTCTTCTTCACCCTACAACGCCATTGACTATTCTACGTTCGTCTCTCTCCCATTCGACGGTCGTCTCTCTCTTTCCCGTCGACTCTTTGATGTTTGGCAAACGATCCAACGGTTCGAGTGCAACGCGGAGATGGTAACCCAAAGTCCAACGGTTCGACCACTGGTGGGAACGAATCGAAGGAGAGAAAAGCAAAGGGAGAAACCTGCACATAAGAGACGATGGAGATAGTAACCCAAAGGCCGAAAAAGGGGCAAAAGAAAACCCCTTGAGACCCTAGAAAAGACCGATGGCCACGATTTCCCACCAGTGGTCGGTGGGGAAATCCGGTCATCCAAATTTCACGATCCAACGGTTCGAGTGCAACGCGGAGGGAAGGAAGACAGACGGCAACATCCTATGCACCGGGTAGCTGGGTCGGGCGCACGGGAAACGGGTAACCCGGCGAATATGAGCCGTCCACTCTGCCCGAAAGTAAAATAGAGGACCAGGATGCGGTCACGTCATGACAAAAAATTTTTTTGACTTGCAAGCCTTTTATATAGTATAAGATATGTGGTTTATGTGTAGATATATATACATGTAAATATATGTGCATGTATATTCATGTACTTTTTGATTGTGAATGTGTTTATGCATCTCTACTTTTTCTTAATGTCTATATATACATATATTTATATATGTGTTTATGTATGTGTATATATATGTATATGTATAAATTTATATCTATATATAACATATGCTTGTGAATGGGTATTGATATGTCTACACATATGTATATATGCATACGTCTTTATTTGTATATATTGTGTATATACATGTGAATATGTGTGTATATATATGTATTTTATGTGTATATATATATGTTGATTATATAAATTTTAGGGATATTTTAATCATTTGATTAAATCGCTACTAAATGCAATCACAATCATAATATTTTTTCGTATTTTTTCGTGCGTTTTAATTTTATGATTGACAACATTTACGGACAATTGCGATTTCACCGATAGTTTTCCATCTATTTGCAATCGCCATAAAATTTAATTAAATTTAAAATTTACATCTTCTACTAAAATCAAATGCAGTGTGATACTTGGATTTCTTTGACATACCAACAGCTACTATGATGTCTATAAGAACTCAGATTCTGAATTTGGACATTGCATTGTCTTAGTTGAAGCCTGTTAGCTCCTCTCAGCATCGAAGAGCCGAAGCCGAAGTATTGTACGACCAACATCTTACAAGAAACCTTCCAACAGAACCAGAGGCATTCGGCTGCTGAGCTTGCGTGCCGTTTATCCCATAAAACGACAGTTAGTCGAGGACGTATAAAAAACAAACGGCACGTATGCCTACGAGTCTCTGGTGGCGACTCTGTTCAAGGGACGGCTCCTTGACCGTTTTGCCTGGCTTTAACCACATGCTCACTCGGCGCGTGAGGTGAACTCTCTCTCTCTCTCTCTCGCGATCGATCGATGCGGCGTTCGCACTCCGTCGTCCAACCCCTTTCCTCCGCTGCATACGCCGACGCATCCGCCGCCGTCATGTCCAGTCGTAATCCGGTAGCTTGCGCAGACTCTTCTGAATTACTCTCTTGTTTTAGGCTTACATTGTGTCGATTAACGGAAGATTTGTTTGTCCTGATTGGAGCAGTACAGAGGGGGCCGGAGCCGAGGCCGAGGTCTGCGAAGCTTCTCCGATCGTCCTCACATCGAAGCAGGAAGAGATCAAGTTATGACCGGAGACTGGAATCAGTCAGTCCAGAACGCCAACCTAGGGTTTCAGCATGGCGGCAGAACTGAAGGCCCTTCGAATCTCGATCATAGACCTTCGCTCCGTCCTATTCATTTCAACAACCGGGGTCGACATCCTCGACAACCTCCGTCGCCGCAACAGTTTCACCAGCCGCAGTTTGATCAGAATCATGTGTTCCGGCCTCCGCCGCTGCGAAATCAGTGGCAACCTTTTCATCAGCCGAATCGTCCGTCGGTCAATAAAGGCCATGCCGCATGGCCTCCGCCGCCGTTCTACTATCAAAACCAGGTTTCCCGGCCTCCTCCGCCGCAGCGTCATCAACCACGGTCCAAGCCCTCTGATTACCGAGAATGGTCACATGCCAAAACGGCTGTGCCTCCTGGGTCCGGTAACTTCAGTAGAAGAGTTTAGAAGCATCCATATTTAGTGTGTGATATATTTGTCTGATGACTGGATTTTCTTTTTGGTATTACAGAGAAGTTTGTTGTTCTTTCGTATAATATCTTAGCTGATTACCTTGCAAATGATCACCGGGGAAAGCTTTACTATCATATACCATGGAATTTGTTGAGCTGGGAATCAAGACAGAGAAGAATAATGTTCGAGCTTGGCCTATGGTCTGCAGATATAATGTGCCTTCAGGTTTTTGCTTCTGCTGAATCTTATGTGATCACTAAAACAAGTTCTGCTTTCTTTGTTGCTTGTTTTTTTTTTCTTTCAGAAATGAACATTTATTTTCTGCATGCACAATAATTTTAAGTTTATACATTGCATGTTTGTGGTTGTATGTGCATTTTAGGAAGTTGACAGATTTCAGGAATTGGAGGAGGAGCTGAGATTCCGGGGTTACAGCGGCATTTGGAAGGTGTGGTGGATATTTAGAGTTTCTTCATTATTTGGCCTTACTTTGTTTCATAGATTGCCATTATGCAATAGGATTCTTTCATCAAGTGGAAAGTGCTTATTATTAAGTGCTAGTAGTCTGTTGTGCCCTGGTTTTCTTAGAATATAGATTAACTGATATAGTCAGGGATGTCAAATAACTAAGTTTAATTGTCGTGCTAACTTACTGTTTAAACTGTAGATGCGGACCGGCAATGCTATTGATGGCTGTGCAATATTTTGGCGATCTAACAGGTTTGATAGTATTGTTTGGTCTTCCCTGTGAGGTTCGTTTTGGAAGCTCTTTTTGGAATCTCATTGATACTTCTATTAGATTCAAGTTAGTTCATGAGGAAAGCATCCAGTTCAATAAGCTTGGTCTCCGGGACAATGTTGCTCAGATATGTGTGCTTGAGGTAGTACTGATACCTTGTTTGAGAACTAAATATGTACCGGTAGCATTAGTTTTGCTTTTTGTGTTTTTTCTTTGCACCTGAATTTTTCTATTTTGCTGGTCAGTTGTTGAATTCCCGTACATGCAAAAATGTGATCACTCCATCAGAACGGTAATATAATTTATCTTTATATATTTCTTATGTGGAGATATTTTGGTTTTTTAATTTTATGAATTGACTAGATGTTGTTGATGTGCTTTCATCTTTTGTGTTATTTTTATGGAAAATGCTTTACGGTCTTACGAAATGAAGCGATATTCTACTTCTGCAGCTCTGCTGACTCTCACCATGTTGTCATTTGTAATATTCACGTGCTTTACAATCCTAAAAGAGGAGAAATTAAACTTGGCCAGGTAACTGCGATTCGTAGCTGTAAACCAGTTTCTTGGTACTGTAACGGCTATTGATTCTCATTTTTCCTATCATCTGGGGTGAAATGTGATTGGCAAGAACTCGTGATAATAGTATGTTGTGTTTGACCCAAATTCAGAAGGCATGACATTTCTATCTGATGAAACTGGTCTTGCCCTCTGCTTATTTAGTTTATATGTAGTATTTATTTGCTTTCTCTGTTACAGGTCAGAACACTCTTGGAGAAAGCACATGCTATTTCCAAACTCTGGGATAACGCTCCTCTTGTTCTATGTGGGGATTTCAATTGCACCCCAAAGGTCCTCTTCTCATTGCGTCTTAAGCTTCAGCTTTATCACTGTTTACCTTCACCAAATATCTTTACCAAAATTTAGCCCTTTTTCTGGAATACATGGATGATATTATTCTTTTTCCGTGCAGAGTCCATTGTACAACTTTATTTTGGAGCAGAAGGTAGGTAAAGCTTTAATATCTAGGTATTTCTGTGACCCATATCACAATCTGTGCATATGAATATGGCTCAGATTGCAGTTTATGATGCTCTTGGCAGTTGGATTTGTCTACATTGGCCAGAGACAAAATTTCTGGACAAGAATCTGCTGTTATCTATCCATCAAAGCCAAAGAATTCAAATCCAAGGTAATTGTGAGCTCTACGCTCTTTTTTTAACATCATCATGTAAAATATAAAGAGTGTTTCCCTCAACCTTTATTCTGTACTTATACATTATCCCAATGATTGAAAAGCTTGTCAAATTTTTCCAGGTTTCAGTCTACCAATAAATCTCCACAAGTTCAAGTTCGATCATTGGATTCAATCTCAGATGCTCAGACAGAGAATAAGAGCAACAGGGATGTTGAAAAGGGTCCTCCAGGAAACATGTCTGAGCTTCAGAGTTTTGAAACAATTTTAGTAAGTCCTCAAGCCACCGCTGATTCAGATCAAGTATTACCAGGTGAACAACCTGGGTCAGATGGTACTACAGATAGTAAATTAAGAGAATCTGATGACAATGGATATCCCTTTGTGGCCAGAGATATTTCTTCTGTAAGCAAATCAGACCCAAAACTTAGACATTCTTCTGATGCTGAAACTCATCTGATAGAGGAAATCTCAGAAACTTCTATTGCGTCCCTTACTGAGGAGTTTTCCCATATAAATTTTTCCAAGGATGAGAAGATCTCATTAGGTGTCTCTGCGGAGATTTTGGAGGAGAAACTAGATGACTTAGCTTTGAACGAACCAGATGGATTTGCGAAAGAAGGAGAGGTTTTAGGAGAAGATTCTGAAACCTTTTTGGCTGCACTACACAGTGATGACTCGGGTCACAATGGTGAATCCGGTGATGTTATGAATGAATTGTCGCCTGAATTGGTTTCTGAAGCTTTTGGCGAGGAGGAAATTCCATATGATCCATCCTCATGGACTCCAATGGAGATAGCAACAGCAACAGGTGATCCTGAAATAACAACAATTAAACACTCTCTACAGCTTACCAGTACTTACACAGAAGTAGAGGTATTGCATTCTTCGGTTGTCAGGTTTATTTCATTCTTTAGCTGTCAGGTTTATTTCAGTCTTTGTCTGTCAGGTTTCAATGAATTCTTTGGCTGTTAGGTTTCATGCAGTTTCCTGTTTTCAAATAAGTAAATTCTTAGGAGCTGTTGACAATCTTGCTAGGGTAAAACAAACACAAGAGACGCATACGGAGAGCCTATGGTGACCAGTTACAACAGATGTTTTATGGGAACTGTTGATTACATATGGTAAGCCCTCTGACCAGATCGCAAGCATCTTTGGTTCTTGTCTTTTCGTGACTCTTAGACAAAACCATATGTGAACCCCCGGGCTGACCAAACATGGGTGTAACTAGATGTCCTTTAGGCCGATGCAACTACCTTGCTTTGGATAAAATAATAATTTTATTCTTCTCTTGTACGTCCAATGGTCTCATAAAGTACGGTTATGGAACATATGTAATCAGGAGATTGTTTTCACCCAGTTTTGGGCTTTTTATATGCTAAATTCGCTTATTGCATAGCATTGCATAGCATGGATAACTGATACAGGTCGGCTTGTCTTGAAAAATTTATGTATGTTGTTCATTTTTTAATTGGTTCAGGCGTTCCCAAGGTCTCCAAACTGTTCGAGTGCTTGCTCCAATGCCAAAACAAGCCATGCAGTGGACACCTGGCTTCCCGACCCCGGTACTGTCCCTACTTTTATTTTTGGAATCCCACATAGAAATGAGAATGTAAACTAATAGACTACATTGGTTTCCAACTCAAAATCAATTGGTATTTAGTATATTGAGGGATATCCTGTATATATTGTATTAGATCAGATTTTCTGTGGGATTTCTAATACTCATTGATTAAGTCTATCTTTTGCATATGATGAGCTAAGCTCATATTTGGAATTTCTTTTTGCTGTGTTAGAAATGGGGGAGCGATCACATTGCCTTGGTTTCAGAACTGGCCTTCTGTGAGCATCAGTCTAATCACGATGACCGGTGAGTTTAATGGTTTTCAGAACTCGTCTAATCACGAAGACCAGTGAGTTTAATGGCGCTCAGACAATCCCGTTGATTGTGTTCGTCTCATGTTGTTCGGAGAAGTCACAGAAGAGACTCCCTGTCTCGGTACGTACAAGAGTAGAAGGCATGTTTTTGTCTCAAATTTAATCGTATCTTAATTGCCTCATATTTGCTTTGGTTCCTAGGAGATTAATCGTCCATGTTTTGGTACTTATTCCCGCCAATAAATAAAACAACCTACGAACCAAATCATGTGTATGTATGTCTTTCCCAAGTGGTTCGATTTGATCTTTTTGTGGACTTTCAGTCACACCAAAAGTTCTTTCATAGTATGTATTTTGAATCTTCTATTCACATGTGACCATGATGGTTTCATTGTATGTCAAGAATTAAAAAGAATAAATCTAATTTCGTTTTATATTTTTTTATAATTATTTACAATTAATGTTCAAGCCTCTAAGGCATCTAGCCAGATTATATGAATGAATTAGTTGTATTATAGTATGGTTGATTTGATCCATTATCTCTTTAGAAGGGCAATATAACATGTTCCTTAAAATAAGATATTCGAGACCTCCATATACATGGTTTGAAATGGGATTTGGACCTTCAATTATATTAGATCTTCAGGAATGCTTATCAAGCATTGACCATACTTGGTTCGCACTTTTTTTTTCATCACCTAAATTTAATATCTATTTAGAGAATTCTTTTGTTCTCATAAAGTTTTGTTTATTAAGCGTCGACCACAATTTGGTTCGCAGATTTAATACCTATTTAGATAATTTATTTTTTCCGACAGAGTTTTGTTCATTAGTGATTATGGATAAGCACGTATTTATGGTTAACTATAAAATTTGATAGTGATTCCAAAGACGGAATATCAGATATACCCTCGTAGGGCTAAAACGCTTCAAAAAAACTGGAGAAAAGACAATTTACCCTTAATTTTCGAACGTGGGAAAAACCGCATTTTGGGAGAGTAAAAGCCAAACCCGCATTCTGGGAGAGTAAAAGCCAAGAAAGAACAAGTGATTTTGAACTTGAGAGGGATCGATTCGAAGTTGGCAAGAAGGAAATTCGAAGTTGGCAAGAAGGAAATGGCTAGAATCAGCAGCGGTGGAGAAGAGAGCACGAGTCAATCTTCAATGGCGTCAATAAGTGTAAGTAGATCGATTTCTAGGGTTTTGGAGGATGTCGAGTCCCAAAATGGTTTATTGATTTGAAATGGTGTGAGTGTCAATGAGTCGGTTGAGTCGCAAGAGTCGGTTGTCTCAGTGGGTCGGTTTGGGTCGCGATGGTCGGTTGAGCGTCGATTTCTAGGGTTTACAGGCTGTCGAGTCCCAGAATGGTTTATTGATTTGAAATGGGTGTGAGAGTCTGAGTGAGTCGATTTGGGTCGCAATAGTCGCTTGAGCGTCGCAGGGAGTCTAAGGGTCATTTGAGTCG
>CM071870.1:19139280-19180774 GCA_036759665.1 Gynandropsis gynandra | reverse complement strand
GTCGCCACAATCAATGCTCCCTTGTACCCTCCTGTCAGAAATGTCGCATCCACGACAACCACTATACACTACATTTACAACTACAAATTTATTAATTCCAAATGTGGGTCGCATATATTGATGAATAGATGCGAACTCGGCAAATTTACGGGTTTAAGATGATAAAATGACCAAAACCAAGCAAACAATACATTTATAACGTCAAACTAATTAATTACAAATTAGGGTCGCATGGGTCGCATGGGTCGCATGGGTCGCATGGGTCGCATGGGTCGCATGGGTCGCATATATTGATGAATAGATGCGAACTCGGCGAATTTACGGGTTTAAGATGATAAAATGACCAAAACCAAGCAAACAATACATTTACAACGTCAAACTAATTAATTCCAAATTAGGGTCGCATGGGTCGCATGGGTCGCACGGTCACATTACATGCAAAATCTACGAATTTACGGGGTTTATAATGATAAACCGTAACAGACCAATCAAAACAATACATTTACAACGTCAATCAATGGTTAAAACAGATTATGACCCATGTGTCCCTATTTGAGTTGTGTATAACCAATGTCTGTGCTACAAAAGCGATAGTAGTGTTTTAAGAACTCGTCGGATGAGTTTGACAAAATTTCAAAAAATACATTCAACATTGTTTTCGAATGTCGATATTATTTATATTATAGTCTATTTTGATCCTAAATTGATAATGACATATTGATAATGGCATATTGATAATGGCATTGGTCGTATGGTCGCATATAATGATCAATACATACGAAATCGACGAATTTACGGATTAACAATGATAAAATGTCGAATGGGTTCTAATTTAATCCATGTGTTCTAATTTAATCCATGTGAGGGTCGCATTGGTCGCATGAGTCATATTTGTTCGCATGAGGTCGCATTGGTCGCATGAGTCATATTTGTTCGCATGAGGTCGCATTGGTCGCATGAGTCATAATGAAGAATTTATCGAATTATAAGGATGAAAGCCCCAAAAACTTTAATCAAAATCATACAAATAATATAGTATTACACAATTACTAACTAACAAGGCTTTCTTTTTTTTGAAGTCGGCGTTGTCTCGGTTGTCACGTTCCAAACACTGGCAGTGATGCTGGCTTTTGAAGATGGGGTTTGTAACGACGCAGCAGACGGGGTTTGTGTCGACACAAATGGGTTTTGTAACGACGAAGAAGACGGGGTTTATGTCGGCACAAATGGGTTTTGTATCGACGAAGAAGACGGGGTTTGTGGCGACATAAATGGGTTTTGTATCGACGAAGAAGACGGGGTTTGTGGCGACACAAATGGGTTTTGTACCGACGAAGAAGACGGGGTTTGTGGCGACACAAATGGGGTTTGTCTCGACGCAGCAGACGGGGTTTGTCTTCTCCGAGCCTCACCGGGTCCAGGATAACGATTCACTTTAGGCCTCCCGCTTTGCCTTTTCTGAGCCAGTATAGGAGGTTCAAACACATGCTTAGACACTTCAGGGGGAATGTCCCAATCACTGCAATCAGGAACCGGATACACGGTTTCTTGGTAAGCCAAACGCCATGTCTCCCGAAGGTAGTAGTGTGAACATAGATCTGGTATCTTGTCACCTTTACCAACCTTATGTGCTGCCGCAATTGCGTGACTGCATGGATACTTATCTACGTCAAACATTTTGCATTCGCACGTTCTTTTTTGAAGACTCACTACAAATCTTCTACCCATCTCATTTCTCACCTCATACTCATCAGTGAGACTGTTCAATTCAATAACATCATACTTGGATGCCTGTCCAAACCGTGCATGTAACGTTTTCTCAACGTAAGGTGTTAACTTTTGAGAATCATCACCGGTAGCTGCTTCCAACCTATACCTATTGAACCATTCCACTGTCTTTCCCAAACAAATATCTAAAAGCCCTAGGATCGTCAATTTTTTTTACTTCTTCAACGTTGAGTTTATTGACTCGGCGCCATTAGTTGTTAATAAGTTGTACCGTTCCCTCTTAAATTTGCATCTTGCCCACTTAACGGGATCAAGTTCCTCTTTCTCCAAATACTTTGCAACATTAGGATACCTGGCCTTCAAATCATTCAATAGCACTTCAAATTCGTTCTCCGTGTATGCTGCCGCACATTTGAAGAACATTTCCGCCACAGTATCACCCTTTGAAGTCTTTCTACCATGGCCTTTATTGACGTAGCTCTTTATATTTTGCGATATATGACGCGCACAAAAACCATGATCAGCTTCTTTATACACTTCTTTGACTGCTTTGATCAAGCTTTTATGGCGATCAGATATCACAACGACATCACGTCCGTCCGGTACCACCTGTTGCAATCTTGACATAAACCACGTCCATGATTCGTCCTTCTCTCTGTCGACTATTCCCCAAGCAAGAGGATATTGGTGATGTTCACCATCTTGCACGGTCGCCACAATCAATGCTCCCTTGTACACTCCTATCAGAAATGTCGCATCCACGGCAACCACTTTACGCATGTATTTCCATCCCCTTTTAGCCGCTCCGACAACCATAAAAAGGTATTTGAAGCTTTACCCATCATTGTCGATCTGAATATCTGCGACAGATTCGGGATTTCTTATATAAAACATATGCAACCACCCTGGAAGCCTCCTATAATGTTCAAAGTCATCACCACGAATATCCTTTTGAACACCGCATTTGCCTCTTAATGCCATCAAATACGATACATTGGCACCATATTTTGCTTTTACACGAGCCATCAATTCTTTTGCTGGAGGTGTTTCATAACTTCCGGCAAATTCCTCTTTCAAATAATCCTTAACCATTTGCGCTGTACCCTTTGTAGCTTCGGTGCGTTTACATACAGGTGAACAATTATGAATGGGATGATGTGTTCTCACACTAAACCGTTTGGAATTCGGGATTGCTACCACACGTAATTTCCATTTACAACCATTTCCGGAAAACTTGCATCGTACTTCCCACAGCTTCGTATCAGATCTCAATGTTGTATATCTAAACGAAGCTTCGATTGAACCCTTCCTTACAAATGCCTGTACATCCTTCTTGCTATCAAACTCTTGCCCAATTTTAAGATCCAATCCATCTCCGAACTCGAAGATATTATTTTCGCCATTGTGAACTACCATTTGCGAGTTGTTCTCACCATCACCATACTTACGCTCTACTGGCACATCAGAATCAACATTATTACTGCCACAAACAACTCCACCAACTACCACATTCATGGCACACCCACCATCTTCTCTTAACCCGCTTGTATATTCACTATCAGAATCATCCGAATCCAAAATATCTATTGTCTCCGGATTACTCTCAACTCTACTTTTATCTAGACCTACAATAACACAGTCATCATAATCTACAACACCTCGATCCTCACCTTCTTTAGCAATGCTTCCAAAAGCCGGAATTAGAGGCTCAATTTCCCTCTCAAAAGCAGGAATTAGAGGCTCAATTCCCCCCCCAATTTCGATTTCACAATTCCCACCTGCCGATTCTATCTCCACATACAGCAGTGGTCGAATTCCTCTTATGCGATCGAACAGATAACAAATAAGATGTTTGTCATTCATTATATATGTCGGCTTCCTATTTTCACAAATATTGGGCAAATAGCTTAACTTCAACTTCGTTGTATTATTATCCACCATCATCTCTGCGCATAACTCATCAATCAGTTGCTGGTATGTCAGACTAACCGGAGGACATAAGAAAAATACTCTCTGGTTTTCCTGAACTCTACCAACCCATTCAGATTCTCCATTTGGGTTTTTTTCCCATTTACCATCATACAAAAAATAAATCAGTGTGATTTTCTCATCCACCGTATCCACTACACCTGTAACAAAAACATAAAAAGAGGGGTAAATTCCGTGACCCACAGCGACCGTGCGACCCTTGGACCCCTGCGACCCTTGGACCCTTGCCACCCTTTCAACCCTCTGCGACCCTTGGACCCCTGCGACCCTTGGACCCCTGCGACCCTTGGACCCCTGCGACCCTTGCGACCCCTGCGACCCTTGGTACCCCTGCGACCCTTTGACCCCTCTGCGACCCTTGTACCCCTTTGCAACCCTTGTATCTCTGCTACCCTTGTCCCTCTTTGCGGCCCTTGCATCCATGCGACCCTTGGACCCCTGCGACCCCTGCGACCCCTTGCGACCCTTGCGACCCTTGGACCCCTACGACCCCTTTACCTCTGCGACCCTTTGAACCCTTTGCGACCCCTTTTTTGACCCTTTTTGACCCATTTACCCTTGGACCCCTGCGACGACCTTTGATCCCTTTGACCCCTCGATGAGACTCTGTAACCCAGTGCGACCGTACGACTCTGTGACCCACTCTGTCACCTTTGACATTGCAATAAACACAAGAGAAACACGAAAAACTCACTATACATACCTGGTTTTTCTGCGGAACGTGCTTAATTGCAAGCTTCTTTGTTGACAACAAAGGATTTCAACCTATTGGCAGCGAATCTGATGCCGATCGCAAGCTACTCTCGCCGAATCTATTGTGGTGTGGGGGAACAGTAATTTTCGCGCGAGAATTAGAGGTGCTCTAGAGGAGAGAGAAAAATTGTCGTCAAGGGTAATATGGGATTATCAATATTTTAAGGGTAGATTTGACGTTGAAACTTTTTTTTTCAGCCAAGGGTATTTTTGAAGCACTTTAGCCCTACAGGGGCATTTTTGATAATCCCCCGATTCCAAAAGCACGGAGAATTTATTGTAATTCGAATAGTCATGTTCATTTCCTTTTGCAAAAATTGTAAAGATTTATCGAAAATTATCTCCGAATAAGATTATTCCCCCCTTAATGGTTATATTCAAAGCAACAAATCTGTACAGTTTATTATGTATTTAATACTTTTGTCCAGTGTTTCAAAATATATATATAGGTTTATCCCAAATTATAAGTCGTGTTTCAAAACATAATATATGTTTGTCTCAACGAGTCTATATCACATGTGTTTCATCTCACATTATTTTGTTCTTAGTTTAATGCAACATGTATAATCGTCGTTAACATCTAATAATAGTAGATAATGTTTTTCAAATGAATGTTTTTCCTGCTCTTACAAATCAATGAACAAAGAAGGTTTGCCCTTCTGATTCATAAACTGCTTTCATAATTGCATTGAAAATTGTGAATTGTTCAGTGGTTAATTGGGATATTAACTTCTCATGTTTCCTATTCTGTTGCATCAACATCATATGAAAGTTCTTCGTAGATTAGTATGTTTAGATATATACATTGGTTTATTTCTACAGAATAGGACATCAAAGGATATAGGTTTTGAAGTTTTCCCATGTTTTTTTTAACGTTGGTCGTTCTATTTCAATTGGCATTCTTCTCTAGCTCTTCCAACGAGTTGAAATCTAAAAAAACACCTTAGTTTAATTTTTCATGTATTTATTTTAATGTTAAGCCAAATGAGATTGTTTGAACCTGGTAATTTCAATATTTTTATGTGTTTGTAAAGGATATCATCCGCTAAATGTTTTCATACAACTGTCCAAGCATGCTGGAGAGGTGCCAAACATTAAGATATTAACTAAATTATGAATGAAGTTTGTTAATATGTGGGAGATGCTTAATCACTACATTCTTCAATAATATAATATCTATATATATTCTTTGTCCTCATCTAGAAGGTCCAATGCACGATAGATATATATATATATATAACACTAGATGCTACATCTTCTTTTTTTTTTCCTGATATAAATTTAGTTGGAATGTCCTTAGTTTTTGAGCATCTACATATAACATGTTACATTTAAACTATTATGTAAACATAGCGCAATTCATGTTTTGTTTTGATACATTACTCGCCTTCTTCTAACATAATATTTTATTTTGTTTTCCTAGTAAATAAAATACTAAGAGTTCAATTAAAATATTTTTGAAGTAAAAGTCAAATTTGAATATTCTCCAACAAACCTCACACCCTAAAACATACCTGCAGTTATAATAGTTTTTTATTTCATCGATTAATTATGAGTAGGGTGTATTAAAATGCGTGATATGCTTGTCGGGATTCTTGTTTATGAATTTGAACATATATTTAATTCCTTTTTGTTTGATTTCACCATTCAATATTGATATGTGCTATGTATTTTAGGAGTAGATGTGCATTGTACGACACAATATGACGATTGTTAAGATTCGTTATGTCTTTAATGAAAAATTTGTTGTTATCTACTCCTTTGTAATCATGGTAACCATTAGTATCTATGAATGTAGTTCATTAAATTTGCGTGTATACCGTTTTGTGCACCTTCCCTTTTCCATGCATATCTATTTGTTAAAATGTAGGGACCAAGAACTATTGTTTTGTAGATAACAAAATAAAGCACATGATCTACAGTTTATCATGCATTTCTATTGAGGAAGAGTAATACATATGCATGCGATAGATCTCACTTTTGGAATTCAATTGTGTAGAAAACCATCATGTCAAATGAAAAATTAGTTGAAGTAATGTTAACTCGGAAAACCAAAATGGAGAATACGAAAATGTAACAGTTGCTTACCTGTGACAATTATACCTAGTATATTGTTACCCACGACCATAACAATTTGACCGCAAGGTAACACATGATGGGAGGAAAATTTTTATTCTTTCGTCGTGAACAAAAGGAAGGTAACACTAACACCTCTTAGTCCTTCACAAGTACATGAAATGCGTTTAAGTTAAATCGTGAAAACAAACTGAAGTCAAATTTTTATATTAAAGCTAGTGTGGTTTGTAAGGATTTGAGTAACCAAAGCCCGATATTACTAATGGTATAAAAAGATGTCTTTATAGGTCAAGGTACAACGGAATATCCGCCGAAGATTACTAACATACTAGACAAGTATTGCGACTTGTTTCCCAATGAGATACAAGTCGGATTGCCACCAATACGAGGCACAAAACATCAGATTGACCTTATTTCAGGATCACCATTGTCAAACCGACCAGCATACCGTACAAACCCCGAGGAGACGAAGGAATTACAACGTGAAAAGAGCTAATAGACAAAGGCTACATTAGAGAAATCCTAAGTCCATGTGTTGTCCTATCCTATTGTAAAGAAGAACGAGACTTGAAGAATGTGTGTCGACTTTCGGACGATCAACAACATCATAATCAAATACCGACATCACATCTCGTGATTGGATGACATGCTTGACGAGATAAATGGGGCAACAATATTCTCAAAGATCAACCTCAAGAGTGCATATCACCAAGTCTTAATGAGAGAAGGCGATCTTCACAACAAAGCAAGGGTTATACGAGTGGCTCGTCGTGCCTTTCAGGATTTCCAATGCCCCAGCTCCTACATGAGGCTCATGAACCATGTTCTAAGATCCCACATTGGTAAATTCATCATAGTTTATTTTGAAGATATTCTCATTTATAGTTGAAATCTTAGTGAACATATAGTACATCTTGAGCAAGTGTTATAGATGATCCGAAAAGAACAACTCTACACAAACCTCAAGAAGTGGTCCTTTTACACTGATGATATTTTTTTCTAGGTTTTGTAGTAAATTCATAGGGACTGCACGTAGACGAGGAAAAAATCAATGCAATACATGAACGACCCATACCAACCATCGTCTCACACGTATGAAGCTTTCATGGGCTAGCAAATTTGTATCGCCGGTTCGTGAAGGACTCCAGCAACATAGCCACATCCCTAACCGCGGTTATAAAAAAGGACAAAGCTTTCAAATATTGAGATGCACATACTAAGGCGCTCGAAGCGCTTAAGGCAAATCTTACCATCGCGTTTTTCCTAGCACTATCGAACTTCGACAATACGTTTGAAGTGGAGTTTTGATCCTCAGGGATTAACATTGGAGCGATCCTAGTTCAAGAACGACGACATGTAGCGTATTTCTGTGAGAAGTTAAGTGTAGCTACATTTAACTACCCCATGTACAACAAGGAGCTTTACGGTTTTATCCGAGCTTTGGGAACGTGACAGCACTACCTACTGGCAAAGAAGTTCGCCATCCACATCGATCATTAGACCCCTAAATATCTCAAAGTTCAGACCACTCTCAAGCGGAGACATGCCAAGTGGGGAGAGTTCATCGAGTCCTTTTCGTACATAATCAAATACAAGAAAGGTAAAATAAATGTAGTGATCGATGCCCTATTACGAAAACACGCCCTCACCACCACCATAAAGGCTAAAAACTTGGGGCTGCGAGCACACTAAGAAGCTGTATAAACAAGATCCAGAGCTTGGTGAGATATTTTGATTATGCAAGGAAGGAGTTAGCGACCCATTCTACATACACGATGGATATTTCTTCTACGACAGACGAATTGCATCCCACAAAGCTCAATGTGGGAGTTGGTGGTTCAAGAGGCACATGGAGGAGCTATCATGGGACACTTTGGCCTGGAGAAAACCTTGGCCATCATAAAGAAGCATTTCTTTTGGCCACGCCTTAAGCGAGACGTTGAACAACTTTGTGCATAATGTATCACGTGTCACTAAGCCAAGTCCCCCGTCCATCCCCACAGTTTGTATTTTCCTCTATCCATCCTAACTCATTCGTGGACTCACTTATCAAAGACCAACAATGTAACCAATATTGCAGATCTTTTCTTCAAAGAGATCGTACGCATACACAGTCTATCCAAGACAATCATAATAGATCAGGACAACAAATTTCTGAGTCATTTCTGGTAGACACTTTGGCAGAAGCTAGGGACAAAGCTCGTGTTCTCTACCATGTGCCATCCACATATTGAAAATCAGATAGATGTGTTCAATTGTATGCTATCAGCCTTGCTACGATCATTCATTGGATGGTTTCCGAAGAAGTGGCTTGACTACCTACCCCGCGCCGAGTTCGTTTACAACCGAACATAACACTCTGTCACAAAGCACTCACCATTTGAGATCATCTCTAGGTTCAATCTCATCACTTACTTGGACCTCCCGACCTTTCAAAAGCATAGAGGTAGCCAACTTGGATGGCCAGAAGAAAGTCGAGCTGATCAAGAGGTCTACACGAGAAAATTCGGGAAAACATAAGACTGATGACTGAACAATACTCCAAACAAGCCAACAAGGAGTAGAGAAAGATGGTATTCGACGAAAGAGATTGGATGTGGTTGCACATGAAGCCATAACAGTTCCCCGAAAATAGGAGTTCAAAGCTAGGTCTGAGAGGAGACGACCCATTTCACGTTCTAGGATCAACGACAACGTCTATCGCCTCGAACTAAAAGGTGAGTATAATGTGTCTACATCATTCAATGTTGTTGATCTATCCCCTTTCGATGTAGGGAAGGGAATGATGAGTACATCAACCACGAGGCTGAACCAAAGGAGGTTCACACGAGCAAAGATGGCTTAAAAGGAAAGAGCAAACCTAGGATGCTGAGCAGACAGAATCATCCCATGACCTATTCATACGAGGACGAGCGAGGAGCTTGCGGAATAAAGCCATTGAGATAGTGAAGGAAGCCTTGGAGACTCTTCTCAAAGAGTGGAACACAAGGAATAATCACAATAGTCTTTCACATTGCACCGAGCCTCTGTCAAATATGGGCTGGGCCTAACTAATCCCAAAAGCTAGCTCAAGAGTTTAGGGTTGCCCAACACCATATATACAAGTCCCAAAGTTCATGTCCTAGCCGATGTGGGACAACTCATCATAACACTCCCCCTCACGCCCAGGCTCGATCCTGGAGCGTGGACATCGCAATCGGGGGCCCAACATCGGTATATTCAAATCGGGACGAACCGTTGGTATTCTTCCACCGATTGAGATCCTTTGGCACAATGTTTGATTTGATCTTGTAGTTGTTTGATATGACCACGAGAGGCTTTGCCATAGATGTTGGCTAGGGTTCGCCACGCTTCTCGAACGGAAGTCGCACGGGCAATGACCGGTTGTAGCGGAAGAGAGAGTGCACCAAGCTAGGAGCTGAAGATCAAACGATCTTGGTGTTTCCACGGGCTGAAGGTGAGATTGGGTTGCTGGATCCCATCAACGTGAATCATGGCTGACGGTACAATAGAGTCTTCGGTGATGAAGCACTCGAGATTGTAACCGTCGAGGAGAGAGCGGATTTGAACGCTTCAAGTGAGGTAGTTCGTCGGGGTGAGTTTCGTAACGCTTGACATGTTGCAAGCATAGAGAAGTTTCTATGGCTGTTGCGGATCGAACATGGTTACAGATTCGGTACGCTCCGGGATGTTCGACATGAGGGTAAGATGTGGCTCGGTAACTAGGAGAGTTGTTAGGAAAGTTTTTAGGAAAGTTGTTAGAGTTGGTTGGGATGCGTCCTAGATTTAAGGAATGCACTTGGGGAAGTCGTTTGAGTGAGATCTGGTGCGTGGTGGGCAGATTCGTGGTGGTGAGACGACGGGACCAAGAGAAATTAACCGGAAAAATGAGTTAGCCGGCGGTGCAAGAAAGTAGGACAATCGGTTGCACGAGACGCGACCGGGAATGAGGCTACGGGACACGACCGTGGATGGGGCGACGGGGCACAGATGAACGGGCAAGGTAGATCCGTGCTGGTGGGGCGACGGAGGAGCAGCTGAACCGAGGGGTGAGACATCGGAGCAGCGGCGGAGGGTGGGCTAATTGCGGCGGTCGGACCGGTGATGGTGCGACGACTAGGGTTGGCCGAGAAATAGGAAGTGAGCGGGTAGGGTTTCATCGTGAGACGATTTTTGCTCGACCTGCACCTATAAACCTGAGGCCTCGACCCGCGCTCGTAAACTAGAGGGCCCGATTCAAGAACCGTTCCAAAGACTATGAGAAGTTTCCAAGCCAATATATCCCACCAAATAAACTATTTTCCTCTTCCGAAGATCTACAACGGCTAGCAAAACTTTCGCAACGACTAGTAGATCGTTATCATTTGTATTTTCTTATTTAAAACATGGATCTTCTCATATATAAAGGATTCCATTTCATTTGTATCAGACATTGAAATTTGAAGAAATAAATCCCTTTTTGTATTCTTGATCGGTGTCAAGAATACAGTGATTTCAACTTATTCCGGGAATATTTGAAGTCATTATCCGATTGTATTACGAGGTTTTCGCTCTTGAAGTATCCATCGCTCCACCTTAAACACCTCGACAACCACCATCAACCTCCATCTTCCACCATTACCGGACGAATTTCTTGAAGAGAGTCTTTAGGCCAATTAAGAGATCCTCCACCATTATCTTTCTCCATCCACCATCAACGAACGATTTTATTGAAAAATGCCCTTATATCAGTCAAAGATCCTTTTTAACATGACAAATCCTACTCGAACGATCGGGACTATCAAATTTTTCGTATGTGTCCCGAGTTTTAACCCCAAGTGTGTATGTATCACGATAATTATATATTCCACCACATACGATTTTGCAAACGACAAAATTTAAGGGGGGAGTTGATATAAAAAGCACATAAAATGATTCTCGTAAAACACTTCAACCACTATGGAGAAGAAAAAAAGAAGATTTTTTAATTTTATTTTAGAAAGAAAGATAAAACAAAGGTTGGTTTTGTTTTATTATAAAGATGTTTTGATTAAATAAAAATGGCATGTATTCTTGTAACTAATTAAAATAATATAAATTTTTAAATCAATTTTTTCCGACTCGAATATAATCCAGGCTTTAATTTTGGGGATCGAACGGATAATACGAATGTATAACCAAATTATGTCGGATTATTCTGATCAATTCGGATTATATGTTAATTTTTTCAGCTCACATGCATATTTTTGGTTTTAGCTATTCTTAGGGAGAGCGCGCGACAAATTAACAAATATTTTGCAGCTTGACAAATGATCTTCAGCCAATGTTATTCCGCCACGTGAGCGAAATCGTAGTTCTGTTCCCACACGCGCTTCTTCCACGGAGACGTTACTCTTCCGTTGCTTCGAACGGAAATTCATCTTTTCCAACGTTAACCCTCCCTTCATCGGGTCCTTGTTTCTCTCTCTCCAGGATTTCGAAATTGTTCATCCATAGTGAGAAAAATTCCCGTAGCCGTTGCCGGAATCCGAGTTCTCCACGCCGCCGTATCTCCAGGTCCGTCACCGTCAATCCATACACACAAACGAATATACATTTGTGTGTATGTATGTGGTTTGAACCTAAATGGCATGTCCATGACGGGATTGTTTCATCTGTGCGTACTGGAGCTACGAAATGTGGCTCTTATTTGGTCGGAAAAAAATAATGTCTAATTAGGATGACATATAGAAACCGACGAGGAGATCATTTGTTTTTCTCGGTATTTTTCATGTATCGTGCCAATTTTTTGTAGAAATGATCATATTCAAGGTTATCATACTGTTAAAATCCGAAGGAAGTTCTTAATTACTCTAATCTGGCCAATTAGTTGTACTTGGTTTTGGATTGAACCCTTATAACTTGATTTGTTACGGAACATTGTATTAACGAAATTGTAATAGATGTTCTGGTTACATGGTAAATTCCTTCTTGTAATAGCGAATTTAATGGTGGATGCTTGTGCTTTGTTGACACTCTTTGTTATTCAGAGATGGAGTGTGATGGAGGTCCATTTGATGGAATAATACGAGATTTTAAACTTAGAAGCAAATTTTACAAGGAAGATTGGATTCGTGGTATACGTACTGGGATAAGGTATGTGTTTTCACAGGATTGAAATCACTGGTCAGGAACAATTTGAACTAATTTCAGTGAGATGATTTTCAGTCTTTTTGTGTTGTTTTAACAGGATTTTGGCTCCAAGTAGCTATATTTTCTTTGCCTCTGCTCTTCCTGTTGTTGCCTTTGGGGAGCAATTAAGTAAACATACAGGTCAGTTCTTTTTTTATTTCCATATTCGAAGTCCTATGAATTAGGATGATTCTAATTGACTTGCATTAGGTGGAGCCTTGAGCGCGGTGGAAACGTTAGCTTCTACTTCAATTTGCGGGATCATACACTCAGTTTTTGGTGGACAGCCATTGTTGATTCTTGGGGTTGCAGAACCAACCATCATTATGTACACTTATCTTTACAATTTTAGCATAGCAAAGCCGGAGATTGGTCATAAGCTCTACTTGGCTTGGGTGGCATGGTAAGAGAATAAGATCTTGAGATGTAGCATTTCACCAAATCTCAGAGCGTTCACTTGTTTGTTGCTTTGCAGGGTTTGTGTTTGGACTGCAATTTTGCTTGTTCTTCTTGCAATATTTAACGTATGCACAATCATCACTAGATTTACGAGGATCGCAGGGGAACTCTTTGGCATGTTGATTGCCGTTCTCTTCTTTCAAGAGGCTATTAAGGTATAACTGGTTCATACTTCAGGTTAAACCGTTGAGGTCATTTTCCCTAATAACATGCTTAAGTATGCTTCATGCAACATCCAGGGATTGATCGGTGAATTTAATGCTCCTGAAGGTGCAGATCTCAATTTAGGCAGGAATCGTTTCCACTGGTTGTTTGTAAATGGTTTACTAGCGGTAATTTTCTCAGTCGGCCTTATAGTCACGGCACTTAAGAGCAGAAGGGCCAAATCGTGGAAATATGGGTTTGGTACTGCAGCTGTTGCATTGTCAGTTTATAAGCTCCTTAAACTGAGTTAAAAAAATGCAGCACGTGATAATCAATACTTCAATCTGACAGGGTGGTTCCGAAGTTTCATTGGAGATTATGGGGTTCCCCTTATGGTCTTGTTCTGGACAGCATTGTCTTACACACTTCCTAGCAAAGTTCCTCCTAGTGTCCCACGAAGGCTCTTCTGTCCTCTTCCATGGGAACCAGCGTCCTTGTACCACTGGACTGTTATCAAGGTATGTCGCATACAGGCTCTTTGTTGAAACTCTTTGAATAACGTCAGATTTTCTCTATCTCACATGTTTAATTGGGCTTAACCTATTGATCTACTTTCTTTGAAGAATTTGACGGCATTTATTTGATCTATACGTTATATTTAATCTTCATTCCTCTTATTTGATACCTTTTTGCAAAAATACATTCTTAAAACGGGAATTATGGTTATACAACTTACGCAATTTGCAGGATATGGGGAAGGTACCGGTATTCTACATCTTTGTGGCCATTATACCTGCTGTGATGATTGCAGGCCTGTACTTCTTCGATCATAGTGTAGCTTCTCAAATGGCGCAACAGAAAGAGTTTAATCTCAAAAACCCATCAGCTTACCACTATGACATCTTCTTGCTGGGAATTATTGTAAATTACTGTCTTGGCCAGTTCGTTTTACCTCTTTTGTACAAGCCAATAGTTGATCCAGTGATACTTTTTCATGGTAATAGACTTTGATCTGCGGGTTGCTTGGGCTTCCTCCTTCAAATGGTGTTATTCCGCAGTCTCCAATGCACACAAAGAGTCTTGCAGTTCTTAATCGCCAGGTTAGGTGGAAATCTGAGAGACAGGGCTAATTTTCTGATCTTGTGTGATTCTCATTTAGCTTCTCACACCTTCAAGCCTGGTTCTGCAGCTGATCCGTAAGAAAATGGTGGAAAGTGCAAAGGAGGGCATGAAGATGAAAGCTACCAAATCACAAATTTACGGTAGAATGCAAGCAGTATTTATAGAGATGGAAACCGGCAAACCACAGGTAAATGCTCTCTCCTGAGTCTAGGAAAGACGGTAGGGCACAGGGCGTTAGTTAAGGCTTAGAGCAGATGCAAAGCTGCTAAAACTAAGACAGAAACAACGGCATAGTTTGTGGCTTGCAGACTTACATGTTTTGTGGGGACTCTTGGAGTTTTTCTAGCAGAGACTAAAACTAAATAATTGAGCAGGAAAATTTAGTAGCTAAGGATCTGAAAGACTTGAAAGAAGCTGTGATGAGGCCAGATGAGGGAGGAGACACAAAGGGAAAATTCGATCCTGATGTGCATATTGATGCTCACTTGCCCGTGAGAGTAAACGAGCAAAGAGTGAGCAATCTTTTACAATCAGTGTTTGTAGGCTTGACCCTGTTTGCGGTGCCGGTGATTAAAATGATTCCGAGTTCTATTCTTTGGGGTTACTTTGGGTACATGGCCATCGACAGTCTCCCGGGAAACCAATTCTGGGAGAGGCTGCTGCTTCTCTTCATCCCTCCACGTCGGCTTTTCAAGTAAGTAAAACCCTTTCGTTCATGCTTCAAGGTTCCTTTTCCTTAGTGTCTAAAGAAGGATGGAGCTTTTCAAGTAGACACGCCTTTTTGCTATCATCCGAGTCATTGTTTCCAAGTAACGCACTGTTACAGAGTCCTGCAAGGAGTACATGCTTCGTTTGTGGAGTTAGTACCGTACAGAGTGATCGTGGCGTTTACACTCTTCCAGCTCATATACTTCCTTGTGTGTTACGGCATGACATGGATACCAATGGCTGGAATATTCTTCCCCGTGCTCTTCTTCCTTCTTATCAGCATCAGACAGCACATCCTCCCCAAGGTCTTTGAACCCGAGTACCTTCAGGTGCTTGACGCTTCTGAATATGAAGAAGTAGTCGAAGTACCTTTACAACAACATTCCAGTTTCGCCTACCAGGTGAACCTCCTTTTGTGCTTTTCATTTGTCTTTCGACTTTCCCTGCTTAAAATTAAAGATACGTTCTCCTAGACATCACGCTAAACTTATATAGGATGCCTCAGTAAGAGGGGAAAAAAACTGGACTTTTATAGAGAGAGATATATAGGAACAAAGATATGCGAGGGGAGTGAAAGACGGAAAGTGATGTTTGTATTATCACAAATGACGAGCAGAGACTGGGATCTTCACATCGTACATTGGGTAATGAAGATGATATTCGCGACGGGGAGATATTGGACGAGATGACCACAAGCAGAGGTGAACTCAGAATTCGAACCCTAAGTGTCAAGGAGGTACGTAAACCAAATTTACATCTAAAAGTTAAATGCTTTGAAGTTGAGACTGATGATTAATCAAGACAAGGCTTGAATTGGTTTATTGATTGAGATTAGATACATTACCTCCTTAGCTACGAAAATGAAAATGCAAAAAGAAAAGGAAGAAAAAGTTATTTCCCTAAACCGTAGAATTAACTTTCATTTCATGTAGATGATCTTACACAATCCTATATTCTGGGTTGAATTAGACATGAACGCATTTATCAAAAACATAAACACATATATGAATCGTTAAACAAAGACAGGGGTTTCAGGTGCATCCAGAGGAGAGACATGATGCTACACTTTGAGACACTTTTTGACGTTGCCGAAAATCACCATGTACGTATACTGTTTTTATGTCTTTGACACCAAGCTTGTTGTAATTAGAAGAACCCTAAAGCTTTGATTGACAGCATTCGTTGAAGAGGATATGTATCTGTACATGCCCAGAATGTATCCTTGGATTTATGCATATAGAACTACACTACATAAACTAGCAACAGAGTTGGACCTATCTATATACTAATTAATTCTTTTATATGTTCTTGAAATAATCATTTTCTTTACTACAAGAAAAACGCAAACCACAAAATAAACTTGGCTAATCTTTATATATTTGTATGATTAAAATCGCTTGTTTAATGTCCAAGAAAAAACATTACTTTGGTCGTGGAAAAAAAATGAAAGACATTCCCATGTGGGATTCACATTCACAACCATTAATGAGACACTAAACCCTTCGGAATTAAAACCTGCGACAGGCTTCTCTCTCCAAATTTTTGTTTTGATTTGATTTTCGTTTAGCATCTCTTGCTTATCAATTTCAATAACTTGCAAAAGTAGATTACATATACAAGTGTAATGTTACAAAAATGGCGATTATAAGAAAATGTACAAAAATAGATTTTTAAAAAGCCATATGTAGGGGTTGTTGCGTGACCAAATTAGTCAAATTTTATGATTGTAAAGTTAAAACATTCTCAAAAAACATAAAACCGATTTATAACATTTATAGAAACTCGAATAATTGTAAATATTTAGATATAGGATTCAAAACCTATAAAGCCATCATTTATTCCTCTATAAAACAATATTTGTTGATTATTTATAATATCAGAGTGTTATAAAAATAGAGAAAGACCATATCTTCACATGTCCTCTTATTAGTCGATGTATCCTATAAAATCCATAATTTTCGTATCAAATAAAAGAAGTTTTAAGCGGTCGAATTGTAATATTTTTAACATTTTTTATATCTTAACCTGAATTTGTTGTATAATTTTAAATATTATTTTTTTAATTATATTTCGAACTTCTGTCTTGTTTATAATCGACGATACTGAAACTATCTTAACTGATGGAGGTCCATTGCATAGGACGGTTAGCAGGCTTCAAATTTATTATAATCCGTATTTTACATTGTTATTAAAAAAATAGACCTCATCTTTTTTTTAGATGGTAAACTGAACCTGATTCTAACCAAATCGGTTAGACCCATGATTGAACCAAATACTTTACACATTTTCTTTATTATTATTTTATGTTTTACAAAAATCTAAGAAACAAACAGATAGATGTATCACATGATAACGAAGGAACCATGTTTTGCTCCGTTGGATGCAGAGGATCTTCGTACACGTATCACGTGATTGAGACATTGGAGGGATGCATCTCCCATGTGGGGAGGATGAAGAACGATGGCCACGTGAGGCCGTTTGATCCACAGTAAAATCTGGAACCTCACACACCCTTTACCCGGAAACGGCGTCAACGTTTTGACGTCAGTGGCTAGAAGACAACCGTCAAAAGCGAATGGACGTTAGTGTATTCGATCCCCACGGTCACATGGTGTTAGAAACAGTCTCTTCACAAAGTCATTTTAATTACAATATATATATATATTTAATTTATAAAATGCACAATACATATTTTTTTAATATAGTTTGAATATAATATTTTATTATGAATGAATAGGCAAGATTAAACACATATGTTTAACCTAATCACTAATAATTTACAATTATCTTCGTTAATATCGTGCTATATGCCCTCTAAAAATAGATTAACGAAAGCTATATCAGTGACACGAAGTGAATAAATTTGGATTTGGTTCCCAACAAAGTGATAATTCAAGGTAAGATGTTTCACGTGTGTTAAAGACGAGATTTTCGGAGAGATACATAGCATCAATATTGTCACAATAAATCATAGATGTAGAATCAAACACTTCTCTAACACTACAAAACACGTAAAAGCCAATGCTACATGGTGTTGAAACAATTTATTTTGCATTGGAAATTGTTGTTTCCAATGTTATGGAACACAAAATTGGCATTGGCTAGAACATGGTTGGTAAACGCCAAGTATTGAATTGGTGTTAGATGGGGTTACGCCATAACAACACCATTCCATGTCACAACGACTTACGCGTGGTCAACGAGAGGGTATCAATACGAGTAATAACGACGATGTGGTTTGAAAACACGTTGGCTACTAGCATGTCGAAAAGGTTCATGTGAATTGGCGTTAGCATTTATAACGCCATTTTAATGCACACCAATGTTATAATGAGCTACACAAGTTTAAGGACAAACCGCGTAGGACGTTTCGCTGATAGTTAAATGCAAAGATTGTGTTAGACTATATTTGACTATATTGTTATATTAATGCCATTTACGTGACCTCTAACAACAGCGTGCCAACGCGAATTACAATGGATTCTTATATTGGTACAGGTGTCGGTGTGGGTGTGGATCTGAGAGAGGCGAACCGCAACGTCGACGGTCGCAAAAACTCTATAACTGATTAGAAATTAACAAACTTTTCTCTTCTGACCCATGATTCAGCCTATTGCACCGCGATTTGTATTTGTTATGCCTCCACCAGTGTGGTGAGATCATCTACACCTCACATGATGCTCAAAACCTTATGCATAGGCTCGACGTTCTGAAGTATCGATTATAGGACTTTAACAGGTCTAAACCGAATATACATCCCCATCAGTTTGGTTAGATAATTTACAACATTAAAAACAATGTGAATATTAAATGAGTAGTAAATAATTTTAAACAAAGTGAAATTTAATTTAAAATACTTACATCATTATATATTTCATCGAGCATAGCTTAGATGATCTCTGGCGGTCCCGACACTTCGCCTTGAATCGACGAACTTTCACGGAATTGCGTTAACTCTTTCCGTTAAAATAAATTTGATGGCTATTTATATATTTATATATATATATATATATATATACTCCAAAATTTTCATACATTTTTCTTGACCTCCTAAGCTACTTCTTTAGCCTTATCTACATTATTGTGGATCTACTTAGAAGCTTTGGAACACCTCGCTTCAATGACTACGCACGACTTTCTCTTATGAGCTTGACCGAAGGTGGTGCAAGCTTCCTCGAGGTGGAGCTGAGACTCAAGAGTCAAGACATACCGACAGTAATAGAAGCCAGAACTCGCAAGACTGCTTCCAACGAGGGAATGGCTAAACACATACAAGATTACCTAAATCCCAAAAGAAAACTAACTCTTAAAAAATTCTTGCAAAAATCGAATGACAACTCTATGTAACAAAATCGTAGAAACTAACATTATGCAAGTGTTTTCTCGTTTCTTATATTAAGGACGACGACAAAGAAATGGAGGTGGAGGAGGAGTTTCGAGGTTCGCCTGCTAAGCATCAAGAGTTCCCTGGAATTTCGGGAGCCAACGATTAGCTTGAACACGAACTGTATCGTTCAGGTGATGATACAAAGCATTTAGGAAGGCAAAATGAGGAGAAACGAATCCATACCTTTACCTCTAGTTTGGATTATCGAAGCTTAGAAAACGAGGCAACTTGATCGGTTTTGAAGAGGAGATCGATTGGAATTCAAGGCTTCGATTTGAAGAGTTGACATGAGGAGAAACGAATCCATGCATTCTCTTATGGGAGCTTAGATAGGAAGGCCATTCGATTGGATTTAAATAGGATATCGACATGAGTTTAAGGCTTCGATTTGAAGAGCCAAAAATTTATGGTTAAAGGTTCAATTCAACGACGTCTAGAGCTCCATCATGCAGGGATAGAGATAACATGAGGAGAAGCCTCGTTTATGAATGAAATAGCAGGTGTTGCTTTATCGACTAAACAAGAGGAGAAATCAGTTCTATTTTTATTGTTAGAATCAAAGAAATTTGGATGTTATTGAATACACAATTTGTAAAGAATATTAAACTATTTGAATTGGAAACTATTTTTTAATAAAATACATGTGTAATGCATATATGCCCCACACACATGTACCACATGTGCCAATATTTATTTTGTTAATTATTACTATGTGTTGAGTTTTTGTACGAAGAGATAGAAATGTTTTTTATTCTTTATTAATATATTGATATTCATTAGATTCTTATAAAATTTTAAATTTAAATTTTTAAATAAAAAACTCTTGCTAATGTAGTTTCACCAAAAATATTTTCTTGCAATAATTTTATATATGTAATTTGAAGTGTTTTGAATTCGACAGAGATTATATATTTTACGTATTTTTTCAATTGAATTAATCTGATAACTTTTTATTTAATTTTGATTTAATGATTTGAAATTATATAAAGGAAATAAAAAATAAATATACTTTTTTATGTATGAATTTAGAAAATTGGATACAAACAAAGAAATAGCCAAACTTGTGCAAATAAAATATTGATTTTCAAAAATATAATACGTCGAATTTGCTTACATTTATTGAACGAATTGGGATAAATAATTTTAGATTAGTGCACGGACCAAATAATTAATAATGCCTAACTTAAAAGGTGGAAAGTTTAATGTACAAATCATAATTGAATAGAAAATGTCCCCACAAAGACAAAATTGGACTAGAGTCATTATGTTTATTGTTTCTTCTTATATTTCAATGGTGTGAGGTGAGCCTTTTTTGGAACTTATAAAAAAGGTTTAAACGAGAAACGTGGCTTTCTTCTGTGTCTATCAATATTCAATACATCTAAATGAATATTTTTATTTGAAAAACAAATAATTAATATTTACCTTGATCTCGTTTTTGTTTTCACATGTGGAGAGGTTTAAGGAGAGGATTTTGAGTCCGCCCATTGGGCCCATATTAGAGTAAAAGACGTGTACAAGGAGGAGGAGACAAACCACGATCATGCCTTTATTACTTTTCCCTCTCTCTTGCCTCTTCATTATAATCATAGTTGTTATTTGCATATAAATAAATGTAATTATTAAAATATAAGAAATAAATATTATTACAAATATCAAAATTAATAAAAGATAGCATCCGCAGTGATCGTATAACTGAGCAAAAATCTAATATGAAATATGAAAATATGAGTGAGATGGCGACCGCAAAAATCTTTAAAATAAAACGCGAGAAGTTTTCAAACTAACTCTAGAAAACCGCCACAATGAAAGGATAAATGACGTATTCGATGATTTTTATAGAAATAGCGTTATAACAAAATATATAATGAACGAAAAATTTTAACAATTACGGTATGAATTGGAGTAGAAAAATGTTTATGTCAAATGATATTTATATATATATATATATATATATATATATACATATATACATATAATTAGTCTTTAGTTAAAGAGAGAAGTTGATCCCATGATTTTGACATTGGTATATTACTATTTAATGATTTGTGATTTATTTGATGTTGACGGTTAGAACCAATCAACCGTATCTAGTATAATTCAATAGGAAAAACCAGAATCTATGAAATAATTCGACTAACAATGAGTAAATGAGACAGTAAACGTGGTTACCGCAGGTGAATTGATCGAGGCCTGCGATGAGCAGTGTCCTTAGACAGAAATTTGTCCTCGCTTCTGCCTAGAGGATGCAACGATCTCAAGAAATTCGTGATTTCTTGATGAATCTACTTTTTAAGTGTTTTTCTCAGAAAACGGGATATCTTTTCAGAACAATTGACCTCCTATTTATAGGCTTTCAACCATCATCACTTTCTGGAGCCTTGAGGAGCCAAAAAACGGTTTTGATTGAACCATTGCAATGGTTGTAAAGGAGCCAATTCGTTCAAAATGGAGAGGTGTGACTGTTGGCTTCAGAACCATTGTAAACCGAATTTAAAATTGATTTCGGAAAACTAAACCGAAAAAATTTAAATTAAATTCAGAATTATCTATTGAGCCCAAGAGCCCAAGGCCCTATCTTGACCCATTAATATTAGGATCCGAAGCCCATGAAGAAGCCCATGCCCATTAAGAAGCCCATGCCCATGGTCTTGTAATCCATTTAGACATGACTATTGAATAACCCATTATATACATGGGTTCATTCATGTGATTTTTCCAATGTGGGACTCTTCATCTCTCCATTACTCATACAACAAGTCTAAACCAACAACATGCATGTGAGTTCTTGTCTCTATCCCCATTTTATATATCTAAATAATCATCAATAATAAAAAAATGTGTATAATTAACAATTTCAGTTGCTTAACTCAAGACGGTCGTTGCAAAAATATTTTATGAGATGAGAATCATTAATGGAACGAAATTCACGCACTATACCAAAAGGTCTTTTGTGAGTCGTTATCAGAATTAGCCTCTCGTCCCATAAGTTAAAATACCTAAATTAATTTTATCATAATTATTGTTTAGTGATACAACCAACCATTTCTTTTTCATATCTGAAAATAGAATGATATAAACGTTTATATATAAAAGAATTGCGATAGAACGAGGATATTCAAAGATAGTCAAACTAGAAAAATACAAAACGTGATTACGAAGAAATTAGATGAGAAGTGTAATCACGAGGTGAGTGGAGACGATAAGTCTTTTTATTTTCAAATATCCCTTAACTTGGAGCATGTAAATTGACAACACCCAACTTGCCAATAAAATGTCAAATCCCCGTCGTCGTGATGTTTTGGTGAAGATGTTCGCAATTTGTAGTCTGATACTCTAGTCGTCAAAAGATAAAAGAAAGAAAAAAACAAATCAAACGCTTTCTCGAAAAATATCGATGATCGAGTCGATCGAAATTTCGATGGCTTGTTGCGTCGTTGTTCGGTAGTCTATCGACAATCGAATAGAGCCGTCGAGGTACGCCGAAAGGGCGTCTGGGTCGGAACGCTGAAGGGCATCTGGGTCGGAATGCCAAAGGACGTCATGGTCGATACACCAGGGGGCATCGAGGTGGGTACACCAAGGGATATCTTGGTCGGAACACCGAAGGGTGTCTAGATCGAAACACCAAGGGGTGTCTCAGTAGGTACACCAAGGGGCGTCTGGGTCAAAACGCCAAAACGCGTCTGGGTCGGAATGTCGAAGGGCGTTTGGGTCGAAATGTTAGAAGGCGTTTGGATCGAAAAGCCAAAGGGCATCGAGGTCGGTACACCAATGAGCGTCGAGATCAGTACGCTAATGGTTGTCTAGGTCGAAACGTCGAAGGGCGTCTAGGTCGATTTTAAGGAGCTTGTCATGGCCAGGGTCGGAGAGGTTAGGTTGGGGTTCAAATCAGAGTTGGTGGTCGAGTTTGACATGGAAAACGGAGGAAACTTTTGGTCGACATCGGTCTAGAATTAGGTTTTAGGTTCTAATACCATGATATGACGAGACATTTTGAAAAAATATTTCTCATTCATGTTTGGAAAAAGAATGATATAAGTGTTTATATAGATGAGAACTGCGATAGAATGAAGAGACTCAAAGAGAGTCAAACTAGAAGAATGCGAAACGTGATTACGAGGAAACTAGAATGACGAGAAGTGTAATCACGAGGTATGTGGAGACGGGGAGTTTTTGTATTTCCCAATATTTAGACTTTTGAATAAATCATTTTAGATATTTTCATGATTTCTCACAAGATCATTTTGACATTTATAAAAGAGTTACAACTAAAATTGATTTGAAACAAATATATTTGTTATTTTTATATTGCAAACTTTAAAAGAATTTTTTTTTAAAAATTAATTTGATACTAAAAATTAGGAATTAAAAAATAAAAAACATTTAGGTGTTGACTATTAACCAACTATTTCGTCTAAATGCTAGACGCTCGTCAACCGTCCGACTACCATCTAACGACTTTTAGAACACTGACTTGAACTAAGAACTTTTGAGTCTTTTCACTTGATGAAATCAACCCACAAAATGATATGCAAGAAAAACATTTAATGGATATATTCTAGAAAACTAGGAAAACAAAACAATGCAAAGTCAACGTAACAAGTTCATATTTCATTATGAGTGTACTATGACTCCTGACACTACTAATCCACTAAACTTGATAGTATTTAGAGTTACAAGTTTTCAACCCAAAAACTATAGAATAATTCAAAAATTTCTTTTAACCTAACTGAAAAACTGTTAGTTATACAAGATGGAAAGTTCATCTGGTTAGTTGCTAACGACTCTCTTAAAAATTATCCTTGTACCCTTCAAATCTTAATAAAATGATATGTTTTTTTCAAGGGTGGTCAAATAACGGATATCCAAAAATATCTTACTATTTGTATTCGTATTCGACGAATATTCAAAACTGTTATTCGTACTCGTATTTGTGAATTCGGATATTCTTGAAAATTTGATGGATATACCAAGGTGGGCGAAGGGTCAGTGCGAGTGAATAGGCAGACGCTAGGAATAGGCAGGCGATGGGGGCAATGAGTGGGTGGCATGCGAACTAGTGGGACGTACAGACAACACGAGCGATAAGCAGATGACACGAGCGACTGGCGGACAACGGGCGAACGGTAGACACCAATGGCTCTGTGTAGGTGCATATCTACAAAAGAGAAGAGAATGAGCAAAGAAAGGGAATAGAAAGTGAGAGAAGAGAAAGATAGATAAAGATAAAAGAGAAGGAGATAAAATAGAGATGCAAGAAGGGAAAGGGAAAGGAGAAAAGAAAGAAAAATATGTATCTTAGGGATATGTTAAGATTTTATTTTTTATTTGCAATACAATCCTCATATATTATGATTATTATAAATTTTATTATATATTCATATTTTGAGTAAAATTACTAAGTGAAAATTTTTATTCTTTGTAATTTGATCCTTTAAAATTAAATTTGTTATAATTTTATCTATATATTGAATAAATTATCCATTTAACACTTACGCATACAAATAGTCCGAATAATTGAGTTTAGTATTTGTAATTGTATTTTGGAATATATGATTTTTATTATTTGTATTTGTATCTCGGTCTTTTGAATTTTCAGTTCAGATATTGATCGAAGACTGATTAGATACAAATATTTCGGATATGTTTGCCAGCCCTAGTCTTTTCATATAAATAAAATGGACCTAAGTTGAATAACTTGTTTTATTTTCGTTCGTGCATGAACCTTCTTATGTAGACAACAAACCGAATCAAAACATTTCACAATACATCCCTAAATTTAGAGACGAATTTTTAGCTTACCATTAAATTTAGAAATGCATTAGGGAAAATAAAAATATTAGTCTATAATTCGTTCCTAATTTAAACTATTTTTAAACAAGAAAACACTAGCGGTGGGAAATAAAGTGTTTGTTTCCCACAATTTCGAAATCGTAGAGTACAAAATTAATACAAAATGTTATCTCAAAATCACAAGCTGCTTATGATCAGCCCCGAACAACCACCACGAGCAATGTCAATATAGGTTGGATGAGTATGTTATCATTCTTTGTTTGAGATCGATCTAGGTCGTTGTCACCATCAATGGTTCTATGTTTTTGAGATTATGAAAATATTTATTCTTTGGACAATGTCATATCGTGTTCATCTTTATCATCACAATTAAGTCTTGAGTAATATGGGTCTTTTTTTTTAGTTGTAAAGAGAATCTTGGAGAACTATATTAATATCACTAAAAAGGATATGTCCATTGCAATTTTTTCAATGAAAATCCATGGCCTTTTTTAACAAGAAAAATATCGTTGATAATCCATCGAATTTTTCAACAGACTTTCAATTAATAAATTCCATTGAAAATTTTGTTAGAAACCGTTGAAAACTTCGCTGAACAATTAAAACTAGCAACTGATAACTCTGTTGAAATTATCAACGGATGACGGTTAACAAAATGAATTGATAATTGCAACAGATGACACTTGAAAATCTAGAAATTATGAAGTGATGATAGTGGAAAAATCAATAAAATTATGAACGGATGATTGTTGGAAAAAATGGGTTGAAAACTATCAACGAATGACAATGGAAAAACTAATTTGAAAGTATCACCGGATACCGTTGAAAAATTATCAATTAATTATTGTTGAAAAAATTTGATTAAAAATTATCAATAGATGATAGTTGAAAAAATTAATTTAAAATCATCATCAAATGATAATTGAAAATTATCAACGATTAATAGTTGAAATGACGTTAAAAACAAAACAAATAGAAGAAAAATAATTCTTTGGACGCTTATTTCATATTTTAAATGGATGTCCATTGACAACAAAAAAAAAAGGTTAAAAAGAATAAAAAATTCAAAGCTAACTACATTGTCTTTTGAATTTTTGTTCATGGATGTTCTTTGAAAATATTATTTTTAAAATCAATTATGTTGTGGTACTAACATTTAATTTTTAAGGGATGTTCGTTGAAAATATTTTTTATAATAATTTTAGATATTTAATTTTTTATAATCATGTTTTAAAGTTTTGGTGTATTAAGTAATATTTTATTTTAAGTACTAATCAATTTATCTTTGATAATTAATTAAAATCAAATATAATAAAAAATATGGAATATATTATTTCAATTAATTTTTATTATGAAATTTAATATATTTTTATAATTGTCAACACATGACGGTTGAATATATTGGTTGAAATTGTGAGCAAATGATGGTTGAAAAACTAAATTGAATTTATCAAGGCATGCCAATAAATGATTTGGTTAAAATTATCAATGCATGATGAATAAAAACTAAGTTAAAATTATCAACTCTTGACGTTGAAAAATCCTTTGATAATTATAACAGATGACGGGTAAAACAACCGTTGATAATTCAAAGCATGACGATTGAAAATTTGATGATCATTTCAATGCATTTTGGCCATTGATAAGTGTTGAAAATTGCAATTTTGACATATTTTAACTCGTTCTACGAATTTGACTCTTGATAATGCATATTATTTCGTGTAATGCGTTAGATTATCATAGCCTCATCGTTCTCTATGGAGATCTCAATATTTCCCATTTGTATCTCTACAAGAGTAGGTGTGTCCAATTCGGGTTGTCCGACATACCCGATAAGGACCGACCCGGACAACTCAAACCATTTGGAATATGAGTTACTCTAAGAATCCATATGGATTCAAATTTTAGAATCCGTTCTAGTTCAAGTTACTTCGATTCGTATTCGGGTAAAACCTGAAAAAGCCGAACAACCCAATTAAAAAATTAAATCACTAAAATATACTAGATTTTTTATATATTTTATGTAACTTTTTTTTATATTTTTTATTAAAAAATAAACTATCCGAAAAATCCTAAAATTAAAAAAAAAATCCAAATCAGGTATAATATCTGAATTATCTGAAGAACAGAAAACCTAAAAATTCTGAATTATCTGAATAACCCGGACTACCCAAGAACCCAAATTATCCAAATGTGATTCAGGTTATTTGGGTATAATCATATATATACATGTAGTATTGTTTCATATGTTTTTATAAGTAGGTATTACTAATAAATCGTTAGATTGTTCACCATCTAACAATACATATACTAATGAAGGTTTGACATCATTTGATAAAAATATTTATCAGACTAAAAAAAATTTTCGCGTGTAATACCAATTATTATAAGTTTTTTATATACTTAATTTTATGTATCTTTTTAATGGTTTTTGGTGTTTATGATTGAATATATATGTTTCTTTTATTTTTTATATCTTAGTAATATTTTATAGTAATAATCTTAAATTTGATTTCAAATTCGGATATTCGTGATTACATGTCTAATTTCGGATATTGAAAAATCAGGTACATGTGTCTCATGGATTCGGGTATAAAAAATAATAATTTATTTTTGAATTTAATTCAGATATCCTAAAATTTGTGAGTTTTCCACCTATTTCTAGCCCCAATTCTGATATTTGATTCCTTTTAGTGTGCGAAGGATACACAATGAGAGAATGTTGTATTCTTTATCCCGAACCACAATTCGATGAATTCGAAATTTCTAACAAACAAACCATCTTTGATTTAATGGAGAAATAGCCATATTTTGTGGCAACTCTTCTTTTAAAAATGCATCATACGAGGGGACGAAGAGCACAATCTTGTGCTTGAATAAAAAATAATAAATCCGACTCACTCTTTTTTATTCTACTAAAGACACCTAATTTAGGGAGTTGAGAGGGAAATCCATGGACTCTTAATTTTATACATAAGTTTGAGAATGGGTGAACTAATGTAATTATTGTGTTGAAAGAAGCTTCGACCGTTAGAAGAAAGAGAGTGCTTAGTTAGGCAGTTGAGAAATCGAAAAGGTTTTAGGGTTGAAGTTTGTCTTGGACGAGGATGGAAGATGCGGTGTGAAAGTAGAATACTTTTTTTTTCACATTTGTTTTATATTTCCTTGCCAATATCGATACATAATGTTATTAATACATAATTATTATACACGCAATTTTAACATCAATACTTCATATACATATACATATAGATACAAATATATATGGATTTTATGCGATACTATATTTCCTCGTTTCACGGTCAATGGATGAGAGCATGACATAAATAATAATGAAATGTATCTGCCGTGATTCTAGAGTTAGGATAAAATATTCGAAATATTCGTATTCGATTTTTATTCGATTCGTATTCGAATAAAAAATGAGAATATTCGCTGACAAAATACAAATACAAATACAAATATTATAAATCAGATATTTGACAAATACAAATACAAATAGTAGACTCAATTATCCAAACTATTTGTATCCGTAATTACTAAATAGAAAATTTAGTTAATATATAGATACATATATAACAAAATTGATTTTAGTGATCAAATCGGAAATAAAAACATTATTAATCTTTTTTAAAACACCGTTATATAAATATATAGACAAATATACAGTATATTTATGATTTGGAGGATTAAAATATCAAATTTGAAGATTTAATTTGCATTCAAGATTGGTTCTAATCCAAATGGGTTGGATAATGTAATAGAAATATTATAAGATATGAAAAAAAAAACAGAACTCATTAAATATATAACTTTTATGCGATTTTTAATTTACTTCATTAAATTGATAATCTAACAAATTGTTTCATTGTTTTAGTTGAATTGACGATATTCGTAGAATCATCGACGAAAATAAATTTAAATGACTGATGTGAAGATGAATGTGAAGATTTGGTGTTTTGTTTTATTTACATTATGTATGTTTGTGCGATTTGAATTTTAGTTTTAAATTATATTTGATGATTATTGGTTTTTACTAATATATATATATATATATATATTACGTTAAAAAAATTAGGTTCGGATACGGATATCCGTATATCCGATAAATATTCGTATTTACAAATATTCGAATTTACACATATAAATATAAATAATAAATTTGGATATTTGTTGAACACAAATACAAATACAAATACTCAGATATTACAAATATTTGTTATTTGCACAGCCCTACGAGATTCAAAGACATTTTATTTCCATATCTATACTCAAATAATTTTTTATTAAAATAAACTCCACAAGAGAAATCTTTTCATTTTTTTGGTGACTCAATCAACCCCTCGATTTCATAGACTACCGTTAGACTGTCTTTACTAGATGACCAAATTGTCATTGTTTTTGGAATATAATGTAAAATCTCATGTTATTCATCCTAATTGTTTTTTTCTTATAGAAATATGCACTTATGTTTTCGATATTAAAACCTCTACATTTGTTTAAGGACCTATAAAAATAAGCAAACATAACTCTTGACTCTCAAATTTTTACCCAAAGATTAACACTGTGATACATCATCGGTTTTTTGTTAACAACCGATGACGTGGATGCCACGTCTATACTCATGTCGACAATCACGTCATTACAAAAAGTAAAAAATTTGACTTAAAAAGAAGTAAAAAATGAAATTATTTTATATTAGATTTTCTTCTAATATGAAAGTTCCTCTCTCTACTTGATAACATCTATCTCTCTCCTTCCCACCGTTTTCTCATCTTCTTCACCTTTATCTCTCTCTTGGATATCAAATGCAATTCATTGAAGTTAAAAGAAATGAAACAATAATCATCTAGGATAACCATCACGTCTTTCTTTGAACTCAGAGACCTCCTTCCTAATTTCTGGGATGCCTCTCGAGTCGTTGTATGCACCCGATCAAGTTGATTTCTAATTATCACATCTAAGATATGAATAATGGAAATTATATGATTAATATGAGCCCTAAACATATATCTTGACCTCTTAACGTCATGGATAGAAATTCTTAGCTCTTGCGATAGCATCAGCCGAGAATAGCATTCCAACATTTCGCCATTTATAAGAAATGGTGCTTGGCAGAATGCAACCAATTACACTACTTCACAAAATTTCCGAATAAACAAGATATAATATCGGAAATTACAATACGGGTCACACTTATTTTGCTCTATAATTTTCCATAAGTTTCTATAATGTTTTGCATCATTTTAGCTCCTTTTTACACCTTTTTAGGTCATTTTATGATCTTGAAAATAATAGAGACTAAGGAGTGTAAATAGGAGAACCGTGGAAACATCCTACATGAAAATGAACATTAAAGACAGATCCAGCCTAAACGCTGTGTATGAGCACTTGAAGTGCTCGATCGAGCATACTAAAGCTGATTTATCAAAAGTTCCAGTGAGTTTGCTCAACCCAAGTGGTCAACTACTCAGTCGTAATGATATAACCAAAATTTACCCCGTGAATTTGCTCGACCCAAGCGGTATGTTACTTGGTCGAATGATTATCACTCTCAAGGTAAATTTTATCTCTGAGATTTCACTCGGTCTGATTGATCCCATGCTCGGCCAAGCGATCCACCTAAAATGGTGGACCCAAGCGAATTATCTTGACAAAATTAGAGTTCGGTTGAGTGATGCTCCACCAAGCATTTTTTAAGATATGTCTCACTCGACCGAGCGCGATGTTACGTCATGTGATGTCATGAGAAGGTTCTTGATCGAGAAAAAGATTACTCGGGTGGAGCGAATTCTCTGGATGAAATTTTAATTTCGATTGAGCAACGCTCGACTAGTCAATTTTTTATTGATAGATCGTTCGAACTTGTGCCATGTATACCGACAAAGCCAACAGTTTCTCAGACTGAGTAAATTTGTGACACGATCCTCGCTGGAACGACACTCTAGACGAAGGTAGGAAGGATAGTCCTTGTTGCAGTCGAGTCGAAAGACTCCTTGCACAAGGCGTGTGGGGTGAATGGTCACACGAGAGTTGCGAAAAAAGTCTCGATTTACCGGCTCGTCTTTGAGGATATGAAGCATCTACGAAAAACGAACGATTTTTTGGATATTACACACCAACACTTGCTGGATATTAGACACCAACAAAGAAGAATTCTCAAAGATAAATTCAAAGATAAAATTCAAAATTCAAACTTGGCTTTCTACACCTCCATGGCCGGCCATAAGTAGTTAAAGAAAGCCATGCAAGGCTTTAATGAACATTAAATGCTTAGAAGTCATGCAAGACTTGAATTAAATGACCTAAAATATCCAAATTTAAAAATAAAAATTATAATCGTAAGATAGGGTTCTTCGATACGATTAATCATATGAAGTCTCGGATCAACAATTAGGAAACGAAAGTGAGTCGTGGCCTCGTTAAAAACCTACCGTTAGAAAACCACGTGGAACAAAACCAACGGTGGGAAAGAGCACACACGAAACACTTATCCTAGTTGTTCATCGTTGCGAGTTGAGCTTTGGCTTGAAGTATAATACGAATGTTGAAATTTTCTCGAGGACTCGAATATTCGTCTTGAACTTGAACGACCGTGAGAATCCTGACGATCACCTCTTTGAGCTTCTTCTACGTCATGGATCGCGTTCATTGCGGCGCGGGTCGCGTCCTCAGCAACACAGGTCGCGTCTTTGACAATGCAGGTCGCGTCCTCCTCAGCATGGGTCGCGTCCTCCTGTATGTGTTACGTCCTCCTCAGCATGGGTCGCGTCTTGTTCATTAGCCACGGCTTGGGTTGCATCCTCGACATTGTCCAGGATCATATCAATTTGTGGATTAAAAAATGATCGATCGAGCAATGGTTACTTGAGCTAAGAGGTGTATGTGAGGAACCACTCGAATGAGCAGTATGACTGCTCGGTCCAAACGAATCATTAGAATAACTCGCAAAATGGCAGATTATGCCGAGCAAAGTTAAAAGGATTTTTAACTTTTCCTTTATTGTGACAAACTCTTTTCTAAGTCATTTTTCTTAGATTTTTTTCTGTTCTTGTTTTAAAAATAATGTCTTTGAATGTAATTAATGGTAATACAAGGGTTTAAAGATGATCAATTAAATTATTAATTAATTGTAAATCAGTTGAAGTTAAGACATATAAATATGTCTTATTAATCTACTAATTTTGAGAATACCAATAACCAAAAACTGTTAGAATCAGAAAGACAAAAAGGAGAAAGCAATTATCCTGATTTTCGACATTTGAAATGTTGAACGTTGGACCCGAACGTATTCTCTAGACAAAATTAGATTCAGTTGAGCGATGCTCGAAGAGGTACTTTTTAAGATATATCTCACTCAACTTAGAGTGATGTTACGTCATGTGATGTCATGACAAGATACTTGATCGAGCAAAAGGTTGCTCTGGTCGAGCGAATTCTCTGGACGAAATTTTAATTTCGGTTGAGGAATGCTTGACCGACCATTTTTTTGTAGATGGATCATTCGACCTTGAGTCATGTGTATCTACCAAGCCAACAGTTTCTCGGTCCGAGTATATTTGTGGGTTAAAAAATGATTGATCGAGCAATGAGTTACTCAAGCTGAGAGGTCTCCGTGAGGAACTACTCGACTGATCAGTATGACTGCTCAGTCCAAGCGAAATCATTAGAATAACTCACGAAATGGCATATCGTGTCGGGCAAAGGTTGGTTTGACCAAGCAATTCCACTAGATGGTGCGTTTGACCAAGCAAAAGTGTTGTTGGTGTCGAGCGAATCCAGTGGAAAAATTGCAAAATAGTGATCGGGCTGAGCAAAAGGTTTCTCAGCCCGAGAAATTTCTCGGATAATGGTCATTTCGACCGGTCATATGACTACTGGGGCCGAGCAATTTCTCGGATAATGGTCGTTCTGATCGGGCATATGACTACTGGGCCGAGCTTTTTTTTTTTTACTCAGAAATGTGACCGAGCAGTATGACTGCTGGACTGAGCAATATATCACCGTAGTGAACAATTACTTGTTAATTGGATTCTAAAGGATCAAAATTGTTTTGACCAAGTGAATTTTCCTTCATAAGTAGATACACTTATCGGGAACTGTTTTATGTGGAATGACCTTACTACTAGGAGGCATATAATTGAGATTCGACATCTGTACTCTTCCGCATATAATGCATAGTGACAATCATCGATTAGATCATACAAACACTTGGACTATCTGGGGTAAATATCTTAATATTTGACAACCAAATTTGTCAATGAACTCAGATGCGTCTATAGGTTTGATTTAACTACTAGAAAACTATGTGATGTAGAGTCACTAAGAGATTGCTAGTTAACTATGTTAATGTGTTTGATATACGACCTAACTACCAGGAGGCTCAATCATAATAAAAGGGTAAAGAAACTGATAAGAAATAAAATTTCTAATACTGTAGTAGCATTGATTAGTAGTTGAAGTTATTTAGATGAAGTCAATATCTGAATAATATACGTACTATGATAATTGTTTTTACATATTGCATTTTTTCTGTATGTTTTAAAAATATACTCGACTTGTGAGGAAGGATGTCTTCCATATCACAGTGGTCTATACTACAAGTACATAGATTGGTAGGGACCAAATTTTATGATTGATATCGAAACCTATGAGTGGTTCCCATGAGAAACGCATCGATACGATTAATAAACCGGTCTTGGTGGCATCCGCTTCTGATGATGCTGATGCGATGATTGCCTTTATGAAATAAATAGATGATATGATCACTACCAAATGAATCATTTTGGCATTAATGATGATGAGAACCTGTTCGTGACTCCACCATGGATCATACAAAGGACGATCACAAGGATAAGAGTGAAGGAGCTAAGGGATGTGTACAATCAAATAGACGTGGAAGGACAATCCGTAGGTGGACGATCATGTCAAGAGGAGCAGAGCCAAGACTACAAAGTCCACCTATAAAGAGAAAGGGCCAAAATAAGTAAGACGCTAGAGGAGCTAAAGGCGTTCAGCCCGAGCAAGGATTTACTCAACCCGAATGAATTCACTAGACAAGAGACGATCAATGTGCTTGGCCTAAGCAGAGGAGCGCTCAACCCAAGCGAATCCATTGGACAAATGGAACATGCATAAGATTGACCGCTCCACTCGAGCACTAATGGACTCAAATGAACATTTGAGATTTCGACCAAATATTACTTTTGCTCGGCCGAACTTACTTTAGTTTTTGCAAATTTAGGGTTAAGACTTCAACATCGCTCGAACGAGTTATTACACCACTCGACCAAGAATGTTAGTCGGATTTAGTTGAGTTTTTTCTTTTATTAAGTTTTCATTATTATTTTGTCCCTAAAAATAGATGATCCTTTATATGACATTATTACCTAACTTTTTTTATCATAAAGTTTTCTTTTTCTGTGCTAATCCTAGAGATTTAGCTATTGATTTTTTGGAGATATTTCGAGTTGTACTTTGTCATATCAACACTAGATCACAAGTATTATGGTGTTGTTCACAGCGTTTGAGGTTCTCTAGGCAAGTTACAGTCAAGGTTTAGTACATCATTTCTTCAGAAAAACAAGTTCTAGATTCTTCTATGAGATTGCTAGTGGGTTTCATTCACAATCCATCCTTCAAACAATAGATTATTGATCTAGGATCATATCATGTTGTATTACACCGTTGTTGCGTCAGCTTATCTGGTTTAGTTTATATCTTTTATTTTTATTCTAATTATAATTTTTTTTCTTTAGTTTGATTCAATTTTGTTAGTTTTAGTTTTGTTTTTACTATTTAAAAAAGGAAAAAAACACAAAAAATGAAATACCACAACAAAGAAGAAAGAGAAAAGGAAACACACAAAAGAAAAACAAAAAAAGAAAAGAAAAAAGAAAAAGTGAAAGCATAAATAAAAGGAAGAAAAAAGAGAGAAAGGACAAGCACAAAAAATAAAAAAGAAAGGGTAGAAAAATATAAAGAGACCTTATGATAGAAATATAAATAGTTCTTAGTTAGATATAGCGGTACCTTATATTAGAAAACATCACTTAATTGTCGATATTACACACTTGTAACGTCAAGATTTATTTTGAGTGTCAAGAATTAATTTCTTTTGTTCTTGAGTTCTAATCTAAAACGAAGAGGAGGAGTAAAGAGAAAGACATACGAGGGAGTAAGAAAAATTGAGCGAAATACTTTTTCTGAGAGATTGTGAGGTTTGTTTATCTTTTTATATTTCATTTTTTTTTTGTTTTTAAAACAACTGCGAATGTCTAGTTCCAAGAGTCAACGCGATGAACCACCTTATGATGAGAGAGACACCTCGATGCAGTTATTGATAGGTTAATTTAGGTGCATGAGGTAAGAGAACATGACTGTCAACCAACAACTTGGTCGGGTGGAGGAAACAATACATGAGAATCGACCAGGAAAAAAACATAGAAGGCCAAACGTAGCTTATCAGCCTTACCCTCTAGATATAGACAAAGACAAATATGCTAAGCTGCTTCATAAGGGGTATGATTGCCCCGTGAGGAACACTCAACGTGTCGAAGATCCATTAAATGATGATATCAGTAACATCAAGATGGAAATTCTTACATTCGAAAGATTCAGATGGTGTTCGAATGTCATTGTCATTTCAAACTCAATAAGGTGAAACTGGCAACAACCAAGTTTAGTGACTTGCATTGGCATGGTGGGATCAACTCACATATTCAGGAAGACATCTTCAAAAGCATGAAATCAGCATTTGGACAAGATGCGTAGCATTATGCGACATCGATTTGTACCTTTCATCATCTTCATCTAGAGGTTAGTCAACAAATGAGACGATTGGTACAAAGTTGATAACGCCTAATTTTTTCTAGTATTTTTATCTCTTTCTATAAAACATATGCTCGTGCTTGTAAAACTAAGAAAAACCACCCTCGGTTCAGCTGTGCACGGTCGAGTGTCTAAGATTCCGAAAACACAAAATGGAAACGCACGGCTAAGACATTAAATGGAAATGCATGGCAAATGAAAAAAATAGAAACGTGACAGAAAATGGTAACCACTGGCCACTTACACAAAATGGAAACAGCCGCTGGAACAGAAAATGGAAACACATGAAGAAAAGAAAGAAAAAAGAAGCCGACCAAAAAGGAAAGGTGGGGAGAAAAGAAGACTCGTGCAAACTGCGGAAGAGAGAAGTGGAAACCAGCACAAAGAGGGAAATGGGAGTTTAGATTCGGTGAGGAGAGCTCGGATCCTCTCACGGACGGATAGAGCATAAAGCCGAAAGAGGCTAGAGCTGGGAGATGAACTCGAAACGCAGAGGACCTATTGTAGGTTACGATATTAAATAGGGAAGTATCTCTCTCTGTACCTATGACTAAGATAGATTTCATTCGTGCTTTTTTTATGAACCCATTTACGAGTAGATCCATTGCCACAGGTTAGATTTTTGCCAATATGTAATGAAGACTGATGTTTAATGCTCGATTATAGTATTTGATCATTTTCAGATTGATTGATTGCTTCTAATGCTTTTATTCTTGCTGATCATTTAAATGAATGATTTTAAAAATCTGATTGTATCGAGTGGTAGATTAGATTTTGGAACCTAGCCATGATTTGGAGTTTTAATTGATTAGAACCTTGATCGGTCGGTCGATTGAACTCGAGGATTAGGATAGCGGTCTTAATACATCTAGTATATTTAGTGCGCAACCGAGAGATTGGTTGTTCGCATGCTAGATAGTGGGATTAGGCATCAGAAGAGTCAGCTTAAGATAGTGTTTGAATTCCCTGAATTTGTGTTAATATCTATAACCATGATCTTTGATAGCATTTCATTGCATTATTGTGTACTTCTCGAAACCTGTGGTGTTTAGCTTATTGAATTTATCCCATTAATTAATTTAGTCATTACTTCACATCCATCGATTGATTTATACTTGTCCTATTTATTAGTTAAATAACTCTATAGTTGCATCGATTCCTCATCGTTTGACCCTGGTACTACACGATCCGTATTCTTGCAGAAATGTTGGTATAGGTAATTTATTACTTGAAATTAACCACATCAAAGGTAGTAGGAGTGTGGAAGACTACTACAAGGAAATGGACTTCCTCATGATCCATGCAAATATCATTGTGGATCGCGAGGCTATCATGGATCGTTTTATAGTCGGACTTAATCCTGATATTCAGGACCGTGTAGAAACCCATCACTACGTGAATATGGATGATCTTCTTCACTTAGCTACCAAGATCTAAAAGCAACTTATGAGCACATGAGGTATACACTAACAACAAAAATGGTGAGATCTCGAGAGAAACCAAGAAATAGACCTGTGAGAGTAAACTAATGAGCAAGAACTTCACCTACAGAAAGATGAACAATGTGCGAGAATGAATGACCATGAGGTAGTTCATAAAAATAGGGAGGTCTTGAGAGAAACCATGAAATAGATCTATGAGAGTAAACCTCTGAGCAAGAATTTCCTTTTAGATGAAAGCGAGTGAAACGACCCTGACACTTTTGTTACATCAGCCAATGAATGTGCCCCTGCACAAAGAGGTGATACTACCTAACCCAATTTTTCCTTCCTTCTCGAGTGTTAGCGATACTAAAAAGTGTTTGTGACTAGAGACACAACTTTTTTGAAAGAGAGTTCCTTAGAGAAGGAAATCATAGTGATGAAATAATTCTTTATGAGATTCAAGAATCCATAGAACCAACACATGCTTAAGAGCATGAAATGCCCCGTATACATTCTTTTCTAGATGTGTTGAGATAAATATGAATATTCCATCTTCAAGCATTGAAGTTGGAGGACCGATTATAGAGCCCATCTAGGAATATGTTTAACAAAAACCTTTGGATGAGATTGTACCTTCAGTATAAGTTTCTCTAGAAGGTCTACACATTCTCGACATGCACCTAAATAAATAAGAGAAATCTTGTTGATGATGACCCATTGAATTTTGAGGAAACAATATAGAGTGTCAACTCAGTCATATGGTGGAAAGCCATAGAATCTGAGATTTAATGGATGAGGGTAAACAAAGTTTGAAATTTATTTCAACCTTCACCAAATTCTAGACCAATCGGTTGTAAATGGGTTTATAAGAAAATTATTGGAACGGATGGGAAGGTGGAGATATATAAAGTCCACTTTGTTGCTAAGGGGTATAGTAAACACGAAGGCATTGACTATGAAGAAACTTTCTCCCCTATAGCAATGCTCAAGTCTATTCGGATTCTACTTGCGCTTGCAACCAATAATGATTATAAGATATGACAGATGGATGTGAAAACAAATTCCTAAATGGAGAGCATCAGGAAGAGGTCTATATGACTCAACCTTTGGACTTCACGGTCTTGTCCATGGATATCATGGTATGCAAGATGAAAAATTTCATCTATTGATTTAAGCAAGCTTCTCGAAGGCAATTGGGAGCACTATTATTTTCCTGTTGCTACATGTAGATGATATATTGCGTAGACGAAATGACATACTGTCATTATAGGAAACCACAAGTTGGTTATCTAAATAGTTCTCCTGAAGGATTTGGGAGAGACGATCTATATTCTCAGAATACGGATATATAGTGATAGATCAAGAAGGCTATTGGAACTCTCCAAGTCCATGTACATCGATACCATCATACAACGATATAACATGGTAAATTCTAAGAATACCTATCTTTTGATAGGCACTGGAATTTCTCTCCTAGAAAGACTGTTGTAAGACTCAGGATGAGAGAAAACCCATAAGTAGGATCTCATACGTTAGCGTGATGGGAGTTATCATACCATAACATGTACACACTTTGATAGCCTTCGTGCTAAGTGTAGCGAGTCGATATCATACAGATCCCGGTGATGAACATTGGAAAGTTGGTGAAAGCCATCCTTAAGTACTTAAGAAAAAGTGAGAACAAATTCCTTATCTATGGAGATTCTACTTTGGAACTAGAAGGATTCATTGATGCGAATTTTGCATCGGAAAAGGACAATAGGAAGTTCATGTTGGGCTATTTATTTTTCCTGAAAGGTGGAATGATCAGCTGGAAATGTTCCAAATAGACAATGGTAGTCGACGGAACCAGAATACATCGTTGGTTGCGAAGCACCGAATGAGGTAGTTTGGATGAGTAAGTTTATCTCAATCGAGAGACCATAGAACCTGAATACATTATCAAAGTTATATAAAGAAAATACAACCGACCCACAAAGGCACTCGGGTCAAAGGAGTTAGACGAGCACAAATTGGGAATTTGATATATTGAAATCAGTTCTATTATAGGTCAAAAGCGTTGACATTATTTAGAACTAGTGTACATTTACATTATGTATAAACATTCACTTTATATAATTTTGATGATGTATATTTATATATATGATATATTTGTTCATTGATTGCATATAAGATATGTTGTTGACCATGGCATGTATTGAAAACTCGTTATCATGATAGATTCATGATAAAGAGAAACAAGTTTTATTGTATATAGATCAAAAAGTGTTATTGATCTTAAGATAACCAATAATATGTTGGTTATCCGGATATATCAACATACAAATGTCATATCGTGTTCATCTTTATCATCACAATTAAGTCTTGAGTAATATGGGTCTTTTTTTTAGTTGTAAAGAGAATCTTGGAGAACTATATTAATATCACTAAAAAGGATATGTCCATTGCAATTTTTTCAATGAAAATCCATGGCCTTTTTTAACAAGAAAAATATCGTTGATAATCCATCGAATTTTTCAACAGACTTTCAATTAATAAATTCCATTGAAAATTTTGTTAGAAACCGTTGAAAACTTCGCTGAACAATTAAAACTAGCAACTGATAACTCTGTTGAAATTATCAACGGATGACGGTTAACAAAATGAATTGATAATTGCAACAGATGACACTTGAAAATCTAGAAATTATGAAGTGATGATAGTGGAAAAATCAATAAAATTATGAACGGATGATTGTTGGAAAAAATGGGTTGAAAACTATCAACGAATGACAATGGAAAAACTAATTTGAAAGTATCACCGGATACCGTTGAAAAATTATCAATTAATTATTGTTGAAAAAATTTGATTAAAAATTATCAATAGATGATAGTTGAAAAAATTAATTTAAAATCATCATCAAATGATAATTGAAAATTATCAACGATTAATAGTTGAAATGACGTTAAAAACAAAACAAATAGAAGAAAAATAATTCTTTGGACGCTTATTTCATATTTTAAATGGATGTCCATTGACAACAAAAAAAAAAGGTTAAAAAGAATAAAAAATTCAAAGCTAACTACATTGTCTTTTGAATTTTTGTTCATGGATGTTCTTTGAAAATATTATTTTTAAAATCAATTATGTTGTGGTACTAACATTTAATTTTTAAGGGATGTTCGTTGAAAATATTTTTTATAATAATTTTAGATATTTAATTTTTTATAATCATGTTTTAAAGTTTTGGTGTATTAAGTAATATTTTATTTTAAGTACTAATCAATTTATCTTTGATAATTAATTAAAATCAAATATAATAAAAAATATGGAATATATTATTTCAATTAATTTTTATTATGAAATTTAATATATTTTTATAATTGTCAACACATGACGGTTGAATATATTGGTTGAAATTGTGAGCAAATGATGGTTGAAAAACTAAATTGAATTTATCAAGGCATGCCAATAAATGATTTGGTTAAAATTATCAATGCATGATGAATAAAAACTAAGTTAAAATTATCAACTCTTGACGTTGAAAAATCCTTTGATAATTATAACAGATGACGGGTAAAACAACCGTTGATAATTCAAAGCATGACGATTGAAAATTTGATGATCATTTCAATGCATTTTGGCCATTGATAAGTGTTGAAAATTGCAATTTTGACATATTTTAACTCGTTCTACGAATTTGACTCTTGATAATGCATATTATTTCGTGTAATGCGTTAGATTATCATAGCCTCATCGTTCTCTATGGAGATCTCAATATTTCCCATTTGTATCTCTACAAGAGTAGGTGTGTCCAATTCGGGTTGTCCGACATACCCGATAAGGACCGACCCGGACAACTCAAACCATTTGGAATATGAGTTACTCTAAGAATCCATATGGATTCAAATTTTAGAATCCGTTCTAGTTCAAGTTACTTCGATTCGTA
>CM071870.1:19109717-19125101 GCA_036759665.1 Gynandropsis gynandra | reverse complement strand
AGGAGTATACAAACCGTGGGGGTGAGAGCGAGATTTGGCCTTGTGACACGTGATACATCGTGCACAAAGCCGTTCTACATCGCGCTTGAGGTGCTTGAATCCCATCGCCTTGGTCTCCATTGTGGTAATCAGCGCATGTCTCCGTGAGAGTGCATCGGCCACGATGTTGTCCTTGCCCTTCTTGTACTTGATGACATAGGGAAAGGTCTCGATGAACTCCAGCCACTTTGCGTGTCTTCGCTTGAGCGTAGTTTGCCCTTTGAGATGCTTGAGCGTCTCATGATCCGAATGTATGACGAACTCCTTCGCCAATAGGTAGTGCTGCCACGTCTCCAAGGCGCGGACTAGCGCATAGAGTTCCTTGTCGTACGTCGGGTAGTTGAGCGTTGCTCCACTTAGTTTCTCGCTGAAGTAGGCCACAGGCCTCTTTTCTTGAAAGAGCACAGCTCCAATTCCAATGCCGGACGCGTCGCATTCGATCTCGAACATTTTGTCGAAGTCCGGAAGAACGAGAACCGGTGCGTGCGTGAGTCTATCCTTGAGCGCTGCGAACGCCTTGTCTTCAGCTGGCCCCCACTCGAACGACACGTCCTTCTTGATTATTGCGGTGAGAGGGGCGGCTAGCATGCTGAAGTCCCTTACGAACCTCCAATAGAAACTTGCTAGGTCGGGGAAACTCCTTACGTGCGTAATGCTCGTCGGCGTCGGCCACTCTTGTATGGCCTTGATTTTCTCCTCATCTACTCGCAAACCCTGCGCACTTACAACGAAGCCTAGGAAAACAATCTCATTAGTGCAAAATGAGCACTTCTTGAGGTTCGCATAGAGCTTTTCCTTTCGGAGGGTCTCTAGCACTTGCTCAAGATGCGCAATATGATCATTTAAACTTTTACTATAAATTAAAATATCATCGAAGTAAACTACTACGAATTTACCAATGTAGGCCCTTAAGACCTGGTTCATGAGCCGCATGAACGTGCTCGGGGCGTTAGTGAGTCCGAACGGCATCACAAGCCACTCGTATAGGCCTTGCTTTGTCTTGAAGGCCGTCTTCCACTCATCTCCTTCCCGCATGCGGACTTGGTGATAGCCGCTCTTGAGGTCGACTTTGGAGAAGATGGTGGCTCCGCTTAACTCGTCCAACATGTGATTCCATGCTGGTTGTCGAGCCATTGTAGTTGATAGGGGCGCGGGTGCTTCTTGGTCTCGAGTCCTAACTTTTTCACCATGTAATCGCTAGCAACGTTAGTGCAAGAACCGCTATCGATTATAAGACCAAATACCTTGCCATTCACGGTACACCGTGTATGAAAGATGGTCTCGGGTTGGGCGGTTTCCTCGGGCTCTATTTGAGCGCTAACCACCCTTCGAGTGACCAAAAGCTCTCCTGCGTCTCCGTACTCAATCTCCTCGTCTCGGAGTTCCTCCTCTTCTGCCTCGTCCATGGATTCGTACTCACCGCTCTCGGTGATTATCATGACTCGGGGGCTAATGCAATCTCGTGTCATATGTCCCCTACCTTGACACTTAAAGCAAATAATGTCACGGGTTCTAATCGAATTCACGGAGTTAGAGGTTTTACCGTCGAGTCGCGTGGCCTGAGAGGTTTCGGGCGCTTTGCCTTTAGAACGCGGGTCAAGCCCTTGTTCTTCCGTACGAGGCCTCTCGGTTGGCTTTGGTGGTGGATTCCACCGTGTGGTTGGGCGAGGCCTAATGTTTGAGGCTTGCTTGGATTTTATTTGTTACTCAATCTCGACGGCAAGGTGCAGCAAGTCGTGCATGTCTTGGTACAGTTGCCGTTTCAATTTTCTTGCGATCCGTTCTTGAAGTCCACCAATGAAGTGTGCCATTGTGGTCTCCGCGGATTCGTTGAGCTCCAAGCGATGTCGTATATGCTCGAACTCGTTGTAGTAGTCCTCTACGCTGTTCGGACCCTACACCAACTTACGGTACTGTTGTTGTAAGTCCCTATGGAAATGGTTAGGAACATACCTTTTACGCATGAGATACTTTAGTTCTCTCCACGTAGTGATTTGGTCGTATTGTGCTCTGCGTCGTTCAGCAACTTCGCGATCCCACCATACCAATGCGTTGTACGTAAACTGTGCGGCCGCGTATTGTACCTTCCTCCGTTCCGAATATTCGTAGCAATCGAATATGTTTTCCATGTGACGCTCCCACTCGAGATAGGCTTCGGGATCTACTTTTCCTGTGAAGCAAGGTGGCTTTAATTTTAAATCTGTATGGGATTGGCATTGCGGCCTTACATCATCGAAACCCTCATCTGGGTTTCGTGGCGTTCTACGCCTTGGTGGGGCGTACTCTAGCTCAACGTCTGAGCTATCTTCGGCCTCCATTCGTCGTGGTTGCTCTCTGAAGTGTGGTGCACGTCTCGGCCTTAGGTGTTCGTTCGGGGGATAGTCAGCGTTCTCCCGTGGTCTGACGAAACGCTCGGCTTGTGGGCGTCTCGGGGCTTCTTCTAGGCGCAAGAGACGGAAATTCATGTCTCGCATGGTTTGGAGTATCTCGGCGAGGGTGTTGTTTGGAACGTCTCCGGTTTCGGCCATGATTCTCTCTTTTTTTTTTTGAAGTTTTCTTTTATGAATACTGCAACGCTTAGGTAACGAAATCAAATAACAAAAACAAAATCAAAATGAAATAGAGAGAGTAGCGGATACGCTTGTGGCCGAGGACCGGGCTCTGATACCAAAAACTGATATAAGCTACGTGACTTAAGCCGCAAGAATGGAATGGGTTGAGTTGGTAGAAGGCCTAAGGGCACTCTCTAGCCAAGACTCGGTGGTAGGTGAAGGTGGACGAAGGGGAACAGGCCAAGAGGGGCGCTCGCTCGATGGACGGGTGGATCGTAGGACACCATGAAGGTTATGGACGTGACCTTCGATACAGTCTTTCGTTCGTCTTGGACTCCCGTAGCACAAGAGGAACTAAGGTGGCGAAAACTCGCAAGAATTGAAAAAGAACTTAGAAATTTTTATTCGAATCAAGATTGTCTTCCAACAAAACAAAGGCTCGGTTTAAATCATGACCGAGAGAGAACAAGAAAGGGAAAATACAATATGGCCGTTGGGCCTTAATTCAGACAAGGCTAAGAAAGGCAAGGTTGATCTCGGTGGAAAAGGCAAGGGCCGTTGGGTTTGAAATTTGAATTTCAAACGGCTATGTCCGGTTAAGGCAAGTTGGGCGACATTACAGCCGGCAGGACGGTGGTTGAAAAGCACTTGAGCCACGTACGCATTGATTCTTGCACGGAGGCTCTTTGTTCGGGATCTCGTGAGTGGCTTGTCATGGACCACCGACATGGCAATGTGTGATCCATCTTCTCCTAGCTCTCCATCCGCTCCCGTGCTTGTCTCACCTATACTAGGCTCGTCCTCTTCGTGATCCATGCTCGGCTCATCCTTGTCGCGCTCCTCTCCTTCTTTAGGGTCATAGGTCGTTGTAATGCCCTCATCAATGTGATAGTTTCTAATAGATAGAAATTAGTTTATTTTTTACTAAGCCACATATATGGATGATGCATATAGTGATGTGATTATTGAACTAACCTAACAAGGTATTTTCTAATGGTTAACTTAGCATATATATGTCACTAGAAAATTCTCTGAAAGGATCTAAAGGTCAGTTTTTTTCTTGGACCTAGGATTAACAATTTAATTGACGAGTCATTTATCGTTCTTTGATTCTAGACACATTGAGTATTTAAAACATTTTTTGGAAGGATATCGAGAATTATCGTTTGCTCGTGCAATTGATGTTTGATTAAGATGAGATCCATCAACTCTTGGTAAGGGTTTAAGCTTTATATTGTCATAGAGTGTAACTAGGGGTGGCCAATCCGGGTTAGCCGGACCGACCCGAATCAAATCAACCCGAATCGTTTAGAATATGGGTTACTCTAAGAACCCATATGGGTTCAAATTTCAGAATCCGTTCGGGTTCGGGTCGGTCCGATTCGGGTTGGGATTGAACTTGAGAAACCCAAACAACCCAATTTAAAAAATAAAAATAAAAAATATAATTTATAATTTTTAAAAGTTATATAAACACTAAAAAATACTATTATATTTTCTTATATATATATGTTATATTTGATATTTTTATTTTTGTGTTATATTAAAAAAATGAATTACATAAAGAGTTCTAAACCGAATGATCCCAAATTATGTATAATACCCGAAAAATCCGAACCCGAATAACCCGAACAATCCGAATAACCTAAACTACCCGAAAAACCCAAATATCCAAATGTAATTCGGGTTATTTCGGATCCAATACTTTTGAACCCGAACAACCCGAATCCGAACTGAACCCGGACCAAAAACATTCGGGTTCAATTCGGGTCCATTTTTTTCAAAATCCAAGGAATCCGAATCAGAACCGAAATCCGAGGAACCCGAACCTGAACCTGGATTGGCCACCCCTAAGTGTAACGACTAATAAATTCTTTGGCCAAAACGGTACAATGATAAGATAAATGTGTCCTCTCGAGTTCATTCGATAGTTGGTTACGACATACATAAAATATAGTTGGTAATTTGTTGGGTTTGACGTCAAACATTTTCTTAGAATTATCCGAGCTGAAAGACGAAAGAAAATACTGAATTCCCAATCACAACGTTTCATTTGAATAAATGATGTTTATTCACACTATCTGTGAATTGAGGAGTGTTGCTAGATGCGAGTTTTGATTAGACGATTAGTAAGACTAATTGCATACTGGCTTAGTGTTGACCCATGAGGTCACACACTTACGAGTGTTTCGGATTTCACCGATGATTGTTGGACAATCAGCATGAAGATCTATTGTGTTTTCTGTTAACATTGAAAACACATCTGATGAATGGAATCGGTCTATTAGTAATAAATATGTCTCCGATGATTGCATATATAATATGTATATTGGATTGCTTTATAAAGATACGTACATGTATTATCGGGTAATTGATATTTAGGACAAATGTGAAATTATTGTAAAAGTAATATCTCTAATTGTAATTAGCATTAAATAAAAGGGTCTAAAGATGATTAATTAAAATGTTAATTAAATTCAAATAGGTTCCTGAAGTTAAGAAATAAAATATAGTTTAACAATGCAGTAATTATAAGATTAGATAAAAAAAAACTGTCACAATGAAAGAGACAAAAAGAAAAAAAATGGTTCTCTCAATTTCCTCACACCAATTATTGAATGGTGATCCCATTCTCGGTGTAGAAGACTCGTAAAAGCCTTATAATTTTGTTGTAAATACTCAATTACTAAATGTTAAAAGTTCGAATCCATATTTATATCATATTTAAATTATCTAATTCTAGATCATACTAAATCTTTTCAAGAGAACTATTGTTACTTTTTCGAAAAAACTTGATTTCTGTGTGTTTTCGTCTGATGAACGACTTGTCTTCGAGCATTTTATTTATATTATGATGATCATAAAATCAACCGAAAGTAAATCATTACAAAAATTATGGGATCAAGGTCGATGAATCCAAACCATGTGGATATACATCCAATTCAAAATTTAAAATATGTAATAAAGTTACATTCATATATATATATATATATATATATTATTATGTTTGGCCTTCACCACCGCCACATAAATTCAGGAGACGATAGACAATAATACATCAGCAATTTCTCAGATTTTATATTCTTCTAGTTCAATTTATAATTTATTTTATAAAATGTAAATATATTTATATACAAGAATAATTTATAAAAAACCCATAAAATAAATGAATTTATTTCAAAATATCAAAATTATATATCAATTAATTTGTTTTATTTTTATATATTAACCATCATATTCAAAATAATAATTTAATTATTATAATTATTTTTAAATTAAATCAGAAGTTTATATCACGTAAATATATATATTGATATATATATATATATCAATTGTAATGTGTATATTTATGATTTAATTTGAAATTAATTATCATAATCTATATATTATATTAAAGTAGTATTATAATTTACATATAAAAATAGAAAATAATTATTATAGTTATACTATGATATTTTTTAAAAAAATAAAATATATGAAATTTTCATTTATAAAAGCACTGTAAATCCAATTCAATTGACAACAAAAGTTGACATTTTTTTTTTCAAACTAACGGTTGAATTATGAATACAAAACCCAAATCCAGAAAATTTATATAAACCAAAATTTATCATTATTTATAATTACTAATTTTCAAGAAATACTTCGGAAGCCAAAATATTTGAGGAATAATATAAATTTTTAACTAAAAATCAATTGTAATTTGAATAGATTATTTATACTTTTTAATATATTGTATAAGAATTTCTTTTATAATTTCTTTTATAATTTCTAAAACATTCTCTCGATATAATTTTTTTTATCAATACTACTTTAAAATTGATAATATATTCAATTAGAATTAATCTAATACTATTACAGGATTTCTAAATTTTTTAAACTTTTATAATTTCTTTTATAATTTCTAAAACATCCTCTCGATATAATTTTTTTTATCAATACTACTTTAAAATTGATAATATATTCAATTAGAATTAATCTAATACTATTACAGGATTTCTAAATTATTTAAATTTAAAATGAATTTAAAATATTAACTTACACCTTTTCATATATCATATTAATTCGTTTAGAACTTTCAATATAAATCTTTAACATTAGTGTATTAATTTGTTTTTTATCTATGACTGCCTCGAGTTAAAATCCCATGAATAATAGCTAAAATATATTGGAAACTAAATAGACGACTAACTGTCGTTTAAGACGAGCTTTTAAGATTCCAAATCTCTGCCTGAGTGAAGTCATGGTCCCACGTGGATACGCTCACTACAAAAGTGGCATAATCTCGTAATTTTCTCCAACATCCAGTGGCTGTTTCATATCCCGAATCAATATAAGCAATATTTGCCCCTCTTCGTTTTCTATCTTCACTTCCCAAACATTATTATTATAGTTTCTCTCTCCTCTTTTTATCTCTCTGCATATCAACAAAATGCCAAGCGTCATCGTTTCGTCTGTCTTCGTTCTTCTCCTCACCACCGCTTACACCGCCTTCTGCTTCCGCGACGGTACGCTTTCTCTACTTACATAGTTATTACTCATTACGTACACACATATATATAGATATGCACGTGTAAATATTATTATTTATAAACCCATGTCGACGTCGATTGAGTAAATCAAATTTAGTATATTTATGTATTTGGTTATTGTAATGGTACGAATGATTCCTAACATAGAACATAAAAGCTTATGATAGTGTGTTTTTATATCCGTAACTTGTATTTGATAGTGTTGGTAGTTGAATTGTTAAATTTTTTAAGTCGGTCGGTCCAAGAAAAAGTAAAATATGAGTTTACAATACAAGATATGGTTGTAAACAACAATAATATTTGTAATTAGTGAAACTAGTTGTTGTGATTGGTATATGTTGGGTAATACAATTGAAATTAATAATTTATGATAGTTTAAGATGACAACAGTAACAGCAGCTGTAGTCACAACTAGCACGAGTACTAAATAAAACAAATAAAACAACCAGTGGTTAAAATAATTAATAGTAGGATATAGTTTTTAGCATAATGAGAATATATATATATATATATCTCTCAAAGATCTGGGATATATTTGGGTGTAAGTTGCTGTTAGATTACAGCTTTACCCATCTGACAGAAAAAGGGAGATGCAATAGTTTTGGACATATCTTATCAATCACAATAAAGTGGGCCCATTACAAAAGTTGTTCTTTTGAAGGCCCAGTTAGGCCGACTCAGACACCTCACGTGCGCTCTGCTTTCGTAATTTAATTAATTAACTCTATCATTCCTATTTTAACAATATATAACTCTATTGAAAGTTGTTACTTATTTCCAACTCCATATCTAAAGGTCAAAACGGTAATTTCAGGGCTGTTACCGAATGGGGATTTCGAGTTTGGACCGAAGCCATCCGACATGAAGGGGACGCAAGTGATAAACAAAACGGCAATACCGAACTGGGAACTCTTCGGATTCGTGGAGTACATAAAATCCGGACAGAAACAAGGAGACATGCTCCTCGTGGTCCCGGCCGGGAAATTCGCTGTGCGACTCGGGAACGAAGCCTCGATCAAGCAAAGACTAAGGGTCATAAAAGGAATGTACTACTCTCTCACGTTCAGCGCCGCTCGGACGTGTGCGCAGGACGAGCGCTTGAATATATCGGTGGCTCCTGACTGGGGAGTTATTCCGATACAGACGGTGTATAGTAGCAACGGGTGGGATCTCTACGCTTGGGCGTTTCAGGCAGAGAGCGAGGTCGTTGAGGTCGTGATTCATAATCCTGGGGAGGAAGAGGATCCAGCTTGTGGACCGCTCATTGATGCTGTGGCTATGAGGGCTCTTTATCCCCCGAGACCTACTAATAGTAAGTTTGATGCGTTTTGAAATTGGGATTCGAAATTATAGTGAAACGTTTTCATAAGCTCGATTTTGATATATGGTTGCCGACAGAGAACATTTTAAAAAACGGAGGATTCGAAGAAGGACCATTGCTACTCCCCAACTCGACCATGGGTGTTTTGATCCCACCATTCATTGAAGATGACCACTCTCCATTACCCGGATGGATGGTCGAGTCTCTCAAAGCTGTCAAGTACATCGACATCGAGCACTTCTCAGTTCCTCAGGGCCGCAGAGCCGTCGAACTTGTAGCTGGAAAAGAGAGCGCCATCGCCCAAATGGCTCGAACCGTAGTTGGCAAGACCTACGTGCTCTCGTTCGCGGTCGGGGATGCTAGCAACGCTTGCAAAGGCTCTATGATCGTTGAGGCGTTCGCGGGCCGAGACACGGTCAAGGTTCCATACGAGTCTCGTGGCATTGGAGGCTTCAAGCGAGCTGTTCTGCGTTTCGTAGCGACTTCGAACCGCACGAGGATTATGTTCTACAGCTCGTTCTACGCCATGAGGAGCGATGATTTCTCGTCGCTTTGTGGCCCTGTGATCGACGATGTGAAGCTCCTGGGCGTTCGTAAGCCGTAGGAATCTATCCGACGGCCTTTAGGTATACGGATCAAACAAGAATGAGAAGTGAAGTGTTTGTTTTTTTTTTGGGTATTTCTTGTGGTTTTAAGAAATGGGGTTTCGAGTCGTGGCTTAGGGTTTATCGGCAAAGGCCTTGCTTATAACTATTTTCTTGTATGAGAAGGCAATAGAACGGTACCGTCTTATTCAGGGGTGTAAAAGTAGATATGAAGTGAGAATAAAAGTGTTCACTTGTTCCTAGACAAGATTTCCAAGCCCTTTTGCAGTTATTATCTATTGTAATACACTGGGTGATACTCGCGCTACGCACCGAATTTGTGATCATTAAAATGTGATCATCTTACGTCTTGTATAAAATTTATTAAATTGAACATTATCAATATATTTGATATGTACACGTGCCAATATGAACACAGAAAATAAAAGTTTAAAAGTATAAATTTGATATATAGAATTATAAGTTGTAGTGAAAACTAATAATGAATTTTTCTACAATGTACTTAATATTGTTGACTATAAAATGACGGAAAAAGAAATTGCATGATTTGGACCATACTGTTTTAATGATTATTCTTATTATCCATACATGCATAAATATTAAAGTTTAAATTTGATCAATAACATGGTTTTAGAAGATCTTGATATTTCATAACGACATTTCAAAAATATCATTTGTAGTTTTGTAAAAAAAATATGCAAATATAAAAGTAATAGATTGTAACTGATGCAATAAAAAGTAAAGTTGATATCTTTTAATCTGTATCAGTTGTGAAGTAACACAAAATGTACAAAGCTGAGTGTAAAGTAACATAGACATTGTTTGTAAACATCATTCTGCTCTTTTATCTTTCTTCGGTTGTGGTCGGGGACCCAACATATTCAAACAATGGTGGCTCCATAACCTTCCGCAGATCTCCCTAGAGCATCATTTGCCCAACGAACACAGAGAGAACCATGGAAATCCATACGCACTCTTTGAATTGGCATGTCACTGGAAGCTAGAAAACCTAGAATAATTTACAATGAATTTAAAGCTAAGTAAGAATGCAAAATCGAGGGAGAGCGAGAGAGAATAGAATTCGAATAAGTGGCTCACTTGCGTAAAAGAAATCCAATGGCAATAAAAAGTAAATGTGTGATGGAATCTTCAGTTTTACGCTTTAACTCACAAGTTGGGCGATGAGGAAGGAGATGACTAACAGAAGACCAGGACGTTCGATATAGGACCAGCTACAGAACCTGGTGACAAAGATGAGTGATTGAATGTCATACTAACTTGAAGGTATATAGCAATCGTTAACTCGTTTTCGTTCTTGCTGATTGTTCTCACCCCTAAATGTTCCTGCAGTTTTCGAAGAAAGGAACGGTGATTAAGATGCTTTATGGGTGTAATGTAACTGGAGTAGCCGAACATACAAAGAACCCCAGCCTCAACACTCGGTTCAATTCCAAAAGAAGCATACCCGACCTTACTCACTGCATCAATAAACCCATCACCACGACGATCTAAAAATACTTTTTATAGACTTCAGTTGGAGAAAGCTTACTGGCCTACGCTTTCAAGGTCAGGATCTGCAATGACATTTCTCCCTAGCTTGATCCCAGGGAGGTACTTGACATTTTCCTGCTCAATAATCCAGGAAACTAATGAGAAACCAATTTAACGTTCACCTTTCTATAAAATTAAGAATCTGAAATAAAAAAGAATTAGATCATCTGGTTTTTATTTCATTGGAGTCGAATTTTCAGATACCCGAAAATCGCATGAACAAATCAAAGAAGCAAAAATCATCCAAACTCATAAATAATTTTCAGAAAGACACATTACCATCACCGGGGGGAATGCATTTCTCTCTTCTTAGTTCCAGATCTAAGAAATAAACCGGATTCTGGCTCGAGTCCTAGTGCCTATGACCTTATAAGGCATTCAGTAATCCCATGACTATGTGAAATCATAAATAGAGTTGTATAGGAGAAAGCCACATAAAGCAGTAGTAATGAACCATACAATTACAAGGCTTTGATTGCTTGTATGACCAGAGGCTCGCAATGAGGGGTACAGTATGGGTGATGCATTGCAGGTCAACATTCATGAAGCAAGTGTTGCCTAAATTCCGGAGCCTGGCATTCTGACAACATCAATCATCCATTGTTTTAATAGCATAAATTGAGGGGCTAAATTGAATTCGATAATCAAATCGAGTAAAAATTACAGCTAAATACAGCCGTATCAAACACATATGTGAGCAATTTATAAGTACATGAACATAATTAATGGCAAAAATCCAACTGATTCACAAACAATTTGTAGATAATTATGGATATAAAAAGTGTTAAGGATGCGACTAAAGGCTAACAATGCACGTTAGTGTCAACTTTGAGGTAACGAATACACTGTGCCACTACAGTCATGCGAACAAATTAGATGGAAAAGCACGTATCACGCCAGTGCATTTGATTTTCAATGGTTCCTGTTGGAGTCCCGACCATGTAGATGAGCATGAATTCCAGCCGAGTTCGGTCTGCTCCAGTTTAGGTTCATTTTCACTTTCGATCTGCCGGAGGCGCAACTCAGACTTTAACATGCCTGACGTCGTTCTCCAACCACTATTCGCTTGTCTCCCGTCTTCCGTTCTTCTACGCTTCCCTCCATGGATGCCTAAATTCTAATGAGGGGTACAGAGGCTCCCAATGAGGGGTACATACGTTAAGTGAGATTGATGATCTGTGGAGATATAAACAGAACAATGAACGAAATTCAAAGTGAAAATCCACTAACCTCTCCATGAACACGTATGGATCACCACCAAGTACATACATTTAAGCTGGTTTTAGAACACATTGACCTTAGATTCACAGGGAAATCAAATCCAACGAAACAAATTGTGACATAATCATCATTTAGAAATTTCCCATATCACGCAGCAGAAAAGGAAAAAGGGGAACTTGGGGAATTAGCAATCACCAAATGAAGATTTGGGTCCCTACAATCCCTCTATTTTCATTGCCATATAAAAAAAAGCCAAGATGCAGGCACGAAAATGGAAAAACAAAAAGCGTTACCGAGATTAGATCTTTCAAATTATATACCTGTCCTGACCAGCGATGTCCCGAATCTGGGGCCTTAACGAACTTATCATCGACACAGATGCTTTGGGTAGCTCCCATGACCTGAAATCACCGCATATGTTGCGGCAGACAACGCCAAAGACATCAACTGCAAACTTCAAATTGTTTTCAATCCCATGATTTTAGGCCACGAAATCCAATAAGCTGACACACACATTACCGTATATCAGATTCCAAAAGTGATGTCTCTAGTTACCGGAGTCTTTTCCCGAGAAAGCAATCCATGCCAATGCCGTGAGACTATTAGTAGCAGCTTTCAAGTGATTGAAGAAATCAGACCACTTACCCTCTGTCATAACATTAGCTTTCATTAGAACATCATTCAACGGCTTAAGAAACTCTGCCAACCCGAAAATATCAGGCTTCTGTTCAATCAAAGCAAAAAACGCTGAAAAATATAATCACAATCCAATATGCAATACAACAGCGACATTAACAACCATCTTCCAGGATGTAAGTCGTTTGCTCGGTGACTTACATCCTGTATTTCTGCTGGAAATTTGTGAAAATAAATTCTTCAGACAGTTTCTCCTTTCTCTCTTGATTGTGTAATGAAATTGACCCATAAAATGGTTCTGGAGGATTCCAAGAGATGGTTGGAACAAAAAAGGAACTGAAAGAGCTTGGAAATGGTTAAAAATGATTAAAAAAAGACAGCATTCGCCCTATGAAGCCAGCCTGAAATGATATAGACAAAACTGTAACAAAAATATTCAATCCACTGAGAAGATGGAAGAAGAAAATAAAATATTAACCTGATAAAAATAATTCAAGTGAAAGAAGATAACAACTAAAACAGTGAGACATGTCAAAACCTGAATAGTGTGCTTCAGGAGTTTCAGGAGTTCTCTGGCCATGTATTACAGGTCTCTCATTTTCCCAGTCAAAAGCCGGTTCATACGCAGGGAGGGGAGGTTGACCAAAATGTTGCAATGAAACAACATACCCAAAGGAAATTGAACTAATTGATTAAAATGCGGCCACTGTTCCATATTTTCATCAAGCTGGCCGGAAAAGGGAAATATATAAGAAGAAACTTCATGTTGAAGAGTAAGATAAGTGAGACGCAATAGTAGTAGAAGCTTGAACAACGTTGTACAGATGGAACATCATATGGTCGGAGAGAAGTCGAAACGTTGAAGGAAAGACACACCGATGGATCAATAAGCTTGGGAAGCGCAACAGGCTGCCTAGAAATCTTGCGAAAACGAAGGCCACGGATGCAATTCTCCATTTGGCTCGAAATGAAATATCCAAATCTATGCAATTTCCGCCTACGAAATTAGCTGAAACCAGATTGACCTTAAATCAACATCCCTGTGAAACCAGAACAATACAAAACATATATATGCAAAAAAAACGAATAGGAGAGAGATAGATCTGTGGAAGTGGTTAGAGAAGGTAATGCAACTTACAGACATGACTGGAGATGAATCTTTGTCTTTATGTAGACGGGAAAGCAGGCTTCTGCTCAATCAAAGCAAAATACACAGAAAAATATAATCATAATCCAATCTGCAATACAACAGTGACATTAACAACCATATTCCAGGATCCAAATCCTGTTCTACGAATGCTCACCATTCCTCACCATTGATCCTCCCTACGGAACAATCTAAAGTGGAAGAAGCCAAACCTACAACAAATCGAACATGGAAAAAGAAAACGGACGTGGCTAACCAACAATATCGATGGAAATTCCATCCTTTCATTTGCCAAGCCTCGATTGGCACAGCTCCTTGCTCCCCTCGCCCTCTCATCGCCCTCTAACCATTGTTTTGCTGCCCCCACCGCCAGCCCACTTATTATGTAATTAGCATGCAGTCTCTTGTCCTCATATGAAATTCAAGTAAAGTGTGAAACAATATGGATATGAACATAAAGACTGTTAAGCGAATTGGATTTTGAATGTTTGCCTTTAAAACTATGATAAAAAAGGTTGGGGATCTCACCAAATACTTTTGCTCCCCAGAAGCTCACAAACCAATTTCAAAAAGCAATAAAATTCTATTCAGTATGACGTGAAGAGCCACCTTTCTTTCCTGAAGTTTTTTTTCACAAACATTCACAATGAAGAACAATTTCCTGAAATTCCCACGCAACTCGAAACTAGTTTCTTTCCTACTTTTCCTTGCAACCAAACATAACCAGAAGAGGAAATTTACACAACACAAAGGCTCATTGAAAGTACCTGCAGGTTATGAAGGAGATCTCTCCTAGCGAGATTTTCATAAAGCCTCATCATATCCTAAGCCCACCAAACCATCGGCAACAATTTTCTAGGAAGATTCATCTTTTCGCTTAAAGTTCTTATTTTTTTCAACGATATTTGCGGTGGCTGCTAACGAATTCCTCTCGCACACACTCGCACAAAGCACCAAACCCTATACATGCAAAGTTTTCATATAATGAGATTTCCAACCCCAAATGCTAAAAACACCAAAAGGCAAAAAACTAAAAACTCCTCGTACCTTTAGGATTTCACAAGCTTCATTGGAAGAACTAAATCCGCCAACAGAATCCAATTCATCGCAAGAGCTGTCAGTTACATACTATCTACGTCTTCGTCTTCGTCCAACTTCACCTTCCGCCTCTTGTTGGCTTCGTCGGAGCGGGAAAAAGGACCCTTCTGCCGCTTCAATGGCTCATTGTCTTCCTCGTTACTCGTCGACAATCAATTGCTCTTTCCTTCCCCTTCTTCCGCCCCCTCTGTCTCACCTTCATCGCTCAACTTCACCTTCTTCCGTGTTGCAATTCGAATGAATCTTTCCGAGCTCAAATACAAGATTTAAGAAAATCTCTAAGCTAAATTTGAGTAGTGTGTGAGAAAGAGAGTAGAGAGAGAGAGATTGAACACAGTTATTTACGAGTTCGATTGAATCGTTGATTCAATCTACGTCTCAGAGAAAGAAAAGGGATTGATTCTTCAGAGTGTTTGTTTTTCGGTTACAAAAGAAAGAGAGAAAATATGTGAACGAAGAAGATGATACTGATCTGTGCTCTCTTTGATCTGTTTCGATCTTTGCCATATTTATAGGCTTTCCCTCAACATTTCACCCGTTCCAATATTAGTCTCTTAAATCTGTAGTTTGCTTAATAGCCCGATTTTAATCCAGTAAGTGCACTTAAAACCCCAGAGTCTTTTCTCTGCCAAGTACACTTAACCCAACAAGTGCACTTAAAACACCAGAGTCTTTTCTCTGC
>CM071870.1:19038919-19108582 GCA_036759665.1 Gynandropsis gynandra | reverse complement strand
TCTTAACATCAAGCTGTTCAAGTTCTAAATCCAGGTAAGTTACCAATGATAATAGAAGCCTGATTGACACATGTTTAACTACGGGAGAAAAGATTTCATGATAATCAACTCCTTCAATCTGTGAATACCCTTTTGCCACTAACCTGGCCTTGAATCTTTGCTGATCAGAACCTGGTATTCCTTGCTTGAGTTTGTATATCCACTTACTCCCTATAACCCTTTTTCCTTCAATATTCTGAACCAACTCCCAGGTTTGATTCTTCCGTAGAGAATTCATTTCTTCTTCCATGGCTCTTTTCCATTAATGCCAATGTTTACTTCCTTTTGCTTCTTGATAACTCTTTGGCTCTTCTATTTCCAACACACTTGCAGAAACATATGCAAATTCCACGATATCCGCTTCTTCATATCTTGAGGGAATTTTAATGTTTCTTCTAGGTCTATCTCTGGCAAGCTTATAGTCCTTTAGCACTACCTGATCATCAGTTTTAACCTCTTGATTTTCCTCAAAATCATCCTCTAAAATATCAGTTGTTGGTTCTTCATCTGTAAGATCCAACTTACTTTTAGCGTTTGCCTGACTTTTAAGTGCACTTACCTGACCTTCCAGTGTTGTTGCTTCACCTTGGATCTCGGTTCTTTGAACTGAATCCTTTACAAAAAATGGCAATTTTACCATCTCTGTCATCTCTGTTTTCCTTGCATTTACCTCAGATTTCTCCTTCTCCATTTCTGAAACATCCTTGAACATTAGATCTTCGTTGAAGATAACATTCCTGTTGACTACAACCTTGCCTTCCTTATGCAGACATACCTTGTATCCTTTAGTTCCAAAAGGATAGCCAATGAAGAAACCTTGCTTTGCTCTGGACTGAGTCTTTCCTTGATCACTGTAAACATAAGCTACACAGCCAAATTTCTTTAAATGTTTGTAGCCTACTAACCTGGCAGTCCATTTTCTTTGCGGTATATCACATCCTATAGCCGTTGATGGTGATTTGTTGATGAGATACACTGACGTTGCAGCTGCTTCTGCCCAGAAACTCTGTGGTAAACCAGATTCATTAAGGAGACATCTTACCTTCTCCATAATCGTTCTATTCATTCGTTCAGCCACTCCATTCTGTTGTGGAGTGTACACGTATGTTCTATGCCTTTGAATGCCTTCATCCTTACAGAATCTGTCAAATCTTTGATTGCAGAATTCCAATCCATTGTCTGTCCTTAGAGTTTTGATCCTCTTACCTGTCTGATTTTCAATCAACGTTTTCCATTCCACAAATTTATCAAACACCTCATCCTTTCTTTTCAGAAAATATATCCAGACTCTTCTTTTATAATCGTTTATAAAGGTCGTGAAATATTGATAACCAAACTGAGAAAATGGGATGTTAGATGACCCCCATAAATCTGAATGTACATATTCTAAAACACCCTTAGAATTGTGCTTCCCTACTCCAAAGGACAACCTGTGTGCTTTTCCCATCACACATGCCTCACATAATGTCATCGTTGAGATGTTTTTACCTTCAATCATTCCCTCTTTTACAAGAGTATCCATCCCCTTCTGACTCATATGTCCAAGTCTGCTGTGCCACAGTGTGGTTTGATCTTTATCAGTAGAGACTTGATTGCCTTCACCTTGAATGGTATGGCCGTGCAGAAACAATATTGTTCTGCATCCCCTAATAATCTTTAATGTCCCATGTTGAGACTTGTACCAGCAACCCTGTCCTTCCAGCATCCCCTGATAATCTTCAATGTCCCATGTTGAGACTTGTACCAGCAACCCTGTCCTTCCAAAACACCAAGAGATATTAAATTTCTCTTTAGTTCTGGGATATACCTGACATGGGTTAGAGTGATAGTAGATCCATCATGTGATGTTAAATGGATCTTCCCTATTCCTTTTATCTCGCATACTGAGTTGTTTCCCATCTTCACTTTGCCACACTTCTGTTCTTGAAGTTCTGTGAACCATTCTTTACGTGGTGACATGTGATATGTGCAACCAGAATCGAGTATCCACTGATCATTAATATCCTGCTCCACTGCTGACAATGAATCCATTTCTATAACTGAAAGAACCTCCATGTTTGTGACATTTCCTTTCACTACAGCGGCTTCTCCTGTTTCTTCTGAAACTTCTTTATGATATTTCTTCCTAGCGTTACATTCTTTCTTGAAATATCCACGCTTCCCACAAAACCAGCAATCTGCCTTCTCCCTAGATTTAGAGCGAGACCTGCCTTTCTTGCTGCCACGTTGATGACTATCCCGTTTCTCTGACCTGCCCCTGACTATCAAACCTTCGGCATTAGATTTGTAATTCTTGCCTTGTGAAATCAGCTCCAGTTCTTTAGAACGAGCTGTTGCTTTCACCTCTTCAGATGTAATGGTTGTTCTGGAATATTTCAGAACTTCCCTAAGCTGTTCATATGGCGCCGGTAATGAATTCAGAAGGTACACAGCTTGGTACTCTTCTTCAACCTTAACTTGAAGGTTCTGCAAATCTGAAAACATTTTCTGAAATACATCAAGATTTTCCTCCATTGTCTTGCTTTCATCCATCTTGAACCCTGATAGTCGTTGCATTAGATACATCCTGTTTGGGAATGATTGCTCAAGAAACTATTTCTCCAACAGATTCCACAATCCATAAGCTGTCTTTTCTTGAATCACCTTTCTCAAAATCTGATCCGATAGGCAGAGGACTATCAAGTTTCGAACTCTTCTACTTCTTTCAGCTCTGGATATTTGAGCTTGTTCCCTGTTATCCTTTTCTTGGATTCTTGATCCTTGTTCGGTTAATATTGAAGCTATACCTGCAGACTCCATCATTGATCCTGATTCTACTCCTGAAATCGAGGATCTTTTTGGTGTCTTGAGCTCATCTTTGAGTTCTTCTTCTGCATCCATGTCCCACGTTGCGGGATCATCTGTTAGAGCTTCATGTAACCCCATGATTTCGAGACTCATAAGAATCTTTTCTTTCCACAACACAAAATCTCCTTTACTGTCAAACTTCTCCACATCTAATTTCTGCGTTGCTGCCATTAAATCTTGAAACTTTAAACTTCTTGATTTTCTGCTTGCCTTCTTTTGAACCTTGAGCTCTGCTGCGTTCTCCCTGGTTTAGAACCAATAGCTCTGATACCAATTGTTGCAATTCGAATTAATCTTTCCGAGCTCAAATACAAGATTTGAGAAAATCTCTAAGCTAAATTTGAGTAGTGTGTGAGAAAGAGAGTAGAGAGAGAGATTGAACACAGTTTACAAGTTCGATTGAATCGTTGATTCAATCTACGTCTCGGAGAAAGAAAAGAGATTGATTTTTTAGAGTGTTTGTTTTTCGGTTACAAAAGAAAGAGAAAAAAATATGTAAACGAAGAAGATGATACTGAGCTGTGCTCTCTTTGATCTGTTTCGATCTTTGCCATATTTATAGGCTTTCCCTCAACATTTCACCCGTTCCAATATTAGCCTCTTAAATCTGTAGTTTGCTTAATAGCCCGATTTTAATCCAGTAAGTGCACTTAAAACCCCAAAGTCTTTTCTCTGACAAGTACACTTAACCTAACAAGTGTACTTAAAACACCAAAATCTTTTCTCTACATCAAGTACACTTAATCCAATCCAAGAACATGACATTATTCCGCTCCCTCTGTCTACTGTCGGCTTCGTCAGAGACCCCTATGCCTCATCAATGGCTCATCGTCCTCGCCAATTGCTCAATCCTTTGCCTTCATCTGCTCCCTCTGCCTCACCTTCTTCGTTGAGCTTCACCTTCCGCCCCCTCTGCCTCACCTTCGTCGCTCAGCTTCACCCTTGTCGCTCAACTTCACCTTCTGCCGCTCCTTCTGCCTACTGTCGGCTTCGTCGGAGACCTTTATGCCTCATCAATGGCTCATCGTCCTCGTCAATTGGTCTTTCCTTCACCTTCTTCCACTCCCACTGCCTCACCTTCGTCGCTCAGCTCCCTCCGCTGCCTGCCGGCCTCGTCGGAACTTGAAGAACGACCCTTCCGTTCCGGGTCACCATCTCTTGCCCCTCTCGATTGAAAGTGCATGTAGGAAGGAAGAGGAAAAATCCTCTTTTTTTATATATATGATTAGAATAAATAATCCATCCAATTACAAACTGTTTGTAAAACTAAAATTGATAATTAAGTACTATAAGTCGATAATCATCAATTTTATTTATTGTTTTGTGCATAATGATCTAATTAGCAAGATGATTTAAGCCGAATCATTCCAACTTATCCGATGAGTGAATGACGTAAATTATCTTTTTTATAATTTTGAAATATTCATGTAATCTCAAATTAAACAAATATAACAAATAAACCTTAAAATCCATTTCTAAAATAAAGTATTGAACAAAAATAGCCTAAGAATAATAAATAATCTTTGTGAATTTATATAAGGATGAACCATCCGGATTTTGATCCGGGTTTCACGGGTTTAGTCTGGATTCGGGTTTTTTGGGTTATGAAAATGATTTTGGATTGAAATCATATATTTTTCGGTTCGGATTTCTCGGGTTTCAATTCGGATTCAGATTGTTCGGGTTTTGGAATATTGAATCTAAAATAATTCGAATTATATTTGGGTGATTTGGATATTCCTTATAATCGGGTTCTTGTGATAATTTGGATTGTTTGGTTACGAATAATTCAGGTTTTTCGGAATTTTTGGGTAATTTGGGTTATTGAGTTACGAGTAATTCGAGTTTTGATTCGGATTCCACAGTCTTTTTAGATAATTCAAGTAACAAGAAAACAAAAATTTAGGGTTTTTATTTTTTTATGTTTTGGGTTTTTAGGGTTATTCGAGTTCTCATGAACCCAAATAGACCAGTATTGAATCAGAACGAGTTTTAGATTTTGAACCCATATGGATTTTGCGGGTAACTCAAATACTACAAAAAACAGGCGTTTTCCAACAGAAAAATCTGTTGGAAAACGCCTTAAATCCGTTGGAAAAGGCTCTTTCAACAGACGAAAACGGATTCTTGCTCTTTAGAAATCGATCGTTGCAAACCGAGATCCGTTGCTAATTGCAACTGTTGAGAAAGTGTAACGGAATGTCCAACGGGCAACGCTGTTGAAAATTTGTAACGGATGCCCGCTACAATATTGCAACGGAGCCCGTTGAGAAATGGTAACAAGTTTTCATTAAAAAAATTTAACGGACGTCCGTTGCCATTTAAACGGGAAAAATGAGCGGGAATTTAAAATTTCCAACGGGCATCCGTTGGAAACTGGAGGGAAATAATAACGGACGTCCGTTGCAAATTGGCGGGAAAAGGAAACGGACGTCCATTACCATTTGGCAAATTGGGGGGAAAGGGCAACAGACGTCCGTTACCATTTGGCGGGAAAATTGCGCCAATGGATGCTCGTTAGAAATTGCAACGGGCATCCGTCGGAAAGTTGGTTAAAAAAATAAAAAATAACAATAATAAAAATAATAATATTTTTAAAAATAAAAAGTTTTTAATTAAAATATTAAAATTGTGTACAAAAAATCATTAAAATTAAAACTAATCCTATTACATTTCATTTAGATCGGCTGGATCGATATCATCTCTTTGATCGCCACTACCTTTAGACGGCGTTGCATCCGAATCGAGACCTGATTCTTGTCGTGGCGTTGATCCCCTCCCCTGGCCAGACATAACTCGATGACGCTCTCCAAGTTCTGAATTTTGGCTTGAGTTTCTCGAGGTTGTGATTCGAGATCCTCGATCCGCCGTTGTTGTGTGAAACTCTCTTGGACTGCGGGAGGTACCGTCGTGACGTCCTCGATGATATCCTTTTGAAGCGCCCCGAGACCGTATAGACGCCCCTTATACGGTCTCACAGACTACAAGACAAACAAAATTAGAGTTAGATTTTGACAAAATATTTTATTAATAATCGAAAAACAAAAGAAAATATATTTGCCTCTAAATAAATTTTTTCCTTTTGTAAAGAACTCAGCTCGTCCGGAGTCGAACCGCAAGCTTGTGATTGCTGTGTAATCTTATCCGTCACAGCTCTCACGGTTCTCTCCACTCGAGGATCGACGAGTTCGGGTTCATCGACCTCTTCCCCGATGACCGGCCTCTTCTTGGCGTGGGTTTCCAATACCAGCTCAAGAAGAGTCAGTTCTCTTCCTATCCGTTGTATCTGTAATATAAAATAAACTTAACTACATAAATATTTAAATAAAAAAAATTTAAGTAAACAAAAATTTACTAATTCGTGTTTTCTCTTCGGGAATGATTTTGATCCCGATGTATGGCGATGCGAACCATCTCCGGGAACCTTCTCGTCGTACCAACATTTTTTGGCCTTGTCGCTCTTGGCCTTGAATTATGCGGACTCCCAATGCTGAATCATTTGATTGAAGACCGCGCTTGTTGCCCATGTCGGTTTGTGATTGTTGGCGTAGTAGTTGTGGTTCACGTTGTTCATCATGAGGCGCATCCGAGCCTGCATGTCGTGCATCCATGCTGTGTAGATGCGTGTTGTATCCTTTCTCCGCCATTTGTATGAGCGCTAGAAAATAATTTATAAATTATTAGTTTTATAACACACATACATATATAACTAATAATTTTAAATGAAATTTAATTTAAAACTTACGATAAAAGTGTGCCACCATCGTTGGCGCACGACTTCTGGCGTAACTTGCCAGGAATAATATAATTGGTCCTTTAAGAACCATTGGATAATGATGTTGTTCGTGTGTTTGAGCACATCATCCACGTTAACTTACAATAATATAAATGCAAATAATAACTTTTTTTTACCATAACGTCCCGACAAGACGTTCAGGATTGATAATCGAAAGGGTATGACACCCATAAAAATCATCAATCAAGGAATTGATATCTACCATATCGTCCTCTTCATCAAATATCAGCGGTGCCGATATTAGTGAAGGAGGAGGATATGGTGGTGGTGGAGGGGGGAGGGGGGGAGCTCCCGCTGAACCAGCCAACATTTCCCCCGATCCTATAAATCGTCTAGCCTCATTTTTTTCTAGTGTTTGTAATTGTGTTTGCGTGTGAAATTTAAAGTTTGAAAGGATTTCGAGGTTGTGATTTATGTTGAAAACGAAATTGTTCAACGGGTTTACATATATAGAACTTTCCAATGGGCATCCGTTGAAAAATACGTCACCGCAACGGACACAGTCAATTGACGCGATGTCTGCCTTTCAAACGGATGGCCGTTGGAAATGCGTGTTCTTGAGGCAACGTACGGCGAAATGGCGGCTCGTCTTCGTTTGAAATGGGCATCCGTTACATTTTCTAACGGATGCCCGTTTGAAATTCTACAGACTAGGGTAGACATCATTACACTTTCCAACGAGCATCCGTTGGAAAATTGTTACGGATGGCCGTTACAAATTTCTACGGATATCCATTACAAATTACCAACGGATGCCCGTTAGAAGTTTTCAACAGTTACAGGTTTCAACGGATGCCCGTTGGAATAGTTGTAACAGGTGTTCGTTCGAAATTGTAACAGATGCCCGTTGGAAAAGTGAAAAACTTAGAAATTTTTTTCTAAGTATCGGGAGCGATTTCGGGTGTCAACAATCATTGGTTAATATTTCCAACGGATGCCCGTTGGTATTAGATAATTCTAATTTCTAATACATTACAAGAACTTCACGGATTAGGGACTTACGAATCAGACCCTAATCCGTCCGGAAATTTGATTCGGGACGGGTAAGCGCCGTCTGCAAATGAGCGTCGCCAACCAATTTCCGTCCGGAATCCGTCCGCAAATACATACGGTATATGTAGTCCGCAAATCGTCCGTAATTTTGGTAGAAATGGTTAGTCCGGAAATCGACGCAAAACCCGACGATTTTGTACCAAAAATTCCGGAAGGCACTGTTCCCGTCCGATTTTTTTTAAAATAAAAAACAAAAATTTAAAAAACTAAAATTGAAATTAAATAAATAGTATTCATACAATATTAAAATTATCCATTTACAAACTAGTAGGTGGTAATTGAGAATTATCATCGTCATCATCATTGTTTTCGGTCGTATCCCAATTGATAGTGGGCATGTGTGCCTTCATCATTCTGAGCCACTGCTCACGTTCCCTTCTTGATCGTTGAACTTCTCTTTGTAGAGCGTTGAACTCTGAACTTTGTTGTTGTAATTGTGCTTTCATCTCTCAGATTGTGTTTTGTAATTCCTCGTTCGCGACATTTCCCATGCCTTTGGAGGAACTCGCATGGTTTGGTGACATTCCTCCAAGACCAAATATACAACCGTTGTACGGTGTTACATACTACAAATAATATTGACATTTAATTTAAATATAAATTATTAAAAAAAATTATTGTAAAATTGTACTAAATTTACCTCGAAATACATCTCGTTGTATTCTTCTTGAGAAAGAGTCGGTTGCGTCCCATATTCTCTTGGTGGGATTTGGGACACTCGTTCTGATGCCATGTTCACAACATCGTCGTGAATTTGTTTCGCCCTTGCATCTACCCACAAACCGTCGGATTTTTTCTTGTGTGTACGTTCTAACAATTCCACGTACGACGGTTCACATCCTTTCTCTTTCGTCTAAAACAAATTTGATGTTTTACCTATTAAACAAATGTCACTCGTAATAAAACTTTAAAAAATTTTAAATCTTACCATATCTTCGTAAACCTCCGCGAAAGAGCGGGAACCATCAGTATGCGCACTTATCTCATATCCTGCTTTATCTGAACGACGGGATCGACTAGCGCGCTCACTTCTCTCCTTAAAGATAGGAGAGTCCAAATAGGCAAGCAGCTATTCCCAGACATTATCAGGGACCCAAACGGGTTTGATATTTTTTACCTCAAACTCATGTTTCATGTCTTATACAAGGTCTTTCAGTCGTTATGCCGCATTCTTTTGAAATTCGGACTCTACTAGTCCAGTTATTACAGGATCCCAATAAATTTTTTGCTGAAAATAATGAATTAATTATTTATTTAAATATTATTTTTAGTTTAAAATTTATAATGAAATGAATATTTAACAAAATATACCACGAAAGCTTTCCACTATCGTTCCTTTACTTCGGGATCGGTTCGCGTCCACTTATAACATAGACGATCATAATCAACTTTCATTATCTTTGTGATATGACGATTAAGCTGCATATGATCAAACTTAAAAATAAAAGTAAATTAAGACTTGATAATTAATTAGTTACAAAATTAATTTAAATTTAGTTTATACCAAAGTTTGCCGGATTTTGAATCTGGATCTATACGAGGAAGTTTGCGTCTTTCCTCGTCAATTGCTAAAAGCTCTTCCACTGTTGGTTCCTGCTGCATCGGAGGCTCGTGATGCATCATCGGTTAGACCGGCGGTGACATCTGCTGATAGAATGGATACGGCATATATTGTGTCAATTCAGTCGAAAATAAATTTGGAGTCATAAAATCCGAATATACTTGATCCGATTGTCTCTGGTGTTGTGGACCTTTAGCACTTTATTCAGATGTTGAGCGGTTTCTGTTGTTACCGCCTCTTCCTATACGATGCGACATACTAAAATTGTAATTTAAAAGTTCAATTTTTATATTAAAAATTTTAATTGCTAATTAAACATTAATTAATTTTAATATAAAATTAAAACCACATATAATTTAATATATATGTTTTTAATTTTAAAAAATATAAAACTTAGTATATGTTTTTTAACAGAATAACTTACTAATACGTGTATTGATTTAACCATTTCATCGACACCTCATTTACATAACTTAATAACTTAATATACATATATATCATTTACATAACTTAATACACATATATATCATTTAGACATTTAATCGAACAACTTATCTACATAACTTAATACATGAATATATATTTCACTAATCTACATAACTTATTACTCGTTTTTTAGCTAAATGTTTCACAATATGATACAAAATTTCATATATTTACATATATATACATATAAATATTGATATATACTATAACGGCGTTTTTGTATATTAAAGTTATGTATATATATTTACATATATGCACATATAAATATACCTTCGCGGAATGCTGACGACGGGCGGCGGACCCCCGGTGGACCCTCGACGGACGGGCGGCGGACCTTCGACGGACGGATGAGGGTTAACATCATAAAACCGTTAAAAACGTAAACCATACAACCGGAGAGAAAGTTACCTCGGCGGAACCTCAGCGTACCCTCGGCGGACGGGCGGCGGACGGACGGCGGACGGGCGGCGGACGGACGGCGGACGGGCGGCGGACGGACGACGGACGGGCGTCGGACTGAACACGGACTGCTGGGTGAACAAGGAGATAATTTTGGCTGAGAGGTTACGAGGAACCAAACTCACGGTCGGGAATAAATAAACATTTGCGGACGAGGGTCGCGACGCGTCCGAAATTTAAGTCCGATGGGGGTCGCGACCCGTCTGGAATTTAGAGACCATTTCCGGACGGGATTCGCGATCCATACGGATCGAGACTATTTCTGGACGGTTACGGGACCCTTCCAAAAATTCTAGACCGAGGGACGGGTTTCGACCAAGGGACGGGTTTCGACCGAGGGTAGGGTTTCGACCGAGGGACGGATTTCGACCGAGGGACGGGATTCGATCGATGGACGGGTTTCGACCGAGGGAACAATTCATAAAACCTTATATATATATATCGTTAATACAATATAAAGTTAAAAATAACAATTCTTTAAACGTCTGAATTTGATTCAGAGTCACATAATTCTTCCGTCGATTCTTGTGATTCTGAATTTGATTCAAATTCTTCATCTTCTTCGTTTCCTTCTATCGCTTCATCTTCAATTTCTTCGACTTCACCATGTGCCAATGCTTCAATTGTGACTTCATCAATAGCAACAATTTCGGTGGTTTGTTGTTGCATGGCCAATTATTGTTCTACTGTGTTATCGATAAATTTACCCCTTGAAAGTATCTTCATTGCGAAACGCTAACCTGAAGATCGTCTGATATGTGGATAGGAAACATAACAAACTTGATCGGCTTGTGACGCAAGAATAAAAGGCTCGTATTTTGCATATCTTCTTGTAGAATTAATTTCTACGACACCTAATTTGTTTATTCTTGTTCCGCGACCGTTTATCGGATCGAACCAATCACATCGGAATAACATCACTCTTAAACCGGCGTAACCTATAAAAAATGGTAAATATAAGTCAACATATTCGAAAATATCATACGTGGTATCGAAAGGAAATTTTTTGGATCATAGGCTACTTCAATTTTCCGTGCTCGTAAGTATGAAAATTGTAACCACGTGTAAAATACATTGGCCAACTCGTAACTTTTAGAGTTGATCCTTTAACAAGATCCTGTAGCCATAACGGTTGATTGCCAATCTCAATCTGCATTAAATGAAACAATCATCGATATAAACGTCTTATCCATGTGGAGAAATCTCTTCCTTTAACAATAATATATATATATATCATTTACTTACATATTGTCTTATCCATGTGGAGAAATCTCTTTCTTTAAGTTCTATGAGTTGAGATTCATCAATATTCATATATGTATTCTTCAATACACCATCAAACATCCTGAAAAATTATATTAATATTACAAATAAAATACGCATACGCATTTGAATCTATATATTTATAGGATGTTACCTTTGAAAAGGTTGTAGATATTCACAGTTAAGTAAAACATACGTATGTGCGATGTGTAGATCTCGTTGTGATAGCCATATCTCTTTCGTCTTACCAGCTGTTCGACCAACTCCGCAAAATATATCTGGAACATCTGGTACTGGATATGAAAATGCCACACCACCATCAAAACATCTGTCTGGATTTCTACTTCGCGTTTGAACATGTGGCTCGAAGTAGTAAGAAGTGAAGAACGATATCTCTTCATTCACGTATTGTTCCACAATTGAACCCTCTTGACGAGCTTTTTGTTTGGCTTTTTTCTTCAAGTGGAACATAAATCGCTCGAATGGATACATCCAACGAAATTGAACTGGACCTCTTAATGCGGCTTCGTGTGGTAGCTGAACTGTCAGATGCTCCATAACATCAAAGAATGATGGTGGGAAATTCTTCTCCAAATTGCATAGTACTATAACTATGTTACTTTTAAGTCTACGAACGACATCTACACTTAAGTTTCTCACACATAAATCTCGAAAAATATGCCAATACCTGAAAATTCAAGTATATTAATTAGTTTATTTTACAATTAATATTTCTATAAATTATTAATCACTAATTATACTATGTAAAATAATCATGATACCTCCAATTGCTTCGTGTGCATGTTTGTCCATCAATTTAGAAAAACATATGGGAAGTAGTCGTTGCATGAATACATGACAATCGTGACTTTTCATCCCTGATAACTTTCCTCCATGAATATCGACGCACCTTCTGATTTTAGATGCATAACCATCAGAAAATTTCACGTCTTCATTCAACCAATTCAACAATTTATATTTTTCCTCATTACACAATCTGAATATCGGAATTGGAGCTTTAACATCTCCACTTATATATAACTCCTTCCGTGACCAATACTCTGCGAGATCCTTCCGTGATTTAATGTTATCCTTCGTTTTTCCTGTGAGATTCATTATCGTATTGATGATATTATCGAAAAAATTGTCTCTATGTGCATGACATCAAGATTGTGGCGAAGCTTCAGATTTTTCCAATACGGAAGATCCCAAAATATGCTCTTCTTGTACCAATTATGGGTCATTCCGTAACCATAAATTCTCGGATGATTGTTTCCTCCGCAATCTATACTCCTAGGAATACCCAAAGCAAGAAGTCGTTCATATAATATCTCTTCGCGGTCAAAACTGGAGGAGGAGATTTCCGCACAACAATATTCCTTTTGAAATTCCTCTTATCGCGTCGTAGTGTATCATCAGGAGGAAGAAAACGGCGATGACAATCAAACCAACTCGTCTTTCGTCCATACTTCAACTGAAAAGCGTCTGTTTCCTCCATGCAATATGGACAAGCCAATCGACCATGCGTTGTCCACCAAGATAGCAAATCATAAGCTGGAAAATCACTTATTGTCCATATAAGAGCACCTCGTAATATAAAATTTGGTCGTCTCGAAACTTCGTACGCTGGAACTCCCTTCATAATTCTTTCAATTCTTCAATCATTGGTTGAAGAAATATATCCAAACTTCTTTTCGGATTATTAGGCATGGGAATCGATATTGTTAAGAACAAAAACTCACGCTTCATGCACATGTCTGGTGGTAAATTATACGGTGTCATAATAATTGGCCACAACGAATAATTTCTCCCAGACATCCCAAATGGATTAAAACCATCAGTGCAAAGGGCTAAATAAACGTTTCGACTCTCAGCTGCAAAATCAGGATATACCTTGTTAAAGTGATTCCACGCATCACCATCTGAGGGATGACACATTTCTCCGTCAGGACTTGAATGCTTGGCATGCCGCTTGCGGTCTTCTCCGATTAATACAATCTTTTTATCCTGTCTGTAATTGGTAAATACCACATACGACGAAACGGAACCGATTTTCCATTTTTTGTCAAATAAAATCAATCTTTTCCACAAAATCGAAAATTGATCAAATTCGAAGTTTCTTTCCAGAAAATCATACAGTTGTCTTGGCAAACATCAATCTTTTGATACGACAATAAACCCAATGATCTCATCATCTTCTTTGTTTCATAATATGACTCGACTGCATAATTATCTTTGGGTAAATAATCTCTTACTAATTGCGATATAGAATCCATGCAATTATGAGAAAGATTATTTTTTGTCTTCAAATTCATCAACCGTGCAGATAAAGACAACCGTGATAGACCGCTTCTACAACCATCATAAAGTGAATGCCTAACACTTTCTAACATTTCAAAAAACGTTTTTGCTTCTTCCTTCGGATCTTCTTCAATAATTTCATCTTCGTTTCTTTCGACGAATGCATTTTGCAGCATTTCTACATAAGGGTTTTCTACATCTTGAAAAGTCGGAGACACTTCATTATTTACGATACCCCTACTAAAATTTTCCACAACATTACTGGGTCGTGGTGCCAAATTCTCTCCATGAGATAACCAAATAAAATAATTTGGAGTAAACCCTCTTAAATAGAGATGATTCCAAACGCTTTTCTCATTAACAAGTTTTTATTTTTGCATTTTACGCATGGACAAACCAACTTACCATTTTCTCTATAAACTTGTTGATTTGTCGCAACCGTCATAAACTGTGTAAGGCCTTCTACAAACTCCTTCGATACACTTTGAGTTTTCGGATCAATTCTTCTATACATCCACTGTCTCGAAACGAAAATATTCGATCTCGACGATGATGCCATTATAATCAGAAAAGATAACAAGATATGAAGAGAAATATATGAGATTTGTGTGTGAGAAATGAGTAGAAGAGGAGAGATTAAATAGAAAATTTTAAGACCGATTCTGGATGGATTGCGGACTGAGATAATTATTTCCCGATGAATCGTCCCGAATACGTCCGGAAATTGCGGACGGAATGTGAACCCGTCTGTAATTTCCGGACCGAATACTACGTCGTCCCCAAACCGTCCGCAATTTGCGGACAGGTGGTGAATCGGTCCGCAAATTGCGGACGCCCTTGAAAGTGGTCCCGAATCCGTCTCGAATTACGGACGACTTAGGGACTACTCTGTTGTCTGCAAATTTACGGACGGATTAGGGACGGATTTATTATTCTATCATTAAATCGTCCCTAATCTGTCCCTAAATTTAGGGACGCTGTTTCAGTCTGCAAATGCAATCCCGAATTCCTATTTTTCTTGTAGTGTCAGCATCTTCCGGTTCAACGTCTTGATGATGTTATTGATGATGTTATCCAAAAAGTTCTTTTTGATATGCATAACATCTAAATTATGATGTAATATCAATGATTTCCAGTATGGTAGTTCCTAAAAGATACTACATTTATACCAGTTATGCCATTCAGCTTGACCTTTCGGTTTACGATGCCCACGATCTCCACCGCATTCTATCGATTCTTGTAAATCACCCATTGTGTTCAATCTTTTGTAAAGGATTTATGTTCTGGTTTGCATGCACGGTGCCTCTTCTTTTTGTACCACGTTCTTCCGAAAATATTTTTTATCTTTCCCGAAAGCATGGCCACGAGGAAGAAATCTTCTATGACAATCAAACCAACATGGTTTCTTACCATGTGCTAGTCGAAATGAATATGTATCCTCCATACAATTTGGACATGCCAATCTTCTGTGCGTGCTCCATCCAAATAACATTTCATAGGAAAAAAAATCGCTAATTGTCCACAGCAAGACCGTTTTCAATGTGAAATTTTGCTTAGTACTAACGTCATAAGCAAGAATTCCTTCGTTCCACAACTGTCTTAATTCATGAATTAAGGGCTGCAAAAAGACATCGAAACTTTTCTTCGGATGTTCTGGTCCTGGAATCAGCAATGTCAGAAACATTACCTCTCTTTTCAAACACATCTTGGGAGGCAAATTATAGGGAGACAAAATCACCGGCCACAGAGAATATTCACTTCCAGATTGTCCATGTGGACTAAAACCATCCATGCACAGGCAAAGATAAACATTTCTCGTTTCATACGCGAACTCGGGAAATATTTCATTGAAATCTTTCCAAGCCTTACCATCCGATGGATGTTGCATTATACCTTCGGCCGTTGAGTGTTCTGCGTGCCATCTCATTGCCGTAACGGTTTTTTTTCGATTCATATAACCTTCTCAATCTGTTTGTTATATGCATATAGAACATTTTCTTATATGATACATATTTACGTGAAGATGGATTTTTATCCCGAAATTTGCTTGCACCGCAAAACTTACATTCCAACAAGTGTTTATCATTTCCCCAAAACAACATGCAACTGTTTCTACAATTTTCTCATGTGGCATTCCTAAATATTTTAACACATTCTTTGTTTCGTAATATATCAGAGGAGCTTAATTATTTTCCGGTAAATATTCCCGCATTGTTTTTGCAAAATGAATCCATGTAATTTTCAGCCACATTGTAGTCTGTTTTAATACCCATCAATCGTGAAGATAAAGATAAGCGAGACTGACCTTCACGAAAACCTTCATAGATAGACTGTTTCGCCGAATCCAATAAGTTGAAGAATCGACGTGCATTGATGTTCAGCATCTCTTCATGCGTTTGTTCAATAACAACTTCAGGAAAAGCATCTGACACCATTTCCACATATGGATTGGTCGTTGATGCTTCATAAATAACTTCTTCATTTCTTTCTACTTGTGCATCTTGCACACTATCTCTAACACAACAATTTTCGCCGTGAAGAAACCAAATTTTGTAATTTTCAACGAAACACACCTTATAAATATTTTTGCAAACAATTTCTTGACTTTGATACTTCATATTTTTGCATCTTTTGCATGGACATAACATTGTCCCGTGGTTTTTACACAAAGGTTATATCGATGCAAAACTCATGAATTGCTCCAATTCGTGTAAGTATTCTTGCGTAATCTCTTTGGTTATAAGATCTTTTCTTCTATACATCCACTCTCTCGATCTATATATATCTCAATTTGAAAAAGACGACATTTTGTTGAAAGTATGTTTGTTATTGATGGTTTGATGCAATCTTTGGTATCGATCTAAATAGTAAAATTTCCAACGGATGTCCATTAGAAATTGCAACGGATGTCCGTTGGAAATTGCAACGCATGCCCGTTGCAAGTTCACGTGAATTTATTTAAACCGGTGAACCTCGGAATTAACAATTTCAACGGGCATGCGTTGCCAATTGTAACGGACATCCATTGCAATTTCCAACAGATGCCCTTTCAAAACGTTTTCAACAGATTTGTACCCATTGAAAGTGCTTACAACTCCGTTACAATCCGATATTTTTGTATATTAGAATATTTAAGTTTTTAAGAATGATGATGTTGATAATGTAATTGGAACTGATTTCATGTCGAACTCAAGCGGTGAGCAAAAACCGAAACGACGCGAAATATGTAATCAAAAACAAATTTCAAAACTTTTATTTCCTTACATTATTTTTCCTTTTAAACTACAATTTCATTAAGATCTCTTTCAATCACGCTATTAACATATGGTAACAATAAACATAAAAGGAAAAAAATTAGGAAATGGCTTCAACTCAGAGGCAAAGTGTTGAACTCGACTGGGATCCTCTCCGCCGGCTACCTCCATCGCCAAAACCAGCATCTTTGTGTCCATTATTTAATCCAAAACCACCCTCATAAACTGGCTCACTACTAGGAATCCTTTTCCGGTTCCGGGTGGCGAGACAGTTTATGAATGCGGTTTTGGATTCAACAATGGATACTAAGATGCTTGTTATTTCGACCGGTGAACCTCGAAATTAACTATCTAAACGTGCATCCGTTGCAATTGTTAACGGTCATCGGTTGCAAATTGCAACGGATGCCCGTTGAAAATTTTTTTCCCGTCTTCTAACGGACTTCCAACGGAATATATCCGTTACAAATCCATTAAAAAATGAGACATATTGCAACGAATTTTCGCCCGTTAAAAGTATTCACAAATCTGTTACAATCCGTAGCTATTTCATTCCAACGGAAGAATCGGTTGCCCCGTCCGTTGGAAACAGCGAGTTTTTTTGTAGTGAAATGACATACGAGTTGGGTTTTTCGGGTCGGTTCGATTCGAGTCGATCCAAATTACCTGAATTGTCAACTTCTAAATTTGATCTTTCTCAGAAGAAGCCCAAACCCAGTAACTAAGTGACATTCGCCACATGTAATCAATCGTCCAAGAGTCTCATATCGATGCGAACGAGGGCGTTCGGTTGATATCATATGTCAAACTCATATGACTTATCATAATATGAACCATCAAAATCATCACACCTTTCTTTTGAAAGAAACAGTTTTAATATTGCAACCTTTATTTTTTTGTACCAAACATAAAATCACACAATATTGAGATATTTAAAATTTTAAGATATTTACACATAATATATAAACATGTATACAACTATCTTAACACAAGTTTTGTTGAATTTGCGTTACAAAGGGTAATACGATCGTATTAGAATGGATAACACAATTGACACAAAGTTGAAATGGTACAATACTGCCATGACAACACAATTGTGTTGACAATTATGGATATATATATATATATATATATACTACATGAAAACTTAACAACTAACTTAGATTTAAACAAAAAAAAAAATAATCTTAACTTATTCATATATGAAGACTTCAAACGATTCAAATATTTGATCATTTTGAAGGTTTGACTTAAGGACAAATAATGTTTCTGTCGAATTCAAATCTTGGTTAGAGAGTTTTATGATATTTTCTAAAAATCAAGTTGGATACGCAAGGAGCGTTAATTTATATTGTTCATATTGTCGGTGTAAAATTGGAAAACGCTGAGTGCAAATGATGTGTTAATTCACCTACACAAGAAAGGTTTTATGAAAACTACTATATTTTAGTTTATCATGGCAAAGATATGAGTATAATGATAACTCATAAGAACATTGTTTAAGAATCAGATGGTGTTTATAATAATTAGAAAGCGATTAAGAATGAAAGTTATGTAACGATCTTACTCATAATGATGGATATATAGAAATGATTGAGGATATTTTTCTTGGTCGTCACATTAATATATTCGATAAAAACATGAATGTAGAAGTTCTAAATGCTAAATTAATAAGTTTTATATGCTATTTGGTGCAACAAAACAACCTTTGTATGAAAGTTGTGAAGGTCATTCAAAGTTATTACACTAGCTATATTATGGGAGTTAAGTTAAGTTGCAAAGCCATATAATATTACATGAATGAAATGTGTCAGGCATTGCATAATATTTTACCTAAAGGTAATATTACATCTAAATCCTTTTATGATATGTTAAAGTTCATTGGATCTCATAATGCAATATGAAAAAGATTATCGTGTGTGCAAATAACTAAATGAACTTTTGCAAAGACGATATAAATCTTTTGAATCGTCCTATTTTAGAGATGAAAGATTTAAACCTCTAATGAAATAGAAAAAGAAGAAAAGAATTAAGTACAAAATAATGTTTTATATGCAAATTGCTGACAGATTAAAATGATTGTACGAATCATAATATACAACACTACACATGACATTGCATGTAGAACACCATTTCGTAGATGGAAAAAGACAACTTTCTTCGTACGGAATAGCATGGAAGCATTTTGTCAAGGTATATCCAGAATTTGATTAAGAAAAAATAAATGTTTACTTATTTTTAGTCATCAATGATTTTATACCATACGTTGCAATTAGTAAACAACAACCATATAATTTTTCTACCAACGATGTGCTTGAAAAATAAAATTTAATTTTTGATTATTCTCACACTTGGTGTGTAACATCTGAATTTTTCTTTATTTATTTTTACAATCATTGATAGATGAGTTGTATTTTGTGTGAAAATATTATGTTGAAGAATATGATGTTTAAAAAACAAAATTTACACATGAAAATTTATTGATGTGGACAATAAACAATTTTTTTTTCTTACGAGATGATGTGTGGTTGGAGCACTCGCATACATCATCATATACATGATACATATTTATTCAGACTAACACATGATAAAAGACCGTATTGGTTTGATTATCATTGTCGTTTCCTTCTGTTAGATCTTCCTTTTAAACAGAAAAAAGACGTTATAAAAAAAAGACTATGGATAAACATTCATCATGCATGTTGATGGAATATGAGATACTACTTTAGCAAATATATGGTATTGATGAGTACAAAAGAGTATTAATTGTGGTGACTATGAGCATGATGGATGTGAAGGATTTGGTGATTTCCTTAAGTGGTATAAACACAATAATTTTTTAGATCTATTGACAATACCATCTTATTCGTCATAACCTTGATGTTGTGCATATAGAAAAAATTTCTTTGATAACATTATCAATATGATAATGAAAGGTTTCGAAAATTTGAAAGACTTCTTCCACTAGCCATTGCGAAGATTTCACTTAAATCGTTCACAGGTCGTTGTATGGTGTTATCTTATTTTTCCAAGATATTTTCTTGCAAAAATTTATATTTAATGAAGTACGCATTTTGAAAGATGAAATTTCACACATATTATGTCCTTTAGAAATGGTTTTTCATCATTCTTTCTTTGATGTTATTGAGCATTTGATGACAGATCTTTCGTATGAGACTAAGTTAAATGGTCACACATTGCGAAACAAGAACACAAAAAATTTCTCGAATACAATGATATTTTCCATTTATGTTCAAGATATCTTCAAAGAAATTGGATGGGTGGGGAAAAAATTATGCAAAGATTATTATCTTACTGATCAAGATAGTCATCGTGCACATACTTACAATTTACTAGATTACAAAGAACTACATCAATATGAATGGTAAATTTTACAACTATTCTTGTACATATATATATATATATATGTTAAGTATAATACAAAGCTATTTGTATGTGTGTTATGAATAATATTTTTTTACGACGATTCAAGAAAGAATAATCAATATTTGACATATGAAGATCTAAATAACAGAACAAATTTATATTCCATGACTGTAAAACTATGTAAGCATTGATAGATATAGTGAATTTTTCAATATGTAATTTCAATAATGATGACTAGCGATATTATTAATAATGTTTTTAGGTTTAGAATTTGATCTTTTCATTTTCATTCTATTATTTTTTTCTATTGCGTATCGAATGATTATAGTGTCTTTCTTTCTTTTATAGATTTTTGTGTTATATTATGATTTTACATGCAATAGAGACTAAACAACGTATTTTAGAGAAACAAGGCAAGATTCAGCACTGAACAATCCATTTCCAACGGTCATATACCCGTTGGAAATGACTGTTTCCAACGGATCCCGGGCCGTTGGGAATTGATCTTTGAAAAACCTCCTCCGTTGCGATTTTCAATGAAAATTCAATGGATAAAATCTGTTGAGAAATATCAAGGGATTGTAATGGATATATCCATTGGAATTGACAACAAATACCTGTTACAAAGTTTTCAACGGTAACCTGTTGGAAATTTGCAATGGGTATCCGTTGGACATTTGCAACGGGCATTTGATGGAACATATCCAATGGGCATCCATTGAAAGTGTTGGTGGAAATTAGCAACAGATGCCCGTTGAAAATGAATTGGCAAGAAATTCTTAAATATTGAAAACCGATGCTCATTGAAAACATTGTTAATTTATCAACGGGTATCTGTTGATATCAAAACATATATTTTTTAATTTTTTTAGAAATTAAAATAAAAATTTATAAATATATACAAATTTAAAAACGTATTCACTTCATTTCATCTAAATTGGCATTGTCATCTTCATCCCCATCCTCGCTAATTCCTCGAGAAGGGGTTTCATTAGATTCGATAATCGGTTCTTGTCTCGGTGTTGTTGTCCCCAATGGTGGTGGTGGCTGTTGACCGATCATCAACTCAATTATACTCTCCATGTGACGCATCTGCGCTCGTGTATCTCGAAGCTTATCTTGAGTTGCTCAAAGTGTATTGTTGAGTTGTTCCATGCATCGTTCTTGTGTGTAAATCTCTTGGGCCTTGGGGGAGGGTACCGTCGTGGTGTCCTCGGAAATATCTTTTTTAGAGAACCTAGACCGTATAGACGCCCTTTATACGACCTAATAGACTGTAATATAAAACAAATTAAAATTAGCATATGAGTTTAAAATATTTTATATAATTAAAGATTTCTTAAAAATAATGTTATTATATACCTCTAAAACATTTTTCCTTTTGTAAAGGACTAAGATCGTTAGGAGATGAATCTATCGCTTGTGATTACTGTGTGATCTTCTCCGTCATAGCTTTCAACATCTACTCTACCCGGGGGTCAACAAATTCAGGTTCGTTGACCTCTTTCTTGATGGTGGACTTCTTCTTGGTGTGAGTGAATGATCAACTCAAGAAAAGTCAGTCTTTCTTCTGCCATCATCAAGTGCAACCGAGCTTGCATATCTCGCATCCAAGCGGTATAGATGCGCGATGTGTCCTTCTTCCGCCATCTATATATGCATTACAAAATTAAATTTAAATAAATTAATTTATTAATAAAATTCAATAATAATTTTAAATTAATTAGTATATTGAATACACTTACGATAAATGTACACCACCATCGGCGATGTATAACTTATGGTGTCACTTGTCAGGAATTATAAAGTCGATCTTGTAAAGAACCTTAGATAATGTTGTTGTTTGTGTGTTTAAGAACATCATTCACATCGAACCTACACATGTAAAAACCATTATTGGACAATATTTATAATTATTTGAAATATCAATATTTGTAAATAAATAATATCTTATCATAACGTATCGTCAGGATGTTCGAGATCAATAATGAGAATAGTGGAACGCTCGTCGAAGGTATCGATAAAAGAGTCAATATCAACCATATCATCTTCCTCATCAAATATAGGTGGTGTTGATATAGGTGAATGAGGTCGATATGGTGGCGGAGGTGGTGGTGGCGGGCTCTGTGGAACCCGCCCACAACCCACCATGACCGATAAATCGTCGAACTTCTCAGCGGATGCTCGTTGTAAATTGAAAAACATTGAAATTTTTCTAAGTGTCAAACAAAAATAAACGATTCAACGGGTAGTCGTTTTGTTTGCCAACAAATGCCTGTTGAAAGTGAAATATATGATGTAAAAATAAAAAATTACAAAAGTTTGATAGTACAAATATACAATTCAAATTTCTTTTTCATTTGAATTTTCAAGTGACGACTCTTCCTTAAATTGTGCATCGAATTAGTCACCATGGTCATCTTTTGCATCTTCAGGTTCAACATCTTCATAATCGCCAATGTACTCTCCATCCATATCAGTTTTTACGAGAATCTCTTCCCGATTCTCTGTATCAATTAACTGTATGAGCTCAGAGTGATCGGTTTGCAACGGATTTTCATTTTCCTCTATGCTTATAACTCCTTGTGGTTTAATCTTAACTACGATCCATCACTCCTCTCTTTGACATTTCAATGTTGTTAGATACTGCATGTAACATACTTGATATGTTGTAATGAATGGATTATATTTTCCATATTGTCATGCCAGGTTGATGTCAATTCCTCCCCATCGATTTTTTCGTGTACCACGTCTTGGTTCGGTCGAACCACTGACATGTAAAAAACATTATTTTCAATCCAACGAGACGAAGATACTCCACCTGTAGGATTTGGTGCAAAATATCGTAGAAATTATCATAATCTATTTCCCTATAAACATAAATGTCGTAATTGAACGTGTTTCTATGTTTTACGTGCTCAGAAATATGGAATGTGTATACATTTCAAAAGGTAATAGCTCTTGAAAATTTTATAATATATATATATGTGTGGACGTGATTATACTCCTCTGGTGTTAGCCAATATTCTTCGGATTTCCCTCGTATACATGTAATTAGTGTAAACATCTCATACATCGCACCAAACTGAGGATTATATTGATATAGATAGTTTGTGAGATCTTATTTTGATATTTTCTATTTCGTAGGAATATGTAACCCAAAATAAAATATACTAAAATATGTGATTTCTTTCAACAAATATTTTTTAACAATAGATAGGATACATCTATCTGAATTAAACTGGGTCACCGAATATTGTGTGATCTTGTAAATGTATTGGAAAATATTAAATGGAATCGAAGAAGGAGGACGGAAAAACTCTTCCAATGAGCATAATACTTCGGAGATATTGTTTTTCAATAACTTCAAATCATCTCGTTTTAATTTTTTGGAACATATATCTCTTAAAAATATGCTAATTTCGTATAGCACATCGTGAATCCATGATAATAGCTCATCAAATGCAATATGAATGAGCTACTGCATAAAAATGTGGAAATGATGACTTTTCAACCCGATGAGCCTCGAACCCACAATAATCTACACACTGAGCAATGTTCGATGCAATGGAAATTTAACGTCTTCTTTAACTACCTCAATAATGTTGTTTTCGCTAGTCCAGACATCTAAATATTAAGATAGACACCCTTCCATCGCGTAACTCCAACTCAGGTCATCGACATATTGTCTTCAAATCTTTCCTTGAATCTACGTTATCTTTCGTGTTCTCCATCACATTCATTACATTATTGATGATATTATCGAAAAAATAATTTTTCAACATACATAACATCAAAATTATGATATAGTATCAATGATTTCCAAGAATACTATGTTTATATCAGTTATCCCATTCACCTTGGCCTTGTAGTTTTCGATGCCCATTACCTCCACCATATTCTACTGATTCTTGTAAACCTATTTACTACAGGTACATAGAACATCTTTTTGTATGGTACATATTTTCGTAAAAATGATTTTTTGGACAAAATCTGTTTGCACACAAAATTTACATTCCATCAGGTCTTTATCTTTTCCTCAAAACAATATGCAACTATATATACAAACATCATTTTTCCTCATGTGACATTTCCAAATCTTTTAATTTTTTTTTCATAATATGTCTCAGGAGCGTGATTATTTCCCCGTAAATATTCACACATGAACATGAATTCATACAATTTTCAACTACATTGTAGTTTGTTTTATACTCATCAATCTTGACGACAATGATAAATGATATCGAGCTTCACGAATACCTTTATATATATGTTGTTTTGTCCCATCCAATAGGTTGAAAAATTGGTATGCCTCATTGTTTGGCATCTCTTCATGCATTTTCTAAACAACTCTAGGAAAAACTCTGACACCATTTCCACATATGGATTGGTCGTCGGTGTTTCAAAATAAACCTCTGCATTTCTTTCATTTGCTTGTGCTTCTAGTATACTATCTCTAACGCCAAAACTTTCGCCGTGAAATAACCAAATTCTGTAATTCTCTACGAAAACTACCTTGTAAAGATGTTTGCAAACAATTTTTTGACTTGATTCTTCATGTTTTTGCATCTTTTGTAGAGAAATAACATTTTCTCGTGTTCTTAACACAAAGGTTGTATCGACGCAAAACTCGTGAACTGCTCTAATCTTTGTAATAAATTTTGCGTAACTTCTTGAATTACGAGATCCTTTCTTCTATATATCCACTCTCTCAATCTGTATATATCTCTATCTGAAGCAAACAACATTGTTTGAAAATCTGTTTTGTGTTGATGCCTTGATGGTAACCAGATCGATTTTGATGTATAACGAATTTCAGTTGAGAATACCAATGGATGCCCGTTGAAAATACCAGCTGATGACCTTTGAAACACAACAGTGGATTATTGCAACGGAATCCTCGAAATTCTAAACTTTCTAACGAATATCTGTGGAAAATACAAACATATGCCCATTGCTCGTTGCAGTAGGCATCCGTTGGATAAAATGTCGGTTTTCAATGACCTTCCAATGGATGCATAAGAAAATTTGCAATGGATTTTATTCGTTGATCATCCATTGGCAATACCAATGGATTGCATCGGACTTTGGATGTTGATAATTTCTAAATTTTCATTACAATCCGTTGCAAAAATTATCAATGGATGTATCTGTTGATTTGTTCATTGTTATTCGTCTATTTTTTTTTTGTAGTGACACATTATGGATATGCCTTTACTCCTCCCTGCTAATATTTTAAAAGGATTTGTAAATCATAGTGACAATATGTTCACCCGACATGTACCTGGTCTAGCCCGTTGAGTGTGAACATGTAGATACACGAGGTTCTCAATATTAAACTCAACATCCTTTCTTTTCAACTTAGCGTCACTTTTCTGATGATCTTGTGCAGTTTTCATCTTTCCTTTCAAAATATTCAAATTTTGTTCAATTTCTTTTACAACACAGGGGTATGAGCCACGATTGAATGAACTATTTTCTTTACACCTAAAATTTCTTGAGGAAATGCTTAAGTCGAGCTTGAAACTGATGCAACCTCTAGCTCAATCGAGTAACAAAAAATGCTAGGCCGAACGATTTTTACGAAGATTTCTGCTTTCCAAAACAAAATTGATAGATCGAGCGGGTTTGGTGATCGACCGAGCACTGTACGTAAACTCACGAAATTCATCAAAAAACTGAGCGTGACACGACTCCATCTTCGCAACTATTCCTTTTTCACATTTCTAGACCTTAAATATACATTCATTTCACTTTAATACTCATTGTATGGATTCCATATCACCACACAATATTTCTGATCTTTATAGATTCTATCATTCTTACATTACAATTCCTTAATTATAATTTTCTAGAGCTTTTATAGTGTTGATGCAACTAGTTGAGGCGAACAATCCATCTAACATGTCCCTAACTTATTCAATACCATTGATTGTTAAAAGACATTGGCGAAGGTTCTCTCCTTATAGTGATTTTGACAGTGACAGTATTGTTTTCAAGAATGATGGTGTCCTTGGAACCTTTTTCTCACACCTCTCATTTTCTTTCCTTATTGGTTTCTCTCTTATTCTCTTTTGGTATATCCGCAAATCCTCTTTGGGGTTTTAAACACAATTTCCAAGGGCTTTTGATTTTTTCCTCCCTTGTAATTTAATTCTCTGACCATTATATAATTGTTATCATTTTATTCTTATTATGATAAATTTATCTCATTATTTATTTGAAAAAAATGACGATACAAAGATAATGTAGAAGATAAATGTGATGCTATAGTCGGGGCTCTAGAAAACTTCAATGATAAACAAATGTATAAAAAAGTTTTAAATTATAATTAGTTTTAATTATATATTATATTGAGTTTTATTTGACTAATTCGTTTTTTTGGATTTGATACGATGCTATAGTTATGCCTAACATTATCTTATGCATCAATGCAAATTATTTTGGATCATACCAGGGCTAGATGTCTACCCACAACCTGCCAACGATTATTGATACATGTTTTTGTGTTAAGTTATAATAGTTTCAAATTTATAAATTAATATTTATAATTAAAATTTTTTAATAACCTTTAGTTTAATTATTTCAGAAAAATGGCATGGAGAACCTTAATACCAAAATTTAGTTAAGATCAATGAGAACTGACTCTCCAGTCTCTATTCTTACAAGTGTCCTCCGGATTCATCACTGTAGAGATTTAGGAGGCATTTTCGCCCATTAATGGATTCCAAATTCGCGATCAGAGCGAGAGAACTAAAAGAAACCGGAAGACACCTATTGCACCATATATGACGTTGTTGACGCATACATCTAGTGTGAAACCGTACGTAAAAATTTTTTATGACTTGTATTATACATCTAATCTAAATTTATTTTATACACAATTTTGTATTATTAAAAAGTACATAATTTTATAAATTTATATATTTGTCTTTTATTATAAATATAATTTTCAAATTTAATTTTATAAAATATTTATTCTTTTATATTTTATATTTATTATCTGATAGACGATCTAACATGTGACGTGTGAGATAAATTATCTATCTATAAATTTGATAAGCCATTTTATTTATCAAGTAAAATCAATTTATACTACAACATGTATGTGGATATTTTAATTGATCCATAAATATATAATTTTTAATAATACATTTAAAAAAAATAAAACAAACACAATTTTGATTTTATATAAAATAAATTTAGATTTAATTTAATAAAAAAATTAACCGAGAAGAATAATGGTCGATGTCCACAACACAACATATTACACCGTACGGAAAAAAGTAAATACCTTTCGTGTACACACTTTAGATATACAATTCGGTGTTTGATATTGATTTTGTTGCCTCTTTCTAAACAATACACTACTAGAAAATTTAATTTTAGGGACGGAATTTGGGGACCGACTCTTCCGTTCCTAAATTTAGAAACGGATTATACACGGATTAGGGACGAAAAATGAAATAACCTGCAAAATGGGAACAACAAGAGAAGCGCCGACGATTCTGGCGATCACAACGGCGTCGACGAAAAATGAAATTCGTCACTAATCCGTCCCCAAATTTGGGTACAGAAGAGTCGTGCCTAATACGTTTCTAAATGCAGACCAATTAGGGACGACAGGTCATCCGTCTCCAAATTTGGAGACGGCAGGTCGTCCGTCTCCAAATTTGGAGACGGATTTGACACCGTCCCTAAATTTAGGACTTCAAAAACCGTTTGAGGGACGGTTTGGGAACGATTTTTCGGAAAATTAATCTCTTAGTCCCTAATCCGTTCCTAATTCGTGTATAAATAATCTATTTAACCCCTCAACCATTGATACGTTTTTCATAAGCAACTCTCATATTTTCCACCTTATATCTTCTATAGTGTTTGCGATATAATGGCATCTTCATCAAGATCGAACATTTTCGATTCTAGACAATGGATGTACAGAAGAATTGATCCAGAATCTCTAAGCGTATCAAAAGAGTTTATAGAAGGCGTCACACAGTTTATGAGAATGGCGACGAATCAACAAGTTTACAAAGAAAACGGTACCGTGGTTTGTCCATGGGGCAAATGCAAGAATGAAAAATTTGTTAATGAGAGAACTTTTTGGAAGCATCTTTATTTAAGAGGATTTACCCCGAATTATTTCATGTGGTTATGTCATGGAGAAAAATTTGCACCACGACCTAGTAATGTTGTGGAAAACTTTAGTAGAGGCACTATACATCATGATGAATTTGAGTCTTCTCAAGATGTAGAAATGAACCCCTATGTGGAAATGGTGCAAAATGTATTCCGTGAAAGAAACGAAAATATTGAAGAAGATCCGAATGAAGAAGCAAAAAGTTTTTTTGAAATGCTAGAAAGTGCTAGGAATCCACTTTATGATGGTTGTAGGAGTGGTTTATCACAGTTATCTCTATCTGCACATTTGATGAATTTGAAGACTGAAAATAATTTGTCTGAGAATTGCATGGATTCGATATTGCAATTAGTAAGAGATTATTTGCCAGAAGATAATAATGCAGTAGACTCCTATTATGAGACAAAGAAGATGATGCGATCTTTGGGTTTATTGCCATTTGATGTTTGTCAAGACAATTGCATGATTTTTTGGAGAGAGACATCGGAGATGAGTAATTGTCTATTTTGTGGAAAAGATCGGTTTTATTTATTATTATTTCAGCAAAAATATTATTGGAATCCCGCCATTACCGGACTAGTAAAGTCCGAATTTGAAACAAATGCGGCACTGTGTCTCAAATCTATCGTAGGTAAATTGCACGCAGAACGATATAAAAGGAAAACCCACATGGATGTCGGAAGATATTTGGGATCAGATGTGCGCACATTGGGATTTCCCAGAATTTAAGGCAAAGAGCGAGCGAGCAAATAAATCCCGGCGTTCTGATAGAGCGGGATACGGGATAAGCGTGCACACGGCAGGATCTCGTTCTTTTGCGGAAGTATACGAAGATCTGGTAAGTTTTATTCAACTTTATGCATTTATATAAAATTAACATTTTATTAAACTATGTCTTTTTTATTTTTTTCAGGCGAAAGAGAAGGGATACGAACCATCGTATATAGAATTGTTGGAATGTACGCACGTGAAGAAGTTAGATGGTTCGTGGGTGGATCTTAAGGCGAAAAGCATTCACGATGAAATTGAAAACATGGAAGCGGAACGAGTATCGCAAATTCCTCCGAGAGAAGACGGCTCACAAACTACTCTTAGTCAGGAAGAGTACAACGAGTCGTATCTCGAGGTAATAATGAAATTCTACTATAATCTAATTTCACAATTTATAAATGTTATTAATTCTCGATATTTGTTTTACAGCAAGTTACGCCATACAAAGGTCGTATTTTCGGTCTTGGAACAATGGCCTCAAACCATTCAACCTCATCCAAAGGTAAAGAAAAAAGTATCGGATTACGAGCTCCGACATCAAATGGACGAAAGGTTCCAAGAATCCGATAGGCGCATTGAAGAAGCTCTAAAGCAGGCTGAACTATCAAGAAAGCATGCCGAACGATCATATAGGCGTGCGGAGAGAACTGGGCACTCTCTAATGTCAGGGAGTTTCAAGTTCAAGAAGCAGAGCTTTAGCGAGGCCTCGCCGATTGAGGGAAAAAAGATGGCGCGAATGCTGAATACGGAGGAATACTCTGAAATCAGCTATAACTGCATCCAAGGAAATTGGAAATATGATAAGGTGTTACCCATTACTGAGACAGGCTTCCAGGTCGAAGCAAAGGCAACTCTCTCTCGATTAAGGAAAGACGAAGAAGTGTCAATGGCTGCGAGGAAACCCGCTAAAGTCACTGATATGTATGGTTTGTAATGTTTTATGTACTAATATCTAATCGGAACGGCTTAGTTTATGAACGTTGGTTATATGTATCTTTTAATGTAATCGAACTTTTTAAAATTTTAATTTTTTTATTTTAAAAAATTGGAGACGGAATAGTGCCGTCTCCAAATTTGGAGACGGGAAACTGCCGTCTCCAAAATTGGAGACGGAATACTGCCGTCTCCAAATTTGGAGACGGATTGTGTGGTCCGTCTCCAAACTTTAGAGACCGAAAACAACCGTCCCTAATCCAGGGGACTGTTTGGGGACTACATTTTCCGTCCCTAATTGGGCACGGATTGGGGACTGAAATTTCCATCCCTAATTAGGAACGGATTGGGAACGGAAAGAATTTGGAGTCGCGCGATTGGATACTACTCTTGGTCGTTCCTAATCCGTCTCTAAACAGGTTTAGAGACGGATTATGAACCGATTTTTCGGTCCCTAAAATTAAATTTTCTAGTAGTGATACATCATCATCATCACCATGTACTACAATAAAACAATATACTAAATATTGAATTTATTTCGAAATAATTTCTAACGTATATATGTAATGATTTATACAATCATACTTATCTGATTTTGTTGAAGTTTCGGAAGTTGAAGGAGCTAAGAGCTTAATAAAAACACAATGTTTTACTTGAGGGGCAATTTGGTCAATATGAAAAAAGTCCATTTTGGTAATTAGTTCTCTATGTATTCTTCTTATATATATGTTTTAGAGTAATGCTTTGTTTTCAATGAGTTACAAAGAGCATTATTTTCATTCCTGTAAATGACTTGGTCAATCTTCTTTGGTTGAGAACTTGGTGTGTTTTTCGGCGATAGCAAGGAGAACATGAATTGTTCTCGGACCGAAACAGTGGTCAAAACAAAGTGTTTTCAAATTGAAAACCCTGAACTCGATAAAAGAGGATTATCTTTCTTCACTTTATTCTTATTTATTCATAAAAAATTCATTCTTTTGATCAGAAAAAGAGTTTTTAGATTACAATATAATAAATGGCGTGAAAAGATTAAAGGTTAATTATTTGTATTCGACAGAAACTATACAAATATATTAATATAATGAATTAAAGGAATATTCTTCCATAAAATAAAAGATCATATGTTCATGCGGATGACCTCGATAGTCTACAATTCATTTCAAGCTACGTATTCCTTCTCATTTTCGAGTTACTTCTTAGCATCGTGCTAAGCAAATACTTGTGGCATGTTCAACAATGTAGGTGCAATATATAACATGTTATGAGCAATCCAATACAGCTTTATAGGTTATGTAATTTTTTCACATGGCCTCATATCATGACGGGTGTGGATAAATTGTTAAAGGTTTATTGTGACAATTGTTCTATAGTATTATACTTTTATAGCAACAAGACACTATGAAGTCTAAGCATATTGATATTAGTTACCTTGTTGTTCGTAAAAGAATACAATGTGAGTCTACTTAGATTGATCATATAGGTACAAACTCCATGTTTACGAATATGTTTACTAAGGATGGTATATCCAAAATCGTTCATTAACACACCGCTTGCATGAGTAATGTCTTTTGTAATAATATTTTGGTTTATTTGGAGTTTTGTATCTATTTCAGTTTATCCTTGTATTGTTGTGTTTATCAGCTTTGTTATTATGTTATGGAGTTATTGAGTTTCAATTTAAGTTATCCCTTTGTATGATTCAAGTTAAGTTGATCTCGATATGTCAAGACCAGGTAGAGATAGATACATATCAATAACTTTATGTGAAATGTTTATTTTATGCATCCACATATATCATTCTTTTATAATAGTGTTACTTATCATATGTATGTCTTCTATATCAAAGTGTGGCTAAATCATTTTGGTTCTACGTTGATATATTGATGGACGTGTCAATACAGATTTAATGAAAACAATTTAATGAATTCTTTTAAGGTTCTTCATAATTGTATAATCAAATATATGATCCAAATAGGAGTATTATAAGATTTTGTTTTGGTATATCTTATATATGTGGACCAATATGTCAATAATTGTGGAATAAATATCATTGTTAGGTCTAGTCCAAATTAAATGCAATCAAATTCGAGTTTAATTGATAAAAACTTCGGCATTAAAATGAGTGTGTAAAATTATACGTGAAGAAACTTTTGGTATTCGTTTATATTTCATGATGTGGGAAATCAAAAGACCTAATTAAAAACTTGATAATTGAACAATTATTTTTCGGTTATGTTACCTGGTTCACGTTTATTTATTTATGAGAATCTTTTGTGATAAGATATTCATTTATACATGAGCACGTTTAAAAATTATAGAGAAGTCTATCACGATCGAGAATTGATCGATCGAAGGAAATTGAAGCATAGAGAGAGAAGGAGCCGAAAAAGAGGAAAAACAGAGAAAATTGAATAATAATAATAATAATACATTGTTCTTGTTATATACAATAACCTAAATCAAGAAACAAAGAAAAAATAAAGTACAAGTAAAAATATAAAAACAATAATATATATATATATATATATTGACTTATTCTAGTACTCTCCAGAAGATAAAGAGTATATATTGGATAATCTCATCATGGAAATGAGTATGATATTGAGTAGATGAAGGTGGCATGATCATGATATCTGCAAGTTGATTATGTGAAGACAAATTCAGTCTTCAAGAACCCGACTGAATTTTCTCTCTAACAACAATGCATACGATCTTTATATGCTTAGTCTACTCGTGAAAATATAGAGTACTGGCGATGTGAAATACTGCAACCTTATCACAAAAAAAGCACAACAGAAACTAACGTTAAAAAGGATAATTAATAAAAAAGTTAGGAAGCTAAATTAACTTACAAGTTGTATTCGCCATTGCGTGATACTCTTCTTTTGTGGAGCTACGCAAAAATTTTATTTATTTGTTATATATTCAAGAAATAAGTGAATCACCGAGAAAAAAAAACATAAACCATTGACTGAGCATCGAGAACTCCAACACAACACCAAATCTATATCACTAAACATGTTTAAAGTGAGATTAGAAAATGTTGAATAGAATATACCTCTACCAGGTCGTTTTTTAGATATCTTGGAGTAGCAAAAAGATGAATATAAGTAGACTTTGACATGTACTGATTCAATTTGTTAACTGATAAACTTGTAACTGATCGTCTAATAGTCAAGTAGATTAGTTTACCAATTAAATTTTGATAGCAAGAATGATAAAAAAAGGTGTACCTTTTGTCATTGAAATTTTGGAATTGACTTCCATTGGTATCACAACATGTTTGCATCCAAGCAAACTGAACTCTTTCAATGATTTCAAAGCATATCTACATTGACTAATATTTATACCTTTTTTGGAACAAAAAATCTCTAATCCCGGAAAATAATTGACTTGTCCAAGATTTTTAACTTGAAAAGAAGTGTTAAGAATGTTTTTAAATGAATCTGAAGCTTTCATGTTGTCACTAAACACTAAATATCAGTAACATAAACCCATACAACCACAAAAAAAAAGTTGTAGAATATTTATAAAGGAGAAAGTGGTCAAAATCAGATTGATAAAACTCTAAACTCAGAAAAATGGAAGCAAATTTATGGTGCCAATGTCTAAAGGTTTGCTTTAAACCACACATTTATTTTTGTAATCTACAAATAAAATTCGAAAGGCCACCCATTTAGGGAGGTATCTAGGAGGTAATTTTATATAAATCTCTTTATTCAAATCATAACTAAAGAAAACATTTGTAATGTCAATTTGATTTAGAATCCAATTCTTAGTTGTAGCTAAGGCCAAAAGAAACCTAATAGTAACTATTTTGGGGTAATGGGCTAAAAGTATCAATATAGTCGATTCCTTCTAATTGTGTATACTCTTTTGCCATTAAGCGTGATTTATACCTATCACTAGACCTATATGGATTATACTTAACTTTCTATACCCATTTACATTCAATTGAATGTTTGTTTGATGCTACACAACCCACTGACAAGGTATCATTATGTAGAAGAACATCTAGTTCCAACTGTACTGTTGCCTTCAATTTATCAGAATTCATAGCACAGTCATATGCTTTAGGTTCACGAATAGAGTAAATAATGAAAGAAAAATCTTTGTTAGTATCGAATAGTTTTGAATATGACCGAAAAGAAGAAATTAGAAAATAAGTTAAAATACTTGCAATAGAAACATTTTCTTTTAAAAGATAATGATAATCAACAAGATATGAAGGTTGCCTAATGTTTCTTTTAGGTCTACTAGACTGTGAAGTTTCTAAAGATGAATTGGATGCTGGTAAAAAATGTAATTGATATAACTTTCATTGACATTCACTATTACATCAAGGTAATTCGGATAACGAAAGTGGAAAGACTATATTTGGAAAAACTTCTATAACATAACGTGATTGAGGTTTATCTAAAAAAGAAACATATATTCATGGAAAATAATATTACTTGATATGAAAATTCTGTTACTATTTATATCTAACAGTTGATATCTTTTATATCCACTAGAATATCCAAGAAAAACTAGCAAGAAAGCTCTAAGTGAAAATTTGTTTCTATATTGTGGCAAGATTAAAACAATACAAAGGCAACCAAAAGTACCTAAGATAATTATAATAAAAAGGCTTACCTTTCAATGCCTCATAATGAGCTAGAATTGTTGTAGGAATCATGTTGATTAAGTATGTTGCAATACACACACTATATACAACAAATGCATTCGATTGGAAAAGTAAAGATGTAGTAGCATTAAGTAAATGTTGATGTTTTCTCGCCATAACAAAATTATATTGTGGAGTATATGAACATTAGAAATAATGAAAAACTTTTATATTTCAATGGTTTTTCAAAATATAGTTCAAGGGGGATTATCTAATCTAATGGGCATAAACTTAGTGTTATAATGTGCTTCTGTTAGTGATCACACCAATTTTAGTCTATAATTTTTCACAATTTTTTGTTTCATTTTAAATTATTTTAGTTTCGTTTTACAATTTTTTGGGTCATTTGTGTTTTGCAGACAATAGGGGCTAAGAAACACATTATGGAGAAATACGCCAAAATTTATCATGAAACGAGCATCATAAGCAAAAACAGTGAAAACGCTTCGCTCGAGCATCAAAAACGTTCAGTCGAGCACATTGAAATCAAAATGCTCAAAACTTTACAGAGGATTCACTCAACCTTAGTTTTTTTAATCGTTCAAGTGATGCATGATAGTTTTCAAAGTTATCTTCGACATTCATGGGAAAACGGAAAAACCGATAACTCAGTCTGAGGTTTAAAAAATTCGGTCAAGTGTTTTTCTATTTTACCTAATAATTCAATTTTTTAAGTGTTTAAAGGCTGGAGAGGTTTTCTATAAGTACAAGGTCGACACTCCACAAGGGAGTACGGTAAGTAAGATAAAAAAGAGACTTTTAGGTCGAGCAAACAGTGAAATGACTATCTATAGTCTGCAAGAGCAGTTAGATGTTGGATAGAAATTTACACTGCAAGAGCAGTTAGATTTATCTATAGCACGTTGGGTATGTGGGTCATCAGATAGAGATATCAATGATTAATATGCTAGAGCAGAAACTGCATGGTGAGAGTACGTAGATTCATTCAAGATGATTGAATTGCCCAATAAGAAAAAAGTTACATTTTCCAAATATTTAATGATTTCATGTACGTGAAACAATTCTAGAACCTAGAAGCATCGTCTCGCCATATATTTATTTGTAATTGTAATTTATTTTACTGTTTATATTAGATATACCCATACCCTTTTGTTGTTTATGACCATATATTTTATGATATTGATAGTTTAAAATCCTCTTGCTCCATGTGTTCGACCATGTTATTACACAATCAGTATCTTTGTGGAATGTCTTGTTTATGTATAACTATTAAAACTTGATATGGTTAAGTTACACCTAGACGAGCCATCCGTTATGTTTAAAATGAGGAAAATATATCAGCAACGTGAGATATAGTTTTCATTAAATAAACTCATACAACCCTAACACAAAAAAATTAACAAATATCTATAACAATCTATTGATTCTACATGGAAATGTCCCATGTATCCAAAGGAATAAGATTAAATGGAACAAGGAAGAAATTTCTATTTAGCTTGCAGACAAATGAAATAGAAAGAAAAACAATTCATACAAAAAACATGAATAGCAGATTTATCAGTTTATTCATTTTATTCTCTTTCTTTCTTTTCCTTTTTCTTTTCTCCTCCTTTCTTTAAATTCTTCCTTTTTTCTTTTCTTCCTTTATTGTTTTGTTTTTTAACGAACAAATCAAAATTTAAACAAACTATATTGAATCAGCAACAATGCCATAACACTTGTGATGTAATGTTGATAATTCGACGAACATTTAAAATCTCTCCAAGATTTTGGTAGTTAAATCTCAAGAAATAGAAAAAAAGACACTCTTATTCGTTATAATTGGTTAAAATGACATACATGGGTCATATGTTTAAATTACTAAACAATAATAGAAAATTGAATAAAATAAGATAACTTAACAAACTAGATAAAAATAATAGAACAAGCGGTTTAGAGAAAATGCAACCGCATTTTCTGGCCGAGCATTCTCGCCAAGCACAATTCTGCTCCGGCAAGCATTTTTTTAATCCTCTAATTTCTTGCTCTTTTCGGGTCTTCTCTCCTTTTAGGGACCGCTTGTAGTCTTTCTTAGATGCTCCTTGACATCCTCGTGGGATCGTTTTCACGAACACGTCTCGACGCTCCTTTGCCTTGCCCTTTGTTGTGTGTCTTCGTGCGACTTATGATGGATCCAAGATCTTGTTCACATCATTCCTTCATTCTTGACAAATATTTATCTCAAATTCAGCTGCATAGAAACAAGCCAAGTCAGAAGCTTTTACAATAAAATCTAACTCTCTTTTTTAAGTGTTAGGATTGATCCGTTTGCAGACTCTAAAATATCTCTCTTCTTGCATCAGAAGCTGTAATTTGTTCTTCTATAGGAGCCTTTTTTTACGTATATGCACCCAAATCTCATCTTTCGTATCAAATATTTTCTATACCTCATCTAGCCTCTTCTCTTTGTGTGGTGGTTCCTATTTCAAAAAATCGTCTCGAAAATTCTGCAATTAATTAGGAACGATACTGGTCGTAAAATGAATTGATTCGTTAGGAAAAAAATCCCTTTTATGAGAAATCACATTCATGAGACAAGATAGAAAGATCGTAGTCTCTCTGACACTTACAAAAAAAATGTTATCCTCACGGGTGTACTCTAACATGCTTTTTTTTTGTTTCTCTCTTCACTATTTTTGTGGTGATCTACCTCGTGGTCACTGACATTCTCACACTTCATCCCTCAAGAGTTGTTTCCTTTTTTCGTGTAATTCTAAGACTTTTCACAGTATAGTTTATTTTTCGTTTGTTGTATCATGTTTGTCACAACTTTATATGAGTCGTGAAGCACATGGTCATTCTCTTGTCCACATCGTAGTCTGGTTCTATTACATATTCGCTATCTGCTCGTACCAACATTATCTACTACATTGGAGACTCTTTTGTGTAGTGATCTCGAAACTGAAGTTTTAGACATATAATGTCGTAGTTATATATAGAGATTCAATTGGTACCTTGTACTCTCAGTCTATATGTATCTTTGTAAGAGTCCTCTATGCTTTGATTCCATTGCACCAATCATTGTAGATGTTGATTTGTGTCTTTACGGTGATGAGAGGAAGAAAATCAACACCTCATCATTGCACGAATTTTAACCCTCATCGTTATTGTTTCTCTCTATACCACTTATGTGAATGAGTGAGCCTATTCAACCATGCAAGAGTATGTCAATAAACTTCATTGATGCTAGCTTTAACTTTATGAGTTCGAAATACTGATGGAAATTGTAAAACCATCTCATTTTGTCTCTCCCATTCTACGTATGTTTTCACATTACTCTGTCCAATGAACATATGAATCGCCATCTTGATACTGCTAATATCATCATCGATTCAGTCTCTCGCGCATTGATTGCATCTCATGAAACAGTTATAATCTTTGTCTAGAACCTTAGCATACTCGTTCTCACCAATGTCTAGAGGGTATGGATTACGAACTGCGTATGATATCCTCCGTTGCAGCTTTACACGGACTACTGCATCTATCCAACTAAGTCATTGGTTAAAAATACTGAATTCTAGCATCATGGATCAGAACTCAACCATCATCAATTGAAATTGTATTTACAACTTCGTTTCTCCTTCATCTCATGATGGTTTGTCGTGATGGTATCATGAAATAGACATAAAAGAGATAGCTACAAAAGAGAAAAGTTAGCAAAACACACAAAAATACAAACAAAAGGGAGATGAACAGAAGCTCAGGATTTGTCAGAAAGTGTTTCGCTCGATTTTCTCTCGTTTTCATGTCTTTTCCGCGGTTTATCCCATTCAATTTAGTTTAAAACTAAAAAATCAAAGTAAATTCTCGACCAATTCAAACTAAATCTTGACACTAAAAATATACATCATCATCATCGCTATGTCTAAGTTTTTTTAATCTAGATTAACGTAGGAACGGGTCTGTGATACCAATGAACCTAGACCAAAGTTCTCTTGATGGATGGATAGAAATAAACGGAAATCCCTTGGCAACCGATAGAAGAACCTAGAGCTTGTATTCTCTAAGAAATGACGTCCTAAACCCCAACTACAAACTGACTAGAAAACCTCAGACACAGTGAATGATACAACAACACTTGTGATCTAATTTTGATAAGTCTATGAAAACTAATAATCTCTCCAAGAGTTCGGTAGCTAATAATCGTGTCGAGCATTTCCTTGCTTTGACCAAGTGTTCTGGCCGAGCATTTCTCTCTGGTCGAGAATTATTTGATCCTCGAGTTTGTTGCTCCTCTCAGATTTCTCTCCTTGAAGGAATCTCTTGTGGTCTTTTTTTAAGTGTTCCTTGACATTCTTATGGATTCGTTTTCCAGCTTTTCATTTCCATATATGCGAACACATCTCGAAGCTTTGTTATCTTACTCCTCATTGTTTTTCCTTATACGGTTTATGACAGATCCAAGTTCTCTTGATCACATCGAGGCATTAATACAAGGTGCATAAACTATGTAGGAGGAGGTCGAGTTTGTAAAACTTGTTTAGTTACCATTTATACCATGGTGTATGCAAACTGCTCTAGGTTTAGAGCTAGTAAAACCTTTTGGTTGATAGGATTGAGCTAAATGTGGCACAAAGGATAGAACTGTGGTTTGAAAGATGATATCATAAGAGAAGGAAAGATACCTCTCTGTTGTTTATCTTGAACAACAAGATTAAATGCTTTGGATATTGTAGGTAGATGATCCATAAGTAGTCTTCTCACAAGAGAAAATGAGTCTATTGGTCCCATTAAAAACTTTAAGAAATACTTCCTTTCTTTTCTATTTAAATTTAGAATTCAAACAACACTCACACTTAGTGCATGCACATTGAGAAGAGTCTTCTAGACTCTTGATTTCTTGCCAAAAAGTTATAAGTCGTGTAAAGTATGCCTTAATATCCAGTGATCCTTGTTTTAGATTTTGAAGTTCTTGTTCTACACCAAATATTCTAGGCATTTTCTTTTGCCTAAAATGATCACAGAGATTATGCCAAATTTCTTGGGCAGGAAGCATATGAATACTACCACTACTAAATTTTTTATTTAGGGACGAAATTTCCGGATGGATTTTGATATGTCCCTAAGTTTTAGACGGATTTTAATCTATCCGTAATTTGTAAACGAACATCTTTCAGTCCTTGTTTTCCAAACGGATAAAGAACTCACCATTAATCTGTCCCTAATTTCCGGACGGATTAGAGACCGATTTTATAAATTTTTTATTCTTTTATTTTATTTTTATTCACTTTTTATTCTTTATTATTTTTTACGAAAAATAATTTTTTAAAAAATTAAATAATTTTTTAAAAAATTAAATAATTTTTTTGTAAAAAACCCAAACGGACAAAAAAATTACAAAAAATAAAAAATAGAAAACTAAAATTAAAAATTAAAAAAAATTTTAAAAAAAAGAATATGTCCCTAATTCGTCCAGAATTAGGGACTGATTTGTTAGAGATGAATTTCTTTAATCCATCCAGAATTACGAAAAAATTATTTTTAATCTCTCCGAAATTAGAGACAATTTTTTTTAATCTATGCGAAATTAGAGAAGAATTTTTAATCCTTCTAAAATTAGGGACAAATTTTTTAAATTTGTCTGAAATTAGAGACAAGTTTTTTAAAAATTCTTCTGGAATTAGGGATGGAATTTTTAATCCGTCTAAAATAAATAAATTTAAGATTATAAATTCAGTAAGAAAGAAATAAGAAGAATAAAGAAAAGAAAGAAGAGGGGCAGGAAGAAAGAGAAAGGGAGGATGCGATGGAGAAGGAACGGACGACAGGAAGGAGGAGGAGGCGATGACGGCGGTGGAGGAGGAGTTTTTTTTAATTTTTTGAATTTTTGTATTTTTGATTTTTTAGAACAAAATTCTGGACATAAAAAATTTGTCCGGGATTTTCAAAAAAAAATTATTGATTGTTAAATCTTTCTGCAATTTCGGACGAATTTCGACGTTCATTTATGGGACGAAAATATTCGTCTGGAAAACGTTTGGAAACCGTTTTCCAAACGAATTACGGACGGATTTTGCTGTCTGTAAATCCAATATTTCTAGTAGTGCACGATCCTCAATTTCTTTTGAAACTGAATTAATTAGCCAAGAACATACTCTATAATTGCAACGAACAAGGTATCGTGGTTAGAAGCATCACAAGAAGGTTAACCTTGTTGGAAATGAAGCCCAACTTATTCCCCTACCATTAAAGACCATAGTGATATATCTCTTTCAAGTGTTGTAATTTAAGCATATCAGAGACAAGGACACAACTCATGTCATTAGTGTGCATAAACAAAGGATTCTTATATGGATCTTGGATAAAAGCTAAAGAATACGACAGATTTGAGACCGTTGACATGCGCGACTAACATTAGAGTTTCAAGGAAGGACGAAATCAGCTAAAAACACAACCGAGAAAGAATTTATCGGAAGGAAATCCAAATCAAGATAAACAAAGAAAAATAATCAAAGTGTTGGATTGTTTTGGTACCATATCAAATATAGGATAGATAATTGATCGATAAAAAGAAATTGAAATAAAGAGAAAAAAAGTTAGAAAGAAGAAAAAATGAGAAACTTTATTATTAATAATAAAATTGATACATTGTTTTCCTTATATATAATACAATAACCTAAATCAAGAAACAAATAAAAAATAAAATACAAGTAAAAATATAAATAACAACAATATACATATATTGATCTATTCTAATAGAGTATCCAAGTTTCCATACACATTTCATGTACGAGTTTCGATTTACACTTAAAATTATAAAATCAATTCCGTTGTACTTCATCTTCAATAACACACGCTATGTAGCTTGATCTTTTGTATAATATTTTATGTAATTTACAAGAGAATCAAATTAGTTTTGGTTTTTTAGAAAAGCAGAATTTCTTCGATTACAACATAACAATATATAGTAGTTGTAAGAAATTAATAAATAGAGAAAAATACCCTTATAACTTTCTTAATCTTGTTTATTAGTTATCGTTATTCTGATTCAAATCGAGGCAGAATTAGGAGGGTCCCAACTGAGCAACTCCTCGATCATCTGCATGGCCATTTGATCCTCCTCCTCAACGTCGTCCTTTCGTTTCTTCTCCAAATCTGCATGTGCGATGTTAAATCTACCGAGTGGGACACGCATGACCCAGTTCGAACTCGGTTTCGACCCGGTGCGTTTCTGCCAAACGCCGATGTGTGAGCTATCGGTGTCGAGGCGTAGGCACGTCAGTGAAGGCGACGTCTGGTCCTTGCAGCTTTTCCGTAGCTTCGCGTGTAGGAGCTCGGACAAAGCTTTGGGGGGCATTAAGGGAGAGTTCACGTCAATTTGTTCTGAGCCGTCTGTTTTGACGGCAGGGAAGTTGGTCTTGGCGTTTTGGCCGTTCATCATTACCGCAGCTTGGTCGTAGGCTCGAGCCGCCGCTTCCGCCGTCTCGAATGTCCCTAACCATACCCTTCTCTTCCTGATGATCACATATTAATACACACAGATATATATATATATATATATGTATTAATTAACCAATAAATAAAGGATTATGCATTGATACGAATACACATAATATATATATATATATGTGGAAAAAATGTAATGAACGCACTTACCAACTACCATAAAGATTATGACATTATACATACACACGTAATGTATGTGTAATGTATACATATATGCAAGTAAAATGGGATGATCACTCACATATATTTACGAGTACATATATGTATATATATTTATATGCAAGTAAAATGGGATGATCACACGCATGTATATAATAAATTACTGGGAGCAAGAGATAGTACGCGAATATCGGTGTCTTTCTTGATGAGACGCATATGGCGTTGATGTATCAATTCTTAAACACGTATAATTTAAAAGTATACTCTCACAATTAATTTTAAAAAAGAAAAAACAAATAAAATCACAATGAATTTGTATGTATGTATACACTACAGGCACACACATGTATCGTGTATGAATATGAGAGAGAGAGAGATATACAGGAGTGGATGGCGAATCTCAGAGACCCAGGAACCCCACTGACGCTGCCGAACTCCTCGGAACTTCTTTGCATGTTGTACCATTTTTAAAAGGTTTAATGAGTTCAAATTGTCTCTGTGCTCCGTTCTTTCCTTGATCAGACACGAAACGATCTAACTCAGAAAACGAGAGACTCTCTCTCCCTCTCTCTCTCTCTCTACTTCCTACGCAATTTTTTGCAGTCCCTCTTTTGTTATCTCTTTTATTTATATTCTTCCTACCATTTCTCCTCTCCATCCACATCTCTATCTATACAAACATACTAAATTGCATTATTTTATAATCTTTTACTAGATTTCGTTTAGAAAAGTCTACGATATTAGGTATCTATCCTAATTTGTTAGTTAATATTTCCCTTTTTTCCTTTTGAATTTTTTATTATGAACAACTAATATGTTTTAATTTATTATGAAATTTTCTCTTAGATTTATTTTAGAATTTATTATAATATTATAGCCTACCAATTTATTGTGGATTAAAGTTCTCATTTTATTTGAGTTTTTAAACAAAATTATAAAATACAGGTTTTTAACCATCATGCCGCGTAATTAAATCAACTCAAATGAAATTTTTGATAGCACATATAATTGATAATATGGTTCTCGAATGATAGAGTGATATTTACGATAGATAAAAATAATTCATAGTAGAGCGCAAAACTGAAATGTGATGATATGATAATTGCATTTATAAACGATATATATATTTAGAAAATAGCACATATAATGATAATATGGTTCTCGAATGATAGAGTGATATTTGAAAATTTGTAGAAGATGACAATTAAATCAATAACCAAAGAGATTAGAAAATATCAAACAGTATATGTTTATTTACTTATCAATCTTTAAGTACACTTACCAGTTTATACAATGTACTAAAGATCTCCACGGATAACTCCCCCTGAGTTAGACGTAAATACAACCTCAACTGTTTACTTGCTCAGTACAGTATCCAATTAAGTACACCTAAACTTAAGAACTCTCTCTCTTTCTCTATTTCGTGTACTCTGATGATACTCGTCAGATTTGTTAACCTTGTTTTTTGATTTCCAGGTCAACTTATCTGCCTTGCTCTCAGCTCAGCAACCACTCTCGGTTCTTCCGCCGCGCCAGCATGCTGAACTCTCTTCAGCTTTGAATCCGCTCGATTCACTTTGACTCCTCCTTCTTCTCCTTAGTCTTCTCGTTGACTCACTCTAGTCCTCTTCAATTTGAATTCAAGCTTCCTTAATTGTCTCGACCTCCTGAAACAACAATTATAGACTCTGATCCTATATTTTTACTGCATTCACAATCTCCCCCTTTGAATTCTTATCACAAAAACATATATTAGTCAAACACACAGAATTCAAAATAATGCAATAAAAATCATTCAAGCACATAACATTCACAATATGAAACTTAACAACCTAAGTCAAGACCATTTAAGGTTCAAGCATAGAAAAGTAATCATTAAGTACACTTAAGCAATTGTCTTTAAATGCACTTAAAATAAAAGGAAGAACATGTGAGAACACATCAGTTCCTCTTCCTTTTTCCCTTGCTCTTCTTTGAAGAAGATTCCTCCCGAATCTCTTCAATCTCTACGTCCACCTCTTCTTCTTCTTCATCACTCTGTAGTTCTCCCGCTGTTTATGTGATAAGATTTCAAACCAGATTAGTCATAATATAAGCAAAATCCAATCATATACTAATATAAGTGCACTTGATTACTCTAAGAGCGTAAGATCAGGCCATCAATGGTGCAGAGCATTGCACTTAGCGTTGCACTCAAGGTCCGCCGCCGTTCAGTGAGCTCCTGAACTACACTGTTCTTGGAAGTCCCAACTGTCGAAACAGATGGCATCTTCGCCATATAGCGCTTTTCCAAGATAATCCAGGACGGAGTATTCTCACGAACCTCGGTTTTCCTAATTATATCAGACGCTTGTTGAACCAAAATGTTCTGAATCAGACAGGAAAATGGAAGAATGAACTTTGTAGAGTTAGATAACCTCAATCCAACAATTACGTCAAAAAATAGTTTCCCAAAATTTATGGGAATTTCATTCTTCAAGCAGTAAAGAAAAACTGTTGTATCTTGTCTTATCGCATCTGATTTCTTGTTCGGTACCCAATTCGTGTGTGAAATTTTGTTCAACAACGCGTACTCCCATTGAAGTTTTGAGTTCGGAATCTGCCCTGACCATGATGTTAATCGACCCTCTGTCAGTTCCTTAGTGACAGCATCCATGTCTAGGTCCAGTTGAAGTTCCTTGGCTCGAGTAACCGGAGTATGTGGAATACCCAGAAACTCATTTATAACCTCTGCACTAAACTTGAAAACACGACCACGAACATACATGGTACCAAAAAGAACAGAGCCTGAATCTTCAATCTCAGGAGCTAGATTCGTATAAAACTCATAGATCAGTTCCTTACATATAGGGGTCACTGTGGTGGCTGTGTTTGTCAACTTCCTATTGACCAGTAAGTCCCACACAGATAAATGCTGGAATTGGTGTACGCTAAGTCTTTTCTAAGAGAAAATTTCCCTTTCCTTAAGGGTCCTAAGCCTACTCAAATAATATTCCTTGTACATTTTGTGGGAGTAAGCTTTCGAGACAGAAAGAGGAGTACCTCGTCGTGAGGACGCAGGAGATCGTGCACCAGATACCGGAATAGGTCGCTCAGACTCCGGTGACGGTGCAATGGTGGACGGATCAGCACTCTGTGAGGGAACCGAGGTAGGGCATGTATCTCGTTGTGGGGTTGATGTATCTCTTGGCTCTGTGGAGTGGGTCTGTGGGTCAGGCTGTGAGGTCGAAGCAGAGGGAACCCTGATGTCGCTATCAGGATAAGTACGAAGATGGACCATAGAGGATGCGCCTGGCCTCATGTTCTCATGCTTGTTAGGTGCAAAGAATTTTGTAGCCATCACCTTGTATCGACGACCATTAACACGTGAAGAGTTTCGGGTGAAGACTAAATGTCCCATCCGGACCTCCTGATCGTCAACCATTAGAATGTCATCTGCACTTAGACTGAATTTGGTGCTTCGAGTCTGCATTTTCTGTTTGAACGAATGATCTGCAAAAGGAAAGACTACCACTCTTTTCTCGAGAGAGACGGGTTAGGATTTCTGAGATGAGCGCACTATGTGAAATGAAACGGTTTAAAAGGAGTTAAGTGCAGTTACGGAGAAATTTCAGGAATTTTGAAAAATTTTGAATTTACTGCACCACTCACATCAGCCCACAAAAACATCACATCACATTAAAAAAAAACTGCCGGTCAATTTGAAAGAGAAAAAACACTCAAGTGCAGTTATTACTCGTCAGATCAATGTGAATAACTTGACATAAAACATGATGAATCGGAATCAAAGCAGAATCAGATCGTTAAGAATTAGTCAAAAACTGTAAATGGCTGATTGTTTAAGTACACTTACTGACATTTGTTCTCCACTTAAAACAATCTGTTCTATTGTATTTCTTTTTGTCATTATTTCTTTTTCTCTCTTCTTTTTCTTTTATTTTTTATTTTTAAACAACTCATTTACAGCTCCTAGGACGTTGTTTAGATATCCTTTTGTTCATATAACAAGCTCCTTGACTACCTTTATTTAGGTATACTCTTATGTACACATAGAGGAGTATTTAAGCACAATTTTTAGCTTTGTGTCATAGGACGTTATAACTCAAACTGAATATCTCCTAACTTAGATCCGAGCATATACTCATGACAAACACATTTTATTTTTGCATATAAATGCATATAAACGTTGTCAGAGGCGTAAGTACACTTAAAAAAAACTGAAGCATTCAGAAATAGAAAAAGTGTTCAGACACAGAACAAGGATCGTTTAAATGTACTTAAATCAAGCAGACATGACAGTAATTTTCCTCTTCTTCGTAAGATCATCAAACACTTCAAAAACACAATTTCACCAATGTAATACGCAAGAAATGATCAAAGCTCACAAACACCAAGTGATTTTCTCAGAGAAATAAACCGATTTAAATCTAGAGGTTTTGTAAAAATATCCGCGAGCTGGCGTTCCGTAAGCACATATTCAACTTTAATTTGTTTCTGCTCAACTTTTTCTCTCAGAAAATGATGTCGTATTTCTATATGTTTCGTTCTAGAATGTTGGACAGGATTTTTAGAAATGTCTATTGCACTAGTATTGTCACACCATGCAGTAAAAGTTCTGGATTGCATACCGTAATCCATAAGCATTTGGTTCATCCATAACAGTGTCACACCATGCAGTAAAAGTTCTGGATTGCATACCGTAATTTAGTGCAGCAACTTCCCAAAGCAATGTATTCGGTCTCAGCAGTAGAAAGAGATGTCGAGTTTTGCTTTTTGTTGTGCCATGAAACTAAATTGTTTCCGAGAAAGAAACATCCTCCAGATGTACTTTTCGATCGTCCACATTTCCTCCCCAATCAGCATCATTGAAACCTGTAAGTTCACAATTAGTATCTTTGGAATATAATATCCCATACTCTGCATTACCTTTTACATATTTGATAATACGCTTAACAGCAAGCAAGTGAGATTTCTTTGGTTTAGCTTGATATCTGGCGCAAATCCCTACACTCAAACACAAATAAGGTCTACTTGCAGTAAGATAAAGTAGACTACCAATCATGCTTCTGTATAATTTAACCTCAACATCTTCACCATCTGCATCTCTTGTCAACTTAGTTGTTGTCGACATGGGGGTACTTGCCGATTTACTGTGATCTAGTTCAAATCTTTTTACTAGATTTCTGGCGTATTTTTGCATCTCTTGTCAACTTTGTTGTTGTCGACATGGGGTACTTGCCGATTTACTGTGATCTAGTTCAAATCTTTTTACCAGGTTTCTGGCATATTTGCTTTGAGAAATGAACAATCCATCATTGAGTTGTTTGACTTGTAGTCCAAGAAAGTAGCTTAGTTCTCCGAACATGCTCATTTCAAACTCTCTCTTCATGGTTTCCACAAACCAGTTCACTTTTTCCTACGATTTGGAACAAAAAACAATGTCATCAACGTAAATCTGAACAACCAATAAAATACCATCTGAATCATGAATGAACAAGGTTTTATCAACTCCCCCTCTTTTGTAGCCGTTCTGCACAAGAAAGCTTGTGAGTCTTTCATACCAAGCACGAGGTGCTTGTTTTAGTCCGTACAGGGCTTTCTTAAGCTTGTAAACATGTTCTGGATTATGTGGATCTTCAAATCCTTTTGGTTGTTCTACATATACTTCTTCTTGAAGTATTCCATTTAAAAATGCGCTCTTTACATCCATCTGAAACAATTTGAAACCAAAGAAACACGCAACACCAAGCAATAGACGAATTGATTCTAGTCTAGCCACTGGAGCAAAAGTTTCATCGAAGTCTATTCCTTCTACTTGAGTGTAACCTTGTGCAACTAGCCTCGCTTTATTCCGGACAATCTCACCTTGTTCATTTGTTTTATTTTTAAACACCCATTTCGTGCCTATCACATTCAGATGTCGTGGTCTAGGAACTAAAATCCAAACATCATTTCGAACAAATTGCTCTAATTCCTCATGCATAGCTTTGATCCAGGATTCATCGTCTAACGCATCACGAACACACTTTGGTTCTATTTGGGAGGTAAAACATGCAAATTTTACCATGTCATGATAGTTTATTCGTGGTTTATTACGTGTGCGTATTCTATCCTCAAGATTACCAATAACATCCTCTATAGAATGATTTTTGTGTACCGTTATTTGCTCAATATTGGTTCGAGGACTTTCATGTTCTGAAACATCTCCATCTGTCTCACTTTCAATCGTATAATGATCAGCAGGTGCACTTAAATGTTCATGAGTTGAATCTGTCTGTTCTTGTACAGTTCCTGTCTAGAAAGGGAAAATAACACTGTCAGTTGAATGATCTTCATCAAACACAACATTTATTGATTCAATAACTTTTCTTGTTCGTAAGTTGAAAATTCGAAAAGCAGTTGTGTTATTTCCATAACCGAGAAAAATTCCCTCATCACTCTTTGCATCAAACTTACCAAGGCATTCTCTATCGTTCAGTACAAGGCAAATGCACCCAAATATATGAAAATAACTCAAATTTGGACTCTTACCTTTCCACAGCTCATGTGGAGTTTTCGACATACCTGGACGAAGATATACGCGATTGATGATATAACATGATGTGTTTACCGCTTCTGCCCAGAACCTGTTCATATGGACTTTCCGTGCAGCATTGCTCGAGCCATTTCTTGCAATGTCCTATTCTTCCTTTCGACAATTCCGTTTTATTGCGGTGTCTTAGGTGCTGAGAATTCGTGAATGATACCATGTTTTTGACAAAATTTGTTAAAATGTCATTCTCGAATTCTTTTCCATGATCGCTCCTGATATGCTCAATGCAACCTTTAGTATTTTTCAATTGAAGGAATAGAAAATGAAACAGCTCAAACGTTTCAGATTTTTCTCTCAGAAATTTTATCCAGGTGTATCGAGAAAAATCATCTACGATGACAAAGATATATCTTTTTCCTCCGAAACTCTATGTTCTCATTGGACCCATCAAGTCCATGTGTACCAGTTCCAAAATTTTTTCTGTCTTTACTTCAGGCATTCGCTTGTGGTAAACTTTGATTTGTTTACCTAGTTGACAAGGTTTACATGTTTCTGATTTATCTAACTTTAGCTTAGGTATACCTCTTACTGCTGCAGAATCGGACAGTTTCACCAAGGATCTGTAGTTCACGTGTCCTAGACGCTGATGCCACAGTGATAGCACATCGTTTGTTGCTTTAAAGCACACTTTTTCTTCAGTCCATATGTAACAGTTGTTTGAAGACCGCGAGCCTGTAAGCACACATTTATTTCAGAATCCATCACTAAACATTCTTTGTTAGTAAACTTAACCTGGTGATGACTGTCACAAAGTTGACTGATGCTAATCAAATTTGCCGTTAGACCCGCAACAAATTGGACATTTGTCAATGCTGGTTGTCCAGGTGAAATAAGATCTCCTCTGCCCAGAATTTTTCCTTTGTTTCCGTCTCTGAACATTACACTCCCTTCATTCTTTATTTCAACAAAATTTGAAAGTAGTTCTTTATTACCTGTCATGTGTGTTGAACATCCACTGTCAAAGTACCAGGTATTTGTCTTTTCTTTGTGGGCAGAAATGTATGCAACATTGCAATATAATTCACTTTTCCTTACCCAGATTTGTTTTACTTTTGAGGACTTACTGGCATCATACATGTTTTTCTTGTAGCACGTACGTTGCTTATGACCTTTAATTCCACAGAAATAGCAAATAACAGACTTCATCCTTCTGTTCTTACCATAATGTGTTTTCCAATTGTGATGTCCTTGGTTCGGTGTTGACATATTTCTTCTCTGATTGTAGTGATGAAAGGATCTCTGATGTTGTTCTCTACGTCTATAGTCAACAACGTGATTATGCCAATTTCTTTTTCTGTCAACACTTTGCTGGTTCTGGCCGTGCTTTGGAGCGCTATAAGTCGGCTGTCTTTCTTTTAAATCTCCTCCAGAAACAAACTTGTTTTCTATCTTGCTTGTATTCCCAACATAACCGATTCCATGATTGTCGCCTTTCATTTTTCCAATCGAAAGCAGGTGATCTAATTTTTCAGTTCCATTCGATAGCATCTTCAGTTGTTTGTTTGTCTCCTCTAGCTGCCTTTTAACAAAGTGCACTTCCTCGTCCTTAGCAAGTATTTCGTTCTTCATGCTCTGAATCTGAGTTTCCAGAATCTTATTTTCTTTCATTAGTTGAACATTCAACTTTCCCATTGATCCACTCATTGTAGATCATCTTAACATCAACTTCATCTTCTTCTTCAAGTTGATCTTTTTCACTTTCTTTATCATCCTCATCAATAATGCCGATAAAGACAATAAAACCGCACTGTTCTTCTTCTGATTCTTCTCCAGATTCAGAACTGGATTCACTAAGCATGATTAGTGATTTTCTTTTCACTAGATTATTATCAGCACATTCGTTCTTTGTGAGACCAAATCCCTTGCATTTAAAACACTGTGTTTCTCTAAGATTCTTTAACACATTTTCCTTTTTTGTGATGCTAGGGCAATCTGATTTAAAATGACCAAAACCTTTGCACTCATGACATTGAGAACCATATTTGTTCTCCTTTCTGAATCCAGCATCTTCGGTTGATGATTTCTTCACTCCTGACCTTTTCTTCATGAATTTTTCAAATTTTCTGGTCAGTAATACGATGTTTTCTTCAATATTATCCAACCTGGTGTTTTCTGAAACAGCTTGTAGTACAACTCCCTTGCTTCCTTTTCTTTTCCATTTTCGTCGATAACAGTTGGTTGTGTCCATCCGTTTTTAACTGCACTCCAAGCATCTTCGTCAATTCCTCGAATGCTTGCTCGCATCTTTACTTTCCAGTATCTGTAGTTAGATGAGTCTAACATGACATGTTTGCCGAACGAATACATGTCTCTTGGTCCTTCCATTTTAGTCGTCTTCTTGGATCTCCAACCAGATTTTAGATTTGACTCTAAATGGTGGTTACCAGCTCTGATACCAATTGAAAACTTGTAGAAGATGACAATTAAATCAATAACCAAAGAGATCAGAAAATATCAAACAGTATACGTTTATTTACTTGTCAATCTTTAAGTACACTTGTCAGTTTATATAATGTACTAAAGATCTCCACGGATAACTCTCCCTCAGTTAGACGTAAATACAACCTCAACTGTTTACTTGCTCAGTACAGTATCCAATTAAGTACACCTAAACTTAAGAACTCTCTCTCTTTCTCTGTTTCGTGTACTCTGATGATACTCGCCAGATTCGTTAACCTTGTTTTTTTGATTTCCAGGTCAACTTATCTGCCTTGCTCTCGGCTCAGCAACCACTCCCGGTTCTTCCGCCACGCCGTCATGCTGAACTCTTTTCAGCTTTGAATCCGCTCGATTCACTTTCGCTCCTCCTTCTTCTCCTTAATCTTCTCGTTGACTCACTCTAGTCCTCTTCAATTTGAATTCAAGCTTCCTTAATTGTCTCAACCTCCTGAAACAACAATTATAGACTCCGATCCTATTTTTACTGCATTCACAATATTTACAATAGATAAAAATAATTCATAGTAGAGCGCAAAACTGAAATGTGATGATATGATAATTGGATTTATAAACGATATATATATTTAGAAAATCTAATAGAACTATAAAGAGATTAGTAGATTATATCTTTGTTAAGAAATAAAATTAATAATAGAAAATGATAATATCAGACTATATGAGTAATACAAAAACCAAATGAAGTTTATATAGAAAACACAAAAAATAGAATTGGGAAAGCATGAAAAAAAACTACAAACCTAATGAACGAAGAAATTATACTTTTAAGAACTCGTATAATTCAAAGAATTGTCGGTGAAGGTAAAAAGTCAACGGTTCATTCTACTATTAGTTGTGCATTTAAATGCTTGCATCTAAAGGTTACCAAAAAGGATTCAAAACCCTAAGCTAATTAAATGAGATCACCAACATTTTACATTTCTTTCCATTCCTATAACGTATAAACATTTTATATAAATATATAAAAAAACCTCAAGTCACTAAAAATAAATGGAATTTAAGTATTTCGTATGTTTGAAGTGATACGAGAAATCTTTCGGCTCTAGGTCCATATTTTTGTTTGACAAAGATTTTCAATATATCTAATAGTTTTATGAAAAAAGTAGAAGATATTTTTAAATATTTTTATGATTCTTTTCTGTTAAATTTCAGTCGATTTTGCAAATTTATTTAGTAAAAACCTTTTAATATGGTTTATGAAAAAAAGGTGTCACGTTAGTAAATTTATGGATGAGCTTCTTTGTTTGTTTGTCAATTAAATGATAGATAATTAGTTGTGGAGTGGAAAGACGAGACTCATTTCAAACCTTTTAGGCGAATAGCATTCGTTGGGGGTTGGCCTTTTTACTGATTTTGACCATTGCATTTATCAATGAATGGGAAAGGGCTGCATAGGATCGGGAGTACCTTCTTCTTGTTTTCATATGTTGTGGTGCCGAGACAATTTATTGTTTGAAAAGCATAAACAGAAGGTAAGTAACTTTATTCCACAAAGCAAGTTCAATGAGAATCTATTGAGTTTACTTTAATAATTTGAATTTATGCGAAATGCATATGATTCTCCAGTGATTCAGAATTGTGTGAGAATTTACTTTAATAATTTGAATTTTTTGACTCGAGACTTCTAGATTCTCCTAATCCATTAATCCATTAGCTAGTGAACTATTGGCTAACCCATTTCTAGTGCCGAATCAACAATTCAAAATGTTTTTCTTTCATATTCTAGATTAACCAAATGCTTTTCCATAAATACTCGTGAGATGAGAAATACAAACTATCATTCCCACAAAATAAAATAAAATAAATGATTGTCAGATAATGAATAAGAAATATTCGTCTCTATGGTAATAAAATGTATTAAACTCGTAATTCATTAAGGGATGACATAACTCTTTTTTTTCCCTTCTACTCTAACTTCGCTTGATGGGTCTTTTGGGCTCCTTTGAAGGGTTGATTGCTAGCCCTATAGTTCACCATGAGTCATCTCTAGCGTTTTTTGTTCTTATTCATATGTGTTGGGGTATTTTTGGGTAGATTACACATCCTAAGACTATCCTTTGGAATTTTTACAAGAGGATAAAAAGAAACTAAAAAATTATACGTTGGATAATATAGATAGTTAAATCAAATCTTTTAAACCTCTACAAACACCACAACACACATAAATTTAGGGTATCACAGATTCACATGTCTGATCGGATTTTTTTTTATGTTATCCGTAACGTCTCGACCTCCCAAGACATGAGTGTCACCTCTGAAAAGTTTTGAATAGTTGATGATTGATTATACAAATTGGCATGAGTGTCTTATGAGTTTTTACCCTAATTAATAATTGATATACACATGAACTATTTTCTGATATATCATACATTTTGAGACGAATCCACCTCACTCGAGAACGTTTAACCGTAGAGAAGTTTAAAGAGGATCATTGGAAAGGAAGTTACACCTTGATAACATAGGCGAATCAAATCTTTTTAAATCTCGTAAAACACTGCAATATATATCTTAACTTGAACTATCATATTTAGTATCATAAAGAAAGGGAAATGGCTTGATATCACACCATATGCTAAATAAAGAAAAATGCACGAATTGTTATTGTTAATGGGTGAATAAAAAAATGTTATATATTTGATTTTATTTAAATATTAATAAGAGACAATTATTTTTGGAAATATAATATTGTGGTAATGATAAATTTGTAAATTAATCATGGCAGTTATGATAATTAGGGAAGTGCTCCTCCATCATCATCATCATCATCAGAGACGGTATGTATATATCTATCATTTTTTCCAAGTTGTTTATATTTGTATAATTACAGTAATTAAGATAATATATATATATATATATATATGTTTTTCAATTAACCGAAAAAATTATTTGTCGGCTTTACATAATATCGAACTTTAGTGGTTGGCAAATATTTATGGACAAGGACAAGTATAATTACAGACGATAATTATGTTGGCCGGTTCTGGTGGTAAAAATATTTTCAGCGAATAGACACATAAATCTTCTTACCTATATGCATATCAATAGTAATAGAATTTAATTCAAAGTGTATGTTCATATTAAACATTTTGACTTCATTCGATTGGATTTGAGAAGCATCCTATGCCACTGTTTTACAATGATAAGTTTTAAAAAAAAAATATCTTCGAATCATTTTACATCTTCTGACAAGAAATGAATATAAATGATTTATCACTATTCTGATTAGATGTTTAGTAGTCATCTTATGTATTTCTTATGGGAATATAACAAAAAAAATATCTAAATATTTTATTTTATTTTGTAAAATATAAATTATTATTTTCAACCTTAAAAAATCAAAACTTAGATTGTTTTTGTTTTAAAAATACTAACTTTAGGATATGATTAATTTGATAAATTTGTGTTTTTTAGACAACATTTAAAAATTCAAAGAGTTAAAAAATGATTTAGTGTTTTTGTTTGTGTATGGATATATGATTAATTTGATAAGTTTGTGGTTTTTTAGACCGAATGTAAAAATTCAAAATTTTTAGGTTCAAAATAATAATTGTGTTTTATAGGAAAAAATTAACAAGTTTGGTATTTTCTACACTATATTCCTAAAGTTAGTCTTTTTAAGGCAAAAAAAAAATAAATTTGGGTTTTTCAAGGTTAAAAATATTTTTTATGCTATATTTTTTCAAAATGTAAAATTTCCTTAAAAAACTTTTCTTTTCGCAAAACATAGTCACAACATTAATATTTTTTTTATATTCCAGAAGATTATTGATAATTGTTGATAAGCATAGGATATTTCATCCCCACAGGTCATATGAGGACAAACAATGAAAGATAAAACAAAAGAATTTCTAGACGTGTTCGTTCAAATAGACATGATATGATAGATAAAAACCCCACAAAGATATTAAGAACATTTAAGAAAAAACTGCAACAGATCCCTACAGGTAAAGGAGATTAAGAGGACAAATAAACTAGAGAATAAGAAAATACTTTTTAGAGTAGAATTGTGTTTGACCAGAATGTTCGGCCACAATATTCAACACTCAATTTGAGTATTTTCTCTAGATCAACATACTTTAGTTTTCCGAATTTTAAGGTTTAAACTTATGCAGCGCTCGATTGAACGATTTGTTTGTTCGACCGAGCAATTTTACCGAGTTTTGCTATATTGTTTAATTTTATTCAGTTTTCTATTATTGTTTGGTCTCTATAAATAGATGATCCAATGTATGAGGTTTTAACTAAGTTATAATGAATTCAGAGTGTCTTTCTTTGCTATTTCTTAAGATTTAGCTACCAAACTCTTCATGAGATTTTGATTGTTCACCAACTTATCAACACTAGATCACAAGTGTTGTGGTGTCGTTGAGGGTTTTTTAATCAGGTTGTAGTTGGCATTTCGAACAGTCTTTCTTAGAGAAAACAAGTTTCAATAGCGTATTCGACTAGCGTATTCTGCCTAGACTGACTAGGTTGCGTCTAAAAAAATGTAACTTAGTGTTCAATAGAAAAATGTTGCAAGTCAAGTTAACAATTCTGATTGTTTATCTTTTTTTATTTCTCATAAGAATATCGGCAACTGCCAATTCCATCATATGAAACAACGAGAACTAGTATATATTCTACTCCTTTCCGTATGAGAACCAACATATAAAATAAATTTTACCTAACCCAGAGATTACGGTTTTGAAGAAAGTGGAAACCTTAAATTTCAGTAAGTATACCTTTTTTTAAGTCAAGCACAACACAATAAGTAATTTTGAATCCCTAAATAAAAAAAGATCTAGAATAAACCAAGCCTTAATTTTCGAAAATAGAATCATAATCCCTAGTGTGTCACGTTTGAGTTGCCTTCGTTGTTCTTCAAGGCAATTCATGTTCGAGTTCATTCGTTGAAGCATTTGCGTAATCATTTCGGGTTGAATATTGCATCAAGAATGCTCTCTTTATTCACACATATTCTCAATTAGTTTTTTAAAACAACAAATAAAGGATTAGTACAAAAAACAAATTTAATGGATATAAACATACCGTTGGTCCTTGAATCAATTTCAGATTCCAAAATTATACACGCCTTGAGTCTTGTATCTAGGTACACATACGAGAAATCTATTAAACTTATCACTTGAATAGGATTCGTGGGATTGTGGAGGATATTAATTGGCATAAAGACACTCTTAACGATTTCGTCCGTTAATGGTGGATGATAGTGGTTGTTATGATAACACGATGCTCAAGTAGCTTCGTGAGATGAAGAAGAATGATAAAAGGGGTTTTTGATTGAATGAAAAAAACATAAGTGGTGCGAAATCATCTTGATATAGTCAAAAGGACTTCCATTGTTCGCAGAAAAAAAAATTAACAACATCGTGCTCTTGATTAACGATTAAGAAAACAAAATTTTATTTTATTGAAAATTTCAATCACATTTACAAATGTGGGAGCCCTTTATAGGAGAGGTTCCACGTGAAACCAAGAAAAATGCATAAATAAAAGATCATAAATTGATCAACTAACTGTTAGGAAGATATTCTAGCCATTAGAGATCTTAGGATGGGAAAAGTAGAGGATATGGAGGGATATAGATGGGTTGAGAGATTTCTTATTTGTTGTGAAGGATAAAGAAAGATTTTTATCTTCCGTTTTTCCTTATCTGTTGCACCCGAGCCCCTTCGGTTTAGACCATAGGTCGAGGCTCGGTTCAATGTAGAACACCGTCGTAAGTCTCTTTTAGGTTAGGTCCAAATTCTCTCTTTGATCAAGAGTCTCGCATGTCTCCTTCAATATCTCGATGGATTTATTACACAAACTCCTTTCTCTCAACACATGACTGAGCCATGGGGAAAATATATTCGCTTGGTTCCTGGAGTTAGTTCATCATCTGTTGGCCTTCTTTTGGTGCGACTTCATAGCTGATTTCCTCATCATTCCCTCCCTATTGCAAGCAATTCATCCTCAAAATGTTATCACCTTTATCAAAAGATGATACACCAACAATGTTAAATGTTGTAGACACATTATACTCGCCTTGAAATTTAAGGTGATAGGTGGTATTGTTGATCCACTCTAGCACAAAATGGCAAGCGCTTCGTTGAGAAGTGTTGTGTTCGATTGTAGAGGAACATGCCATGGGATAAGTTTTCAAGCCAATACTAGGGGCATCATTCGATAAAAGACCTTAGTAATGTGGCTCACTAGAAATGACTTATAAACCTTGTGTCTCGGTCCAATACAATTATCATTGATAGGGCGTGGATGCGTAAAATCTCTTTGAAGAAAAGATCCGTAATACTTTTTGCGTCATTGGTCTTCGATTTTATTACAAATTGTGTTATCTTGGAAATCGTGTAAACCACAACAAAGATAGAATCTTTGTTTCAGATCTTTAGAAGTTCAAGAACAAACACCATTGACAAGTCTGAGTATGAATGGGTAGAGGAAGATACAATCCTTGGGGATGGACGTGAGATTTAGCTTGGTGACACATGATATATCGTGCACAAAGCCATTCAACATCGCGCTTGAGACATTGCAAAAAATGCTCATTTATCGTAGCCAAGGTCTTCTCCATGCCAAAATATTCCATGAGAACTCATCCATGTGCTTCTTAAAGTTTCAACTCCTTCATTCAGCTCTATGGAATGCAAAGTTGTCTGTCACACGAAAGTTAACTTTCGTGTATATAGAAAGGTTCACTAGCTTCTTTCTTACACATTTTAAGTATTTCTTTGGGAAACAAGTCGTAATACTTCGCTAAGACGTTAGTGATCTGAATGGAAATATTCTATTGTACTGTGGCCTATTAAAATACCTTTATAGACCATTAATAACATCGTACTTTGGTTACTCAAAGCCTTACAAATAACATTAGCTTTAATATAAAAGTTTGGTTTATCCTCAAAGTTCAACTTTACTTGTTTATCAAATACTTGTGAAGGAAAATGGGTACTAGTCTTACCTTCCTTAATTGAGGACGAAAAAGTAATAGTTTTTTCTCCCATCATGTGTTACCTTGCGGTTGAATTGTCATGGTCACTCTAGTAGGACGTGTCCTATTTGCATAGGCACGATTTCGCGAACTAACTAATCGTGATTTTTGTTTACGTTGAAAGGCATATTTGCTTGGCGACCTTAAGCTCCCCTTAGTTCTTGAGCTATTACATCTTGTGCGGAAGAGGATGCTTCATTAGTTCCAAACCTAGCTTCTTCACCATATATGTACTTGCAACATTAGTACGAGAACCACTATCGATAATGAGTCTATTTACCTTATTTTTAATGAGATGTTTGGTTTGGAAGATTGTTTATGTTGGGCTCCTCTTGAGGGTTCTCCATTGTGATAAAAAAACACGTCTTTTCATGATTAATTCTCCACTTTTTGATTATTCAATCTCGTCACTCTCATCTTGATTCAGGCCCTCCTCGTTTAAGGACTCGTATTTTCTACAATTGGCAAGGATCATGATGCAAGGGTTAGGTTAGTCTCGTGCCACATGTCCTACTCTCTCGCACTTAAAACATAACTATTCACGATTATGAATAGACTTAGAAGGAATATTTTGTAACTCTTTCTAAATCCTTTGATATTTCAAGGGTTTTACCCTCAAAATAACAGTCGTTGTTATTGGTTTCTCTTTCATCCTCGATGATTTTCCTAATGATCGTGTGTTTTGTGTCATTCCTCAACTTGTTGCTTGTTTCACCTTAATCTGTTGCTCAATGGATCAATAGATGCAATATATCGTGTAAATCATGGTAGTTTTGTCTTTCTACCTTTCTAACCCATCTGAAAATTATGTCATCACAATTTCTTTATCTTCATCAATTTCTAATCTATTAGTAGGATCATTTGTATAATTACATCGAGTTGATTATTGCGTTGAGAATTCTCTCCTTGTTCAAACATATTTTCTGGTACTTTATTTACACTACAAACAAAAAAAGAAAGGATTAGTACAAAAAGAATTAGTTTAAAGGATAGAAGCATATCTTTGATCCTTGAACTGGACTGTGATATCAAATTATATACGTCTTGAGTCTTGGATATGGAGACCCGTACGAGGAATCAATTAAACTCGATCACTCATGTAGAATTCGTCGAATTATGGAGGATCTCTTGACTAACCTAAGGGCACTCTTCAAGACGGCTGATGATGATGGAGGTTATGATAACATGAGGCTCAAGTAGCTTTTTAATATGAAGACAAAGGATAAATAGAGTTTTTGGGGTTATGAAAGGTACCACAAGAGGTGTGAAAGTCTCTTGATACAATCAAAATGAGTTCAATTGTTTCTGGAACAAGTTGAAGGTACCGTGCTTTTGATGAATGATCAAGAAAACAAAGTTTATTTCTTAACAAATTTCATTCTCAAGTTACAAATGGAATGGATCCCTTTATATAGGAGAAGCTCCACGTGAAAACATGGAAAATGCATAAATATAGAATCACAAATTGATCAACTAACCATTAAAAGATATTATAGCCGTTAGAGATATACAAATGGGAAAAGTAAAGGATATAGAGGGTTATAGATCAGTTTGAGAGATTTTCTAGCCGTTGGGAAGGACAAGAAAAGATTTTTATCTTCCGCCTTTCTTTATCTGTTGCACCCCCCTTGATTTAGGTGTGCGGGTCAAGGCCTGATTCAACATAGAAAACCTCCAAGAGTATCCCTTGAATTACACCTAAATCCTCCCTTGGATCAAGAGTCTCCCATGCCTCCTTCAATATCTCGAAGACTTTATTCTGCAAGCTCTTTGCTCGTCCAGGCATGAGTGGGACTAGGGAATAATTATGTCTGCTCGTTTTTCTGAGTTAGTTCCTCATTCGTGCGAACCTCCTTTGACGTGGTTTCATAGTCATTTTCCTTATCACTTCTCCTTTTATTCTGAGAACCAGAACCAACATATGACATAAATTTTACCTAACCCGTAGAATAGGGTTTGAAGAGGAAATGAAAACCTTAAATTTCTGTAAGTATACCTTTTTTAGGTCGAGCACAACATAATAAATAATTTTCAACCCCTTAATAAATAAAACACAAACAAGATCCAGAACAAAATCAAACCTCAATCGTTGAAAATGAAAGCACAAAAGCCAAACCAAATTACAACCAAAACATAAACCAAAACCCCAATTTCAAATTCCTTTAGTGAAAATGAAACCACAACCAACCAAAAAATAATCATCGAAAACATGAGAGACACATACTTGGTAATGGCCATAGATCGTGATCTGAGAAGATCGCTGATGGTTTGTGCTAAATAACTAAAATGAAATCATTGTTAGTGTTGATCAGTTTGCTCACAAAACAGAGGAGCTCCTGGACAGTGAGGCAGGGGAAAACAGGGGAGTAGCATTCCAGGTTGCAGACTTGGGAGCTCGAAAGAATGGTGAAGAACTGCCTGTCAGGACTGAACCAGGGGACAAGAATGAAGGTGAAGGATGATAGAAGAGTCCTAAAGCTACAAGGGACGCGAAGGAACGGGGAACAAACTCAGGAACGTTGGAGAGGCATGCACAAGAAGCAGTCTGGTTATGTCTATTTTGGAGGTGGACACACAATCCATAGTTGAAGTCAAACTTTTGCTATTTGTAGTAATTAACGGAACTATGTTTTAGAGTGGTCCTGAGTCTGTGTTTTCTTGTTCATTTTGATGCCAATGGGCATATAAGTATGTCTGAAAAAGATTAATGAAGGTGTATTGCATTATTCAGAAACTGGTTTTTTTCTTGTGTTCATCTTCCTCTCTTCTACCCTAAATTTCTTACAAAATATTTACATTCTGAGTGAGATTCTTGTTCGATAATATTATTTACATTTGTGTTTGCACGAATTAAGATTGAAATGGAGAAAGTGAACTTAATCTAAGTAACTTTTATGTTGCTCAAATTCACTGAAAAACAACAATCATCAGATTTTTCTCTCGAATCGAGAGACTAAAAAGGTATTTTTTCTAGATAAGTTTTTATTTAAAAATTCGTTTAAATTTTAGTTTTCGTTAATTCATTTTTGTTTCTTTTCAAGAAAATCCACGACTTGAAGGCACGACTCTTAACGAGTCTAATAAAATCAAGTTTGAAATCATTACAACCGGCGGGCCGAGATCAATTTTGATAAACTCATTTTAAAAATTTATAAATAATAATTATAAGATCCATTTTATCTAAAGATTTATTATTTTTTATTTATATGCATGACCTCTCTTGTTATTCACTAGTCCGATCTAGTTGGTTATCAAGTGATGGTCATCTACCAATCGTGTAGCTGGTGTCTAGACGAGGACTTTTAGAAATTATCATCAATGTTTGCCTAACTAATAATATTTTTTCTAAGTAAAGATAATATATTCATGGAAAATACCATAAAATTATTTAAACTCATAAAAATTATATACAAATTATAATGATATTTTTAAATTAATTTATGAATGTATGTCACATCTTTGTCGACGTGAATTGTTAATGTGTTGGTTTTGGTTTGAAAAATCTATACAATGCGAATTTACGTTGACTTTTGCGTTGTAAATTTCGTGTATTTTGTTGTATAAAGGCATCAAGTACAGCGGAGAATAAGAGCTAATCTTGAAGCTTGAATGACAAAAAGAAGGGATTAGGGTGTTGCACGCCATCCGCGAGGATTGTCATCGATGACACATTGAATAGATCTCGGATGAAATGATTGAGGCCATGGCATTCTAGAAAAGCGAAATCTAAATAGTCCCAGATGAGGTGGTTTGAGGATGTGAGTTTGGCGAGTTTGCTCATATTGATGTCAAGCAAGGCACATAGCGGATCAATGGATTTGAACACCAAATTGTGTTTGGTATTCCTAAAAAAACATCGGCAGTTGATTGTCTGTTCTTAGCCATGGTTGGCGGATTAGATGGAAATCAATTTTCGACAGAGGCTTGTGAGGGACGACCAGTTTAGAATAGAGGTCTTGTTGCTTTGGCCCAAGGTAGCGACAATCGACATGTATATTATTTCTTATATATACGTGTGTTTATGATGTGTATATGTATATATATATATGTATTTGTTTATGGAAATATATAAATATATAGAAATAAATATTTACATATTAATATATATTTATACATGTATATATGTATATATTTATATATGAATATACATATATATATGCATTGCATATTATGTGTGTGTAATAAACATGTGACGATGACATTATATATGAAGTTCTTTTAAAGGACAAAGTCATATTTCTCCTTAATTGTTGCACCTTAATCCTATTATCCCGTCAAATTTTCCTTTCATTCCATTCCTCTTAAACTATCACTAAAAATCATATTTTTCTCTAAATTATCAAAACTCATCATATTTCTCCCTCCGTTAAAAATGTGTTAACTTTTCTGTCAATTCTTTTTAAAACGGCATATTCCTCCCAAACTATATGACTTTTGGCCTATTTCTCCCTAAAGATTGTACATTCAGCTTTTTCTCCCTAAGTTTATTAAGTCATCTTATATCTCCTTAAACTTTAGAAATTTATTATATAACTCTTTGTGTCATTCAAGCTTCAAGATTGGCTCTTGTTCTCCGCTTAATCCCTTATTTATGTCGTTCAAACTTCAAGATTGGCTCTTGTTATCCGCTTAATCCCTTCTTTGTGTCATTCAAACTTCAAGATTGGCTCTTGTTCTCCGATGTACTTGATGCCTTTATACAACAAAATATATGAAATTTGCAACGCAAAAGTCAACGTAAATTCGTATTGCATAGATTTTTCAACCCCAAACCAACACAGAAGTAACATCAATGTTATGCCCAATTCACATTAAAATGGCATTTTTTGTTTTTTAACTAATTCGATTTCTTTTTTAGGTTTTATATTGATGCAAGAATTAGCTCCAACATTACTTGATGCATCAAAACGAATTATTTCGGCCTATATACGAGTTGGAAAGCTACGCCATAGCCCATAAAAATTTTTAATGATTTGTGTTCATGGTAAGTAATTTAAAAATTTAAATTTATTAATGAAAATTTATAATTAATTCGGATTTACTAGCGTTCAATTACTTTAATTAAGAAAAATGTAGTGAGAACCCCAATACCATAATATAGTTTATGATCAATAGAAGGAACTAGTAATGAAGCGTCTTAAATCACCTAATCACGAGTCAGAAGGATGGTTGGCTCGTCGATCCCCATTCTGACAAGTGCCCTCAAGTTATCGCTCCTAAGATATGTGCGCACTGGTCGCCCATTGAGCATAGCAAGAAAGCGAAGAGAATTCAGAAGACATTCGTTGCACCTATCTAACGTCATTGAGATATATATATATATGGTGTGAAGCCCTTCGCAAAATTATTTTACGACTTAATAAGTATAATACTTAAATTTGTTATAATTATTTTTTCAATAACAATGTATGGGTATGTATTTTGTTGAAAAAAGAATACGGCTAACTTCCAAGTCTTCTGAAGCTTAAATTTCTATATATATATATATTATATAGTCTTGTAATTTATATATGACTCTAACTATTTTTTGTGACATTATGAAGAGTTAACACAATCGCATGAGGGATAGTCAACTCAAAGTCAAGGGTTGGGACCGTAAGAGATCATCCAAATAATATGCGATGAGTTATATATGGATGTAAATATTTTAAATGAAATTTTATTTTGTTTTAAACTATTTAATACTCGTTTTTTATAATAATATTTTTTATTTATAAAGATCGTCAAGCCAAACCGACGATGATGTATATTCGGTTTAGGTTCGTTGAAATCTCAAATCAGAAGACTTAGGGTGACGAGACGTCATTAGATATGCACTAATTTGTCAGCCTCATGCAATGCAACAATGATCCCACCGTAGTGGTGGAGGTGCAACAGAAACAGATCGTGGTGCAACAGGTCAAGATCACGGGTTCGGAGCAAAGTTCATCGATCTCAAATCGATTATACAACTTTTATGCTCATCGATGTCACACTTCATGTTGAGAAGAAAGGACATGTCCCGCTCTTCATGAACCACGTCTTGCTCCCTTCTCTGCGTCCCGAGCTGTGTCCCGCTCTTCTCTGCATCCCGAGCCGCGTCGGCTCCCTTCTCTATGTCTCGAGATGCATCCCGCTCCCTTCTCCGTGTTCCGCTCCCTTCTTCGTGTCCCGAGCTACGTCTCACGTCCCGCATCCTGCATCCTATGACCTACGACCTGGTCAATCCTATTTATGACCTTCGCGGTTTCCTGTGCCTTGTTGACCGCTCCAGCTCATGCATGTTACATCTAAACTTGTGTCTTGCATTTGTACTTATATTTTCCTTGTTTTTCATCCTTTCTACTTGTATAAATAGGTATCTTTAGTTCTAATGAAACATATAAGAGAATACTTATTCTTATTCTCTCTAATACTCTCGATATTTCACTCGCTCTTAATCTTTCTATCTTGCTTCCGCTGATTCATCTTTGTTTTACAATTTCTACAAGGTATCAAAGCGGTGATCGAATCTCTGAAAATATTTTGATCGATTTTGTTTCTTTTGAAATCTATTATGTTTCAAAAAGAAATTTCGGTCAAACTTTTTTTAATCTCTCTTTGTTTTTGTTTCCTTTTACTTTCTCGGATCTCTTGTCATGGACTCGACTAAAAGCATCTCAATCTCGCTCAATGGAAACAATTGTTCCATTTGGATGAAGATTGCTAAGGCCAATCTTGGCATGCGAGGTCTTTGGGGTTTTGTGACAGGATCGGATGTGAAACCGGTAGATTCAAGTGTTGCATCAGAAAATCGGAACAAAATAAACTCACTGCATCGGTTGTTTTACAAAATTCCCTCGAATCTCATATACTTCGTACATATGGGCACATAGAGTCTCCTAAGGAGCTTTGGAACGAGCTGAAACAAGTTTTTGGCAATGAATCCAATCTTAGTCGTGTGTATGAAGTAAAGAAAGGCCTTAATAATCTAAGGCAAGAGGGAAAGCCTTTTAACCAAGCTTTGGGTGATTTTAAAGAATTAAGGTCTGAACTCGATTCTCTAAGGCCTCATACTGCGAATCCTGTGGAAATTGCTCAGAGAGTGAACCAGGATCAGATTTTTGTCTTTTATTGTCCCTCGATGACAAATACAATGACCTTATTCATTACATACTTTTCCAAAACGATTTTACCTCGTTCAAAAAAGTTTATAGGATGATTACAAGAGAGGAAGGGGGAAGCCGTATCTTTAAAGGAATGACCAAGGATGCTAATTTCTCCAAAAGCACCTATGGGAAAGCCACTACAATCAAGCCTTTCAAAAAGCAGTTATCTTGTGAGCATTGCAAAAGAAAAGGTCATACAAAATTCGTGACGGTCAAGGTAAGGCTAATATGACCTCTAGGTCCAAATTTGTCACTAAGTTAGATCTCGAGGAGTTTTCCAAATTATTAAGTCAGGAAATCAAACAAACAAAGCAGATAAAGTGGGAGGTAATGTTACCTCTGCTTTCATGACTTTCTTAAAGATATAAAACCTCATAGTGGCTCTGTTTCTATTGCGAATGGGGGAGAGTATTCCAAGTAAAGGAACGGGGAAGCTTAAGCTTCTCGGTCATGATACAAGGGCTCTCATCGTTCCAAAGTTTTCTAATAATCTTATTTATGTCCAAAAGCTTGCAAAAGACCTTAATTTCTATGTTTGTTTCGATTCCAACTCATTCTGGATGCAGGATATTAAAAGCAGACAAGTCATCGATAAAGGAAAGCTCCTCAAAGGTCTTTATGTTCTTGAGTCTATATATTGTGATCCTGAGTCTGTGTTTCAATCAAATTCAAATATTGATAAAGTTTTTATATGGCTGCGAGATTTGGACACCCTCATAGCAAATTTCTAAGTTCATTTTTTCTGATCTTAAAGATAACCATGAAGCGTGTGAAACTTGCATCTTACGAAAGCACATAAAACAAGTTTTTCCAAACTCTGTTTTGGTTTATAAAAACTATTTTGAACTAATCCATTATGATGTTTAGACAGATCCATGTGATTCTCGTGATCAAAAGAAATATTTTTTAACCTTCATCAATGAAAATCAAAGTTTACATGGCTTTATACTCTCTCGTCTAAGAGTTGAGTTTATGATGTGTTTGTAAAGTTTCATAAGCGTGCTTTAATTCAACATGATGCTAAAATAAAATATCTAAGGACTGACAATGGTGGAGAGTATACAAGTCATTACACACCAAACCTCGTGTCCTTATACTCCGCAACAAAACGAAGTGGCCGAGAGGAAGAACATGCACCTAATGGAAGTCTCGAGAACTATCATGTTCGATCGCGATAATCCTAGAAGGTTTTGGTTCGTTCGATGCGGTCATGATCGCATGGCACATCATTAATAGAATTCCTACAAAGGTTCTAAAGTACAAATCACCTTATGAGGTATTAAACTCTACAAAACCTGATATTGAGTATTTTAGATTTTTTGGTTGTGTGTGTTTCGTTCTTGTTACTGACTCACAACAAAACAAGTTGGAACCAATGACCACTAAAGCCATGTTCATTGGATACTCAGTAAATCAAAAAGGCTTCAAGTGTTTCGATCCAAAATCTCAACATGTAATAGTATCTCGAGATGTTATGTTTCTCGAAGACAAGAGCTTTCATGATATAATAGCTGGGAAGAGATTAAAGGAATCTCAGAACCAAATGATATAGGTTTGTCCCTTAGAAACTTAGTAAATTCATCTTCAAAAACTAACAATGAAACAGGTCCTCTGCCAAGTGTACCTAAACGTCATGAAGACCAAAATGATCAAGAATTATCAGAAAATAAAGAACAAGAAAGCATGATGACATCACATATTCTGAACAAAATCATGAGGAGGAAACTAGGGCCTCAAATCATGAGAATGAAGATCAAAGCCATGATCATACCCAAAATGAGGATCATAATGTCGATGAAGTTGAAGGAAGGATTCTAAATGAGATAGTGTCTCGGAGAAGCACTAGAAAAAGCCGATCAATCTCGGAATGGATTCATAATCCTATTCAATGGCATGGCAACCAAACATCCTATATTTCAATGGCGTGGTAACCGAACATCCTATTCAAAAATTTTTTCTCTTTGGCATTTATTTCTACTTCTCATAAAGCTTTTCTTAGTAAAATTGACAGGGATATCGAGCCACAAACCTATAGAGAGGCCGAAGGGAAGCCAGAATGGGAGGAAGCCATGGCTGAGCAGCTAGCAGCCTTAGAAAAGAATAAAACATGGGAGTTTATCCCTCTTCCTAAATAAAAGAAGCTCATTGGAAGCAAATTGGTACACAAAATCAAGTTAAAAAGTAATGGTGAGGTAGAACGTCACAAGGCACGCCTTGTAGCGCAAGGGTATAATCAGAAGTATGGGGAAGATTATATTGAGACTTGTGTTCCAGTTGCTAAACTTCATTATGTTCGCATTATCTTTTCTATTGTTATTAACCTTAATTGGAGTTTGTAGCATATGGATGTTAAAAACGCTTTTCTTCAGGGGAAATAAAGGAAGAGATGGATATGAAACCTCCCCTAGGCCTCCAAACCAAAAAAAGGAATTGTATGCAAATTAAACGGAGCTCTCTATGGACTTAACCCATTCCCACGAACTTGGTACACTAGGCTCTATGATGTTGTTCGAAACTATGGTTTTAAGAGGAGTGAGGCTGATCATTCCATGTTCATCATTCGAAACAATTTTGATATCATCGTTCTCTTAGTTTATGTTGATGATATCATCATAATAGGTGATGATAATAAAGGAATAGAAAGTGTTGACGTTTTCTAAAAGACACATTTGATATAAAGGATCTAGGTGAACTTAAGTCTTTTTTTGGAATTGAAGTAACTAGATCTAATGATAATTTATTTCTTTCTCAACAAAAATATGCTTTAGACCTTTTGCATGAAACAAGTAAACTCGGATCTAAGCCGGTCAAGTCCCCCATCAAAGAAAAATTCAAAGACTTGTGTGAGGGAGAACCATTTCATGATATAGAATAATACAGGCACCTTGACATTAAGCTAATATACCTCACGATAACAAGACCTTACTTGTGTTATGTTGTGAATCTGGTCAGCCACCATATGCATGCTCCAAAGGAACAACATAGGAAAATGGTGGATCGAATCCTCCAATACATCAAGAAGATCTAGAAAAAGGTATCCTAATGAGTAAAAACAACGACACTAGTCTAATTGGGTATTGTGATACAGATTGGGACGATGACCGCAAAGATCGGAAATCAACAACGGAATTTTGTACCTTTGTCGGGGGGAACCTTGTCACTTGGAGAAGCAAAAAGCAATATGTGGTCTCTCATTCCAACGCTGAGACCGAGTATCGAGCTATGGAAAATGCAACATGTGAGCTCATTTGAATCCGAACTCTCCTCAAAGATCTTGGCCTCGAACCTTCGCAAGCCACGATGCTTCATTGCGATAATCAGGCGGCAATTCACATTGCATCCAACTCGGTGTTCCACGAACGAACAAAACATATTGAAGTTGGTTGTCATTTGTTCGAAAGAAGCTTGAAGATGGCATCATTGAATTCGTATACACACAAGAAGCACAGATTAGTTGGTCAATGTCTTCACCAAAGCCACAAGTGAAAAAGTTTACAAAGATCTCCATTATTGGATAAGCCTTGATGTGCGTAGACTCAAGTAATAAATTACCTAGACTAACGCTTCCGCAAGAATACGGATCGTGTAGCAACTAGGGTCGAACACAAGGAATTGATGCGACTTATAAGCTATTAGACTAATGAATAAGACGTGATGAATCAAATAGTGATGGAATGCAAATGCAAATGCAAACTAAACTAATGATAGGGATAACTCAGCGACAAATCACCATAGGTATCAAGAGTTGCACAACGATGTATCGAAGTTCTAACGAGATAATTGGTCTTAGGTACTATCACGAGTTCAGGGAATTCAAGCTCTCCTATAGAAACTGACTGGCGTAGACTTGTCCACTATCTAGCATGCATATACCAATGTATCCATTGCGCATCTTACATGCATAGACGCATTACGACCGCTATCCTAATCCCTAGATT
>CM071870.1:19026331-19037446 GCA_036759665.1 Gynandropsis gynandra | reverse complement strand
TTTTTTATGAAGAATACGCATAACTCTAACCCTTAGGACGTAGAATAGCGCCTCAACCCACCACTTAGACCCGAACCATCGATCTCGATGTACTCATGTCAATGAAAACCTTAAATTGTTAAGACTTATCCAAGGAGAAAAAATTGACAACGGAGTATAAGCGTGTGGACTCTAATGAACGGTAAAATCTATCAATAAGCAACGATTAATCGGTATACACGGAGATATGATACTTGGTACTGAAACCTAGGAGGTGAATGTAACTATAAGTCATGGTTTCAAGCACAATTACTCAACTAATCGGAATCAAGAAATCTTCTAAACATACCTAGACTATAGTTCACGATTCGACAAAGTCGCACAATAATGACTAAAGCTCGACAATTCATGCTAGGTATCCATCCGTTCATTCCTAAAACCAAAAATTTACATCTAATCCTAATCATCTAATCCTAATCACATGCATAATACTCGACGAGTACTCCCCCCAGACTTAAATGAAACACCGTCCCGGTGTTCAAAACCTAGGAGGACATCGCAAGAAAAAGATTTACACAATCCAAAAAGAGGAATACGATCCCACCAAGTACATCAATATGAAAAGAAAAAGAATAGTCCGAAAGAAAATGAAATGAAAAATGAAACAGTCGGGTTGCCTCCCGATAAGTGCTTGTTTAAGGTCTCGAGCCTGACCAAATGCTACCCATTAGGTGGACGTCTTCGACGTCGTTGCGTTCGTAGTGTCTCGCGTGCATAGTATGTTCGATAGGGCGCGGCACGCGGATTAATGGAGCACCTTTGTGGTGAATGCTTCATCTTCACCTTGGGCATCTTGTCAACGTCCCAATTGTGTGCTGGACGTTGGGTGTAGCTTCGCGGCATTTCGGGATCGTTCATGTACTGATTTGAACCGCGTTTAGCTAGTGTTGCGTGGAAGTCTCGTTCGGTGGATTCCTCTTTCTTTTCATTAGCAAGTAGCTCGTTTGGTGCCTTGTATGAATCTTCTCCAGCTGCTAAGAGATTCATATCTAGGGAATCCGTATTCTCAAATTCGTCATAAACTTCCACGGCTAAACTCTCAAAGATGTCGTCGGGGAACACAAAATCAATAACGCGTGGTTGCTCAAGTTTGTTCACCAAGCTGAACTTTTCTTCCATCTCGGGTTTCATCATATGCTTATCAATGTCCATAGCCTTATCCTCTCCTATGTTAGATTCATCTCCTTTTTCACCTATTGAGGGATTTGGCTGATCTACTTTCTTCATGCGTTGACGTTGCGGGAATGGCAAAGGAGGTGGTCTAGGGTCAGGTTTTACATACTTTGGCTCCTCTTCCTCCTCAAGCCTTTCCTTAAGCTCATTAACATCCAATTCCGCCACTTTGATAGATGCTTCACCCCTTTCAAATATTGCAGTAGGCTGATCCACCGTCAAATGCTCACGAAGATCCGTTTCTAAACTCCCCGATAGCCCCTCTTGTGGTTCAGAGGAACTTGCAGCGAGTTGCGCAACTTTATTGCCTAAGATCTTTACGTGCATTATAAGCTCCTTAGCCTCATCATTCATGTCTCTATAACTCGCTTGCAGCTCTTCAATCTTCAAGCATAGACATAATTTCGGCATTAGCTTCTTGTTGCGGACATGGGGGTGCATATGATGGATAATTCTGAATTTGGGGTTGCGTCCATGGCTGAAAGCTCCCAAATTCATGCTGATTATAACTCTCGTAGATCTCTTCTTCATACCCCCAAACGTCTTGCTCCCATGATTGCTCCGAGTAATGTGGACGGTATGAATTAGATAGCATATGACGAGGTTCGGAAAATTGATAATTCATCTCAGCTTTATCGGCACTCCAAGAGTTGATGTTGTTCATGTTACCTCGCAAAATAAAGAACAAAATTCGATTAAGCTCCGAGAGGTAACAAAAAAAATTCTCTTTTATTTTTTTTATTTTTGACTCTATAAGAAATAAAACAAAAACGAAAAACAAATAAAGACTTCGGAAAGGACTATGTCTTAATTCAAAAGTAATAATAACCCTAAAATCGTGATCAATTCCCCGGCAACGGCGCCAAAAACTTGATGTGCGTAGACTCAAGTACTAAATTACCTAGACTAACGCTTCCGCAAGAATACGGATCGTGTAGAAACTAGGGTCGAACACAAGGAATTGATGCGACTTATAATCTATTAGACTAATGAATAAGACGTGATGAATCAAATAGTGATGGAATTCAAATGCAAACTAAACTAATGATAGGGATAACTCAGCGACAAATCACCATAGGTATCAAGAGTTGCACAACGATGTTACGAAGTTCTAACGAGATAATTGGTCTTAGATACTATCATGAATTCAGGGAATTCAAGCTCTCCTATAGGAACTGACTGGCGTAGACTTGTCCACTATCTAGCATGCACATACCAATGTATCCATTGCGCATCTTACATGGATAGACGCATTACGACCCTAATCCCTAGATTCAACCGATTGACCTGGCGTAGATTCTAAACCGATTAAACCCTAAATCATGGCTAAGTTCCAAAGTCTAATGCTCTGGCGTTCGTTTATTAGACTTCTAACATCATTCATTCGAGTGGCGTACAAGTAATGAAAGCATTAAGATCAACCATGAAATATGAAAACATGATAAAATACCGAATTCATTCATATCGAGTGGCGTACAAGTATGAAAGCATTAAGATCCACCATTCATTAAACACGAAACTCCATTACATCTTGGCAATACTCTCTACCCTATGGCAATAGATCTACTGGAACATGAACTCAGAAAACGAAACACAAGAGAAAACTAGATTCAACATAGATAGAGAAAGAAATGACTCCCTATTCATCAACCGATGTCTTCAATAGATCCTCCATGCCTCGGATCCCTTGTTCCGTCCTTCTTGATGTCTCCAATTCTCTGCTCTAATGTCCCTGAATCCTCCCCTTCTCAATTTGGTTCGAATCCCTTTTTTATAGATCTGATTTCTCATGATTTGGTTGTTATAAATCTTGGACGGTGATTTCTGGAATGAATTAGCCCGAGCGGGCACACCAAATGCACCCGAGCGGGCACATCAAATGCCCCCGAGCGGGCACACCTCCCTGGTCGTGTTCCTTGAGAGTAGATGAAGTCCTCGAATAAACTCGATAAATGAATGAAATCTAATAAATCTACCTAAAACTAGACCTAAGAATGATATAAAAACTACAACGGATTACGTGTTATCAAACTCCCCCAGACTTAACCTTTTGCTCGTCCTCGAGCAAAACCTAGAGTCGAGTACTAGAAGAGCTAAACAACAATGGATACTAACACAAATACATCAAAGGATTAGCCATCATGCGGAACAACGCGTACACTAACACTCCTCTGTCGATAGAAATAATGCCTAAAAAGAATGATCAAAAATCGATATGAGTGCATCGACCTTGTTATTCCTTCGGTGGCTCGGGTCTAAGTGGTGGGTTGGCGATCATCTTTCTACGTCCTAAGGGCATGGCACAAAAAGCCGCCTACTCCGCTGCACTCTTAAACGAGATGCATGAGTATACCGTCATCGGTAGTCTGGGTCTAAGTAGAGGTTGGATCCCTTCAAATCCGACGTCCTAGAAGCCTAATGTGTATGCAAAGAAAAGAAAAAAAAGAAAAAAAAAGAGAAGAATAAAAAAGGAAACAAAAAGAAAAAGAAGTCATAAAAAGAAAATAAAAAGAGAAAGAAAAAGAAAAAGAAAAGAAAAAGAAAGAAACAAGTATCCTCGGTTGATCTAGGTTTGGCATTGTCTGGAGTCTTGTTTGGTAAAGGGAGTTACGGTAGCATGACTAGTTTCCTTTGATTTACTTTCTCTTGGGTAACCGTGGTAGACCTAGGATTAAGACTGAAAACTCGATTAGGCCCAATTTGCTCTCGACATGCTAGTTGATCGGTTAGGTTCGCTTTAGCGGTATTTCTAGGAGAAGGGGAATTCTTGTGTTTTTACACCCCATGTATTCCAAGTTTACGTTTGCTTAGGGACAAGCAAACATTCAAGTCTGGGGGATTTTAATCAGCTCGTTTTCATACGTATTTCTTGCACCATTTAAGGGATGTTTTGATATATATGTGTTGCTTTACGTATGATTCCGTTTCCGTTTTACTTGTTTTCGTGTTTTCATGTTCTTACAGGTTTTTACGTGTATTTTGATCATTTTGTAGCTAAAAGGACATGCACAGAGCTAAGGAACAACTTCGGGGATCATCACGAGACAAACGGGACGAGATCTAGCAAGAAGAGCCTCCACCCGGTCGGGCACAACTCATGCACGATCGGGCAAAGCTACGGCAAATTTTGTGCACAAGTCACACACGATTCGGGCAAGGAAATGCCCGACCAACTGCCTTGTACCTGAGCGGGTGCTCACCATGCCCGATCGGGCACCCCTTGCAGTCCCATGACCCGCGCGTTCTGCCCTAGCCGCACCCGAGCGGGCACATTCAATGCCCGAGCGGGTCGCGACCCGACAAACCAGCAAAGCTAAGTAAAATTAACTTAAAACAAAAAGGAAATCGTGGGGGCAATTAAGGCAACACTTAGACCGACTTAGGAGGTATAAAAGAGGCCAGAAGACGTCATTAGAGACAGCTTACATTGGAGATTCATTCAGTTCGTGATTGGAGAAGACTCTTGCGAGGAGGCAAGCTAGGAGCATTGGAGATCAACCCGACACTTCGGTTTCGCTTGGTTTTCATGTTCCTTAGACTTTCTACTTTGTTTATGTTTGTTTACAGACGCATGAGCGAGTAGTTTGTTTGTTTCTTTGAATGCATCTTCTCGTTTTAGTTCATCTATTCTCTATTTGAGTGCTTAATTTACTTGTGTTTGCGAACGGCCGCGTAGATGCATGTGTTAGGGATTAGGAGAAGGACCGAAAGGAGAATTCTAGTCCTAGAAGATCAGGTTTAGAATAACCGAGGTTAGGCCACGAAAGTAGGGTAGCAACGTTTGAGGATAAAACGGACGAATCATAGAGCTTATGGGTTTAGTTCAAGGTGTCAGCCACGAAAGTAGGGGGCAACTTGTCTAGATCACGTGTCTATGCCTCGAGAGAGGCTAGATATCATATTAGGATCGTCTGCCTTAGAAAGCTTAAACTGGGATTGCATGATAGATAGATCGATTGTCGGTTTCGGTAGTCTTGTGGTGAAACTGGATTCCTAGAACGTTTGTCCTATAGTTAAGAGTCAACTCGTTTATTTACTTTCAGTATTTTATTCTTCATCCATATTCGTTCGTTAGCAAGTTTGATTTCTAGTTCGAGTTTAGATAGTGTTGCGTAGTCTCTATGGGATCGACACCTAAAATGCTACACACGTGCCGTGCACTTGCGGGTAGTTTAGGTTATTTTATTTAACTTTGAGAACGCATCACATGTTACATCTAAACTTGTGTCTTGCATTTGTACTTGTATTTTCCTTGTTTTTCACTCTTTCTACTTGTAAATAGATACCTTTAATTCTAATGATACATATAATAGAATAGTTATTCTTATTCTCTCTAATTCTCTCGATCTTTCGTTCGCTCTTAATCTTTTTATCTTGTTTCCGCTAATACATCTTTATTTTACAAATTCTACACTTCAGCCTTCCCGGAACTGCGCCATCACCTTCACTAGCATGAGGATCACTGTCTTCTTCATCATTGAATATCGAAATTGTGGTATTAGAATTTTAAATGGAAATTTGTATTTGTATTCTTTTAGTTGTAGAACATTTTAAAGAAATTTTTTTAAAACTATATATATATATATATATTATTGTCCAATCCAATATGCGTTGGAAACGTTGTTGCTAAAACTCACTCGCAATAGGGATGAGGTAAATTATCCGAAAAACTCGTCCCGACCTAAATCATGTCTCCAATTTGCAAAAAATTATTCAAATTCGCAAATTTGGATAATGAGATCACAATACTCAGGGTTCATGTTTGGATTTCGGTTCTCGAGAAGAGATACTTGCCAATACCCGAGTAAATATGTAAATTTTCTGTAAAACCCATCCCTTTAGTACAAATTACACTACGCCATTAGGATTAAATTTAGTTCTTCTATTCCTCTCTCGACTCTCGCCTCCAGCCATCTGAGAATTCCCTCTCCATCATCAACTCCCTCTGCCTTCACAGGTCGTCTCTACTATCCCCGATTGTCAGTCTCTCTACGTTATCGTTCGTCAATCTCCTGTGTTTCCGATCATCGGTCTCTTTGCAGTTTCTCGGTTCGCCAATGTCAGCGTACTGGTCGCCGGTCTCTATGCGTTGCCAGTCTCTCAAATACACAGATTAGTCTTTTCATTCTTCCATTCTTAAGTATAATGCAATACACAGTTCTTCTCTAACCCATGGTCAGTTGCCTAAAGCTCAGAATGCAATCTGTATACGAAGCTTAATGTTAGAAATTTTAGTAAAAATCAAACACATAGTTGGATTTGACCCATATCCCAATGTGTAGATAGAAGGATCTGTCCGCTTGCTTATAAGGTCATGGGCTCTTTATCGTATGTGGATTGGCCTGCTTAATTCCTCTCTGCGGGATCTGTTTATTTTTTGGTATACGATGAATAAGAAAGGAAATGCGACGACAATGATGACTAAGGAGAAGAAGAATAATATATTAGGTTTAGGGATTTATTTTGGAGTGAAATTGGAACTTAATAATTTGGGTAATTAGAGTTCAATGGGTTAAAATGGGAATATCAACGGAGGATTTTGACATTATGGAAAATTATAATTTTCATAGTATATATGATAAGTTTAATGGCTCAAACTGCAATCTATATATGGGTTGGGTTATTCGCGGAAATCTGGTTTATTGTTCAAGTATATGTGTCTGAATATTCGTATCTCATGGATTTGGGCTTGGGGGTACAAAATCTACTATTCGTACGGATTCGGGTTCGGATATCCTAAAAAATTCAGTTGCCCGATAGATGCCCACAAATAACTAGCATTACAATAGCGTTATATCTATATATGGTTTAACATTGTGTTTGTGTTTAATTATCATTGAAAATTTCTACGTGTTTTTGCATTCTCGCGTAGCTAATTGTAACGTTAGTGTCTGTTACAATGGCTTTACTAATTCTAACACCGACTCGCATTAATCTTGTTGACATACTAACCAACTCATTTTCCAATCACGTCGTCTTTGACGGTATTGGCGCCCAACATATGGATTGTGAACTTATAGATTCTACAATCCGAATGTAATCTGATGCCTTGCACCAATATCAAGAAACTATTTATCCACATGAGAGGAATATATCATGGTGTTAGGCCAAAGCACGCCCGAGGCTTGTTCCAGGCTCGACGCTGAGAACAATTGAAATTGATTTATCATTTTTCTTCATTTAGTACATCTCTTCAATTGATATTTGAGTTGGTGAACATGACCTCTTGATGCTTTCCCATAGATATTGGCAAGAAGCTTCCATGCAACCAAATATAATTCATCCTTGCTATTAGAGGTTGGAGTGATGGTGTAACACTACCAAAAAACGTAAAACCAGTGTAATATGGCATTGCAAACAATTGTGTTTGTGTTGAAAATTATAATTTCAACGCTATGGTAAAGCAACATTGACATTGGCCTAGACACCATTGGTAAATGCCAAGCACAGAATTGGCGTTAGATGGGTTAACGCCCATGGAAATGCAATGCCTCATCACAAAGGCTTACAATATGTTCTTACGTGTTTATTGTAGTGTTGCACCATCACTCCAAACCCCTCATCGCAATGACGAATTTCATTCGAGAGTCAGGGATGCTTCTTACAAATACCTATGAGAAATCATCACGGGTCATGTTCACCAACTCAAATATCTGTGGGAAAGCATCACAAGGTCATGCTTTCCAACTCGGGCATGACTCCTCTTTGGACCTAAAAGTCTCGTGATTAGGACGAGGTTCCGCTCGACACACCAGCAACACAAAGACCAATCACCAAAGCTAAAACTAAGAGGATGAAGAATGTGTTTTCTCAATTGGAGGTGGACGAACTTTTTAAGACACCACAAGAGCATTAAAGAACATCAAGGGAAGCTTATGTGACGTGCCTACAAGTGAATGAGGTTGAAGGAGACGAGAATTTAGGAGACTCAAAGGCTCGCGGCCTGAGCAACACATTGCTCGACCCGAGCATACCCACTGGACAAGATACAACAAAAATTGATGGACCCGATCAACAAAGAGCTCAACTCGAGTCTCTGCGTCAAAGGAGCATGCTGAAGAACTAACAGCTTGGCCCGAGCACTGAAAAATCGACCGAACATTACTTTTGTTCAGCCGAATGTACTTTAGTTTTGCAAATTTAAGGTTCATACTTAAACGACACTCGGCCGAGCGGTTGCACTGCTCGTCTAAGCATTTTATCCGGGTTTAGTTAAATTGTTTTATTTCAGTTTATTTCTATTACTGTTTGGTCACCAAAAATAGAAGACACCCTGTGTATGAAATTATTACATAAGGTTTCATCGATAAATTTTTTTTTTCTTTGTTAATTCTAGAGATTTAGACACCAACTCTTAGAAAAATTCCGAGTAATTTTCAACTTATCTACACAAGATCACAAGTGTTGTAGCGTCATTCGTTGCGTCTGAGGTTCTCTAGTCGAGTTTTATCTGGGTTTATGACGTCCATTTTACGGGAAGACAAATTCTAGATTCAACTATCGGGTTGCAAAATCATCCTCTTAACAATAAAACGTCGATCTAGTATCATATCTACTAGTATCAGAGCCTCGTTCTTGCGTTAGCCTATCGAGATTTGTTTCTATCTTTTTTTATTCTAGTTATTTTTTCTTTACTTTGATTCAGTTTAAGTTGCTTTAATTTTTTGTCTTTTACAATAAAAAAGAGAAAACACAAAAAAAAAACACCAAAAAAGGAAAAACACTAAAAAAGAAAACACACCAAAAGAAAAATTACCCAAAAAAAGAAAAGGAAAGTGTTGAAAATAGAAATAGTCCTTTGATAGAAATATGAAGAGTCCATAGTAGATCTAGCAGTGTTATAAACTACGAAAGTTCCCTTAAATGTCAACGTTAAACACTTGTAGCATCAATATTTAGTTCGAGCATAGAGAACTAACTTTGAGTCGTTCTTCAGTTCTGAACTAAATCAAAGAGGAGGATCTGAGGAAAGTGACAGGCGAGTGTGAGAAAGATGAACTAAATTTGTTCACCTTCTTTTTCTTTCATCTAATCTGTCAACCTTCGAATGTCTAGTTCGGGAAGTCAATGTCATGAACCACCCTACGGCGAGGGAACCAAACAGATGAATTCACCATGGCAGCTGATAATGGACAAATTTCCAATCATGTTACAAGAATTCACCTTTATCAACCCATGACATGGCAGGGAGGAGACAATAGCAGGTGGAGAACCACCACGAAGGAGGCCAAACATAGGTCTACATCCATACCCTCTCGATATAGATGAAAATAAGTATGCCAAGGTGTTGATGAGGGTTATGACCGCCCCAGAAGGGCCAATCAACGTGCAGGAGATCAGTTCGATGATGACATCAATAGCATCAAGATTGAAATCAAAAAGTTCATTGGGTGCTTATATAGAGTGGGAACGGGAGATGGTGAATTGTTTTAGTGCCATGTTATTCTAAACTCAAGAAGATAAAATTAGAGATAGCCAAGTTTAGCGACTACACACTGGCATGGTGGGATCAATTCGCGTACTCTCAAAGACGTGTAGAGAGCATGCAGTAGATACTTCGGACGAGATGTGTACCATTGATAACACGAATCCGTTGTAGTTTTTATATCATTCTTAGGTCTAGTTTTAAGTAGATTGTTTAGATTTCATTCATTTACCGAGTTTATTCGAGGACTTCATCTACATTTCGTGTTTTGCATAGGAAACAAAGACATGAGGAGAAACACGAGAGATTGTGGCAATTTAACCCTGAAAACACAATTGAAGGACAAGGTTCAACTTGTGCAAGGACATGGACTGGAAGCGAGCACTCAAACACCGAGAAAAAGGGACGGAAACAACAAATCAGTGGTGCCCGCTCGGGTGATAAATGAGTGCACGATCGGGCTATTTGATACCAAACAACCCCTTAGCTTTGCACGACTCGGGCACTCAAGGAACACGACCAGAATAGGGTGCCCGCTCGGGTGGATTTGAGTGTCCGCTCGGGCGAATTCATACCAAGAAATCACCGTGGGTTGTACCCGCTCGGGCTGATTATCTACACGATCGGGCATGGTGCCTGCTCGGGCTCAATTGTGTGCACACGCTCGGGCAAGTAACCTGCACGAGCGGGTAGAGGACATGCCCGCTCGGGTCCTTCATTCTCAACAAACTCCTAAAATCTAGAATGGCCAAATTAAGGGAATTGGAGATCTGAAAAAGGAGTTTCGAACCAGATTGGATCAGAGGAGATTCAGAGACATTAGGGTAAAAGGGAGAAGGAAGAAAAGACGGATCTACGGATCGGGAGCAAGGAGAATCTACCGAAGACATCGGTTTATGAATAGGGAGTCATCTCTTTCTCCATCTATGTCGAACTTAGAATTCTCTTGTGTTTCCTTTGCTGTATTCATGTCTGAGTAGATCCTTTGCCATGGGTTAGAGAGTATTGCTATGTTGTAACGAATTCTTACGCTTAATGAATGGTGGAACTTAATGCTTTCATACTTGTACGCCACTCGCTATGAATGAAATTGGTATTTTATCATGTTTTCAGATTTCATGGTTGATCTTAATGCTTTCATTACTTGTACGCCACTCGAAAGAATGATGTTAGAAGTCTAATAAACCAACGCCACGGCATTAGACTTTGGAACTTAGCCATGATTTAGGGTTTAATCGGTTTAGAATCTACGCCAGGTCAATCGATTGAATCTAGGGATTAGGATAGCGGACGTAATGCGTCTATGCATGTAAGATGCGCAATGGATACATTGGTATATGAATGCTAGATAGTGGACAAGTCTACGCCAGTCAGATCCCATAGGAGAGCTTGAATTCCCTGAACTCGTGACAATACCTAAGACCAATTATCCTTTTAGAACTTCGTTACATCATTATGCAAACTCTCGACCCCCATGG
>CM071870.1:19010363-19023572 GCA_036759665.1 Gynandropsis gynandra | reverse complement strand
GCGCGAGAACAGCGGGACGGGGTGCAAGACGAGCGGTGAGAGGCGAGCCGCGACGCGAGAACAAGGGATAGGGCGGCACAAGGTGAGGACGACAGCCAGGGATTCTGAGTTTTGGCTTTTCGTGAATGGTGGGATGACGGCGAGGGAGGGAAAAAGAGGATGAACGGGCGGAGGAGAAGAGAAAAGAGGGACGGCGGTCGCGAAGGAGGAGGAGAGGCGGCGGCGGCGGTTTGAGGAGAAGACGAGCACAGCAGGTCGCAACCTCAGAAAAGGATGGATTTTCGGGTAGTCCTCATCAAGGCGACTTCTCAACTCATGCACACATGAGTACAGATCAGATGGAGAGGGATTCAAGTCAAGAAAATGTTGCAAACCAGTGCATAACCCTCCGAGAATGCCAGGCAGATTCCAGCGCAGCTCAAACGGCTTACATAGATGGTTCAACCATTCCTGAAGCGCTTAACAGCCACTACAAACGTCCAGCATCAAATTGGGATATTGATAAGGCATTCAAGATGAAGATTAAGGTGAAGATTAGGGACGACATGACTGATCGGGAAAGGAATTCAATTGATCCGCGTGCTACACTCCATCGAGCACATTATGCACGCAAGATGTTAAGGTGAAGATTAAGGAAGACATGACTGATCGGGGAAGGAATTCGATTGATCCGCGTGCTATACCCTATCGAGCATATTATGCACGCAAGTCGCTACGCACACAACGACATCGAGGACGTCCATCTAATGGGTAGCACATTTTGGTCAGGCTCACGACCTTAAACAAGCGCTTATCGGGAGGCAACCCGACTTTTGCATTTCTCATTTGATTTTCGGACTATTCCTTTTTCTTTTCATGTTGATGTACTTGGTGAAATCGTATTCCTCTTTTTGGATTGTGTGAATTTTTTTTTCACAGGATAGTCTCACCTACTAAACGCATTAAGACCATTATCATAATCCCCCAGTTCAATCAATCGACCTGGCATAGATTCTAAATCGATTGAGACCCTAAATCATGGTTAAGTTTCAAGATCTAATCACGTGGCGTAGATTAATACGACTTTTATGATCATTCATTCAAGTGGCATACAAGAACAAAAGCATTAAGAATAACCAATCGATCTAAGATCGATTGAATACTATAATCATATATTCAAGTGGTGTATAGGAAAAAAACATTAAGAACCACCAAACATTAAACATAAGCCTTCATTACATATTGGCAAAACTCTAACACAAAACCGGGATTGGACGTTATACAAGGTGCACACGTTCCGACTCTTGTTTTGTTTGCGATATCGTCATAGGTTTTTGAACACCGGGACGGTGTTTCATTCAAGTCTGGGGGGGTACTCGACGAGTATTGACATGTGATTAGGATTAGATGATTAGGATTAGATTAGGATTAGATGTAAATTTTTGTTTTTAGGAATAAACGGATGGATGCCTAGCATGAATTTTCAAGCTTTAGTCATTATTGTGCGACCTTGTCGAATCATGAACTATAGTCTAGGTGTGTTTAGAAGATTTCTTGATTCCGATTAGTTGAGTAATTGTGCTTGAAACCATGACTTATAGTTACATTCACCTCCTAGGTTTCTGTTGATAGATCTTTAGCGTTCATAAGATTCCACACGCTTATACTCCGCTGTCAATTTTTTCTCCTTGGATAAGTCTTAACTATTTAAGGTTTTCATTGACATGAGTACATCGAGATCGATGGTTCGGGTCTAAGTGGTGGGTTGAGGCGCTATTCTACGTCCTAAGGGTTAGAGTTATGCGTATACTTCATAAGAAAAAGGAAATAAAAAAAGAATCAGAAAAATAAGCTTTAATAATATGGGCGATCTCCGGGCTATGGAAGTGTTTGGTCAAGTGCTAGAATTTAGTTGCACCCGATCGTGCTGCAGGATATGCTCGGTTGGGCACAGTACACCATCTAGGCCAGTTTGCGGTAGTTTGCGGCATTTGCTCGTGTTTGTGTCCCGATATCTTCGTTTCCTGCAAAACATGAGAAAACGATAGAAGAAGACTAAATTGTATTTAGTAACTCGATTAAGTCTAAAATTATCATAAAAGTTATAATAGAAATAGATTAAAATACTAGAAAAATTTAGACGTTATCAAGGACAACAAGGTTTCAATTACCGAAGTCTCTATTAAGTCCAAGATGGCTCCTAACACGTCGGTTAGTGACCCACGTTTTCATCATGATGGGGCTCGGGTTGCCTCCCGAGAAGAACTTGTTTAAGGTCTCAATCCTTACCAAGATGTGCTACTTATTAGGTGGTCTTCCTCGACATCGTCGTGTACGTAGCATCTCGCATGCATAGTGTGCTCAATAGGGTGTACAACGCGGATCAGTTGGATGCCTTGCTCGATCGGTCATGTTGTTGATGCGTCCGGTTATGCACTCCATGAAACCGGTTAGGCGTTTGTCTCTCGTTTCCTTCAACGTCTCTAGAATTTGTTGATGCGTGAGTCCTTGTGGTGAAGGCTTCATCTTCACCTTGGGTGCCTTATCCACGCCCCAATTAGGTGCTGGACGTTTGGCATGGCTGTTAGGCGTCTCGGGAGTTGTTGAACTCGCGCTGCATGTTGCTTGATACGCTCTGGAATCTGCCTTGGATGCGTGGGTGTTTGCGAAGTTATTTAGGACGTTTTCTTGAACTGAATTGATGTCCATTCGAACTGTGCTTATGTGTTTGTAAGTTGAGCACTCCTCTTGATAAGGATTGTCTGAAATTTCACCTTTTGCTTGGGTTACAAACTGCTGTGCTCGGATCACACAGAAATCTGCTTGGAGTGTGTCTAGCTCGGTGTTCGGGATCTCCTTCATCTTTTCTTCTTCCATAGTGTGTTGCATTGTTTGGGTCCTTATACATTTCTTTTTCGGCTGCTAAAAGAGCCATCTCAAGGGAATCCATATTCCCGAACTCTTCAAAGACTTCTTTGTCTAGTTTCTCTAGGACGTCGATGTCGAATCCACCATACAAGGCTGCTTGAGTGTTTCATTCAGATTGACATCCACTTCTTCTTTTCCGAATTTAAGTGTGAGTCTACCTTTAGCACATTGTATGATCATCTTTTCCGTATTGAGAAACGGCCTACCGAGAATAATTGGGATTTTCTTGTCCTCCTCCATATCCAAGACCGAAATCGATCGGGACGAAGAATTTCCCAACTTGTAAAGGCACGTCTTCCAGCATGCCCTCGGGTATTCTAACACTTCGATCAGCCATGGTGAGCACCATTCGTGTAGGTTTAAGATCCAACCTGTCCCTAAGATCCAATTTTTCGTATAATGGCAATGGTAGCATGCTCACACTTGCTTCGACATCAATTAGTGCATGGTTAATTTCATAATCACCTATTTTACAAGGGATCATGAGTATACCTGGATCGAGCATCTTCTTGGGTAGATTTGGCTGCAGCATCGAGTTAGGCACTATGACGGTTTCCATGTCCACGTCTCATTTGTTCGCAAGCACCTCTTTGAGGAACTTGGCGTATGAAGACTCTTCTTTAATGCTTCATGGAATGGAATGGGGATGTGCATCTTCTACAACATCTAAGAAAACTTAGCGAATCGAGCATCCTTGTTCTTTTTGCATTGACATTGGGGAAATGGCAAAGGAGGTGGTCTTCGATTAGGTTTTACGTATTTCGGCTCCTCCTCCTCCTCGGTTTTCTTTTTATGTTTTTCAACGTTGCTGCCCCTTTTCCATTGCTGTACTAGACGTTTTACCTTTATCAAGTGCTGAAGGAGTGGGCTGATCTATCTATCTCTTGTGTTAACATTGTGGAAATGGCAAAGGAGGTGGTCTTGGTTTGGGTTTTACATATTTTGGATCTTTTGGTTTTCTTCTTGTGCTCTTCAATGTTGCTGCCTTTTTCCACCGTTGTACTAGATGCTTCATCCCTTTTAAACATCAAAGGTGCAAGCTGATCCACCGTCTTAACACTCCGTAGATATATGGCGTTGACGTGCTCACGGGGATTCGCTTCTGGCCTTTCCGGTAGAACTCTTTGTGGACATGCTGCCCCTTGTGCAAGTTGTGCAACTTGCGTCTCCAAGTGTCTAAGGTGAGTTTGAAAGCTCTCTATCTGCTTCTTGGTGATATCTTGATCCGCTTTCACTTCCCTCACCAATTTATTATGATTTTGTTGCACTTCCATCAACAAGTTGTTTTGATTTTCTTGGAATTGGAGGAGATGGGTGAACATGGTGTTGATGTCGGGGGCTGCTTCGGATTGGTTTGGTTGTGGCTAAGGCGCACATGACTGATAATTATGAGTTTGGGGCTGCGTCCTTTGTTGAAAGTTTTGATTTCTTTGCATCATTCGCGGCTGAAAGTTTCCCGATAATTGTTGCGCGTTCAATGCACTATCGGAGTTCTTGTAGGAGAACTTAGGGTGATTCCTCCATCCGGGGTTGTATGTGTTCCCCAAAGGCTGTTTTTTCCTTACATAGTTCTCTTCCTCGTACCTTTGACCCCTTTGTTCCTCTGATTGCTCTGAATAATGAAGACGACGCGACTCATATAGGAGATTGTAGATCCTTGCGACCTGGTCTTTCACCTCGGATAGACCGGCATCTAAAGCATGCGTCTTGTCCAAGTTAACACCCTTGCTGGAGCATTGCGATTATATTCTCCAGCGGCGTTGCTGCCTTCATCAGCCATACGATCGATTAGATCCTCGATCTGTGGAAACGTATGGTTGCTCAAAGAACCACCAGCTGCAGCTATGATCAAAATTCTCGTATTGTCCATGAGTCCTTGCAGAAAGTTGTGTATAAGATAGCTCTGATCCATGCCATGATGTAGGAAAAGGTGTTGGTACCTTTGAAACATTCCCACGCTTCGTATAAACTCTCAGCTGCTCCTTGGATGAATGTGTTGATTTGATGCTTGACGAGCCGAGCTTTACTTTGAGGGAAGAATCACGTCATGAATTTTTCCTCTAGCTGTCCCCACGATTGTATAGAGTTCGCCGGTTGGGATACAACCAGCCTTGCGCTTTATCTTTCACTGAGAATGGGAAGGCGGCGAGCATGATGTCCTCATCTGAAACTCCCTCTCTGGTTCTGATGGTTTGGAAAAATATCTTAAAATCACTAAGATGCTGATTTGGATCCTCGGTGGATTTCCCTCTGAATGGTGCGTTACCGAGCATTTCAATGAACGCTGGTTGTAATTCGACACGGGCATCCCTTCTAACGGTGCAAGAAAAGAGTTGTGTATGCCTAGGAGCCATGTATGTTCCATAGGTTAACGCGGCTGGACTTTGTGGCGTGTTTAGGATGCGACGTTCTGCCATTTGTTCTTCTTCGGTCTTACGCGATAAAGTACCTCACACAATAAAAATACAAGAATTGGTTTGGCTCCGAGAGGTGAATATAAATAAAATTTGACTCAAGAAAAAGAAAATAAAACAAAAACACAGAAAACAAATAAGACTCCGGAAAGGACTATGTCCTAATCCAGAAGTATCCTAACTCTAAAGCCGTAATCAATTCTCTAGAAACGACGCCAAAAACTAAATGTGGTTAATCTCAAGTAATAAAATACCTAGACTAACGCTTCTGCAAGAATACAAATCGTGTAGTACCAGGGTCGAACACGAGGAATCGATGCAACTTTAAAGCTAGTAACTAATGAATAGGATTGTAAAAACCAATGAGTGTTTGAAATGCAAATAAAACTAAACTAATTAATTAACGATTTAAATTCAATTAACTAAATACCACATGTTTCGATAGATGCACGATGATGCAACGAAGTTTAACATGATCATTGGTCTTAGATATTATCACGAGTTCAAGGAATTCAAGCTCTAATATAGGAACTGACTGGCGTAGACTTGTACACTACCTAGTGTGCGTACTACCAATCTTCCGATTGCGTAATCTCACCCACTAGACGCATTAAGACTAATATCCTAATCCCTAAATTCAATCAACTGACCTGATGGATTGAGATCCCTTTGATGAGCGCTTGATCTTGTCACGGAGTTGGAGAATGTGGCCGCGAGACGCTTTGCCGTATGTGTTAGCAAGCGTCTTCCATGCTTCATAGGTGGACGGTGCACGTGCTATTAGGGGCTGGAGAGAGGCTGAAATTGCCCCAAACAAGGCTGAAAACAGGAGACGATCTTGTTGCTTCCACGGTTGAAAGTTAGGGTTGTCAACGGTTATTCCATCACGTTGAATTTTCGCCGGAGGAACAATTGAGTTATCCTCGATGAAACATTGAAGATTATGTCCTTCAAGGAGGGCACGAATCTGAATGTTCCACGTGAGAAAGTTGCTTGGCGTCAATTTGGTGATGTTGGCCATATTGACGGTGAGGAGAGTGTTGAGCGGATGTTGTGGATCAAAGGTCGGGGCCGCATCGGAGACACGGGCGGTAGGTTGGCTTGTTTGGCCGGCCATTGTTAGGGTTTTGGGGGAGATGATCAAGAGTTGTAGATCTAGGGTTTGGTATTGTGGATCTAGGGTTAGATCTTAGATTAGATCTAGGGTAGGTTGGAAGAGGAGCGGTGGCCGCAAAGGAGTGGCTAGCGGACGCGGACGAGGGGCGATCCGGGACAAGGGGCGGGCGGTAGTGTGAGGCGGTGGATCTAGGGTTTGATAGATCTAGGGTTTGGTAGATCTAGGGTTTGTAGATCTATGGAGATGATGATAGATCTAGGGTTTGGAGGAGGTGACTAACCGGTGATGATGAGCGGCGTGGCACAAGGGGCGGGCGGCGACCCGGAACGCGGTGAGATCGGGCCGGTGGGAGGAGTGGAGGTCGGCGGCCGGAAAATTAGGGTTTGTTGTTGTGTTTTCTGTTTGGATGAGGATTGTAGATCTAGGTACGATGGTTGGAGATATAGAGAGGTTGAACGGCCGGAAGGGAGGAGGGAGAATGGTCGGCGGCCACAAGATGGAGTGGCGGCGGCGGCGGAAGGGAGGAGGGAGGAGGCGGCCGGAATTTTGGGAGGGTTTGTTTGCGTCGTTAGACTTTCCGCTCTGATACCATGAAGAATTCGAATCTGAATTGAATTGATGAATCAAGCCAAAACGGCTATATGTACAAGAGTATTAGACCTAAATTACAATAAAGGATGTAATTACAAAAAGACGTATATACCCCTATACATGTACCCTTTACATTATCTTCCATGTCCGATCGTGCTCTTGGGGTGATGTAAGGAAATTGCTTGTATTTGTGTTCGATATCTTTGTTTCCTGTAAATACACGAGAAAACAATAAAAGAGGACTAAGTGATGCTTAATGGTTGGTAAACTAACTATGAAAATGAACTAAAATACTATAACAAAATATACGCTATCAATAGATCTTGAGAAACAACTTGAGAAGCTTGGATCTAAGTTTAGAAAAGGGTCGGCACATGATGTGATTCTAAATTGGCTCCCTGACACCTTCTCCAATTTTATTAATAACTATAAACTTAATAGAGTAGATTTCGAGCCACATGAGTTGCTGAAATTATTGATTGATTAAGAGAATCAATTGCTCGGATGTGCGCCAAAGGCTACTGAGCTAGTGGTGATTGTTGTTTTCTCTTTTAAGAAAAGGAAGAACAAAATTTGACCCAATAAATCGTCCTCAACTAAGGGTGGTTCGACCAAATCCAAGGAAAATGAAGGCACTGGCAACCATACCAATGCAGAGCGCTGCTTCTACAAGAAGAAATGACACTAGAAAAGGAATTGCAAGGAGCATCTTACATTCCTAAAGGGTAAGAAACTAGGTATGAACCTCATGAAAAATATTTCATGATATCTTTTGATGCTATTGATTCAACCTTTAAGATGAATATGGCGCAAGCATTGTGACATTAGGTGTAGCATCAGTCTCACTTTGTATGCTTACAAGCAAGATGCTAGTGTTAAAGAATGTGTATTATGTTCTTACTTAGTTTCTATTTCTATCTTAGATAGACTTAGATTTGAAACCGTATTTTGTAATAACATTTGCTCAATATTTCATGGCGATGAATTGTTTGCAAATGGATATTTACAACAAAACGTTTATGTATTGTATGATGCAAAATTTAATATGACTAACATGCATGTTTCATGCCAAAAGATATTGTTTGAATCAAATTTTCATATGGCAATGTAGGCTTGGTCATATTGGGGAGCAATAGATCAACTAGTAGCATCGAGATGGATATCTCGGGTAGTATGATTTTGAATCATATGCTACTAGTGAATCCGACCTTTGAGGAAAAACAAAATATCAAGTTTCCTTTTACGTGAAAAAGAGAAAGAGTTAATGAACTCTTAGGACTCTCACATACTGATGTTGGTCCGATAAGGGTTCAAACTAGAGGAGGGTATTTCTACTTCATCATGTTCACTAACAATATCTCGCGGTACTGATGTGTGTATCTCATGAAACCCAAATTTGAGTCTTTTGAAATGTTCAAAAGATTTTGCAGTGAAATGGATAAGCAAACGGGAAAGGCCGTCAAAGTGTTAAGATCTTACATTGGAGAGGAATACATGAGTCATGAATTCACTAAATTTTTTTGACAAAATGAATATTTTCACAGTGGACTTCTTCTAGAATGCCACAAAATAATGGTGTTTTGGAAAGGAGAAATCACACTTTATTAGATAAGATGTGAAACACATAAGAGTATGGGATTTTCTGGCTTTCGTCAAGAGATTTAGTCGGATAAGCTTGAGGCTAAATTCGATAAGTCTCAATTTTTAGGATATTCCAAGGAAATGATGAGATATTATTTCTATCACTCCTAGGATCACAAAGTGCTTATAGCTCAAGGTGCGACCTTTTTGGAAAGGAATTTCCTTAGAAAGGAAATCACGGTGATGAAATAATTGTTGATGAAATTCAAGAATTCATGAAAGAGACGCTGAGAAGCATGAGATGCCCCGTGAGCATTCTTTTCAGAACATGAATATTCCATCTTCACGCATTGAATTTGGAGGACCGGTTACTGAAAATGTCCAAGAATATGTTCAAAAACAACATTCGGATGAGATTGTACCTTCAATTCAAGATCCTATTAGAACGTCTACACATTCATAACATGCGCCAGATAGGTTGAACTTTATGGTGCAAGAGAACAAGGTAAATCATGTTGATGATGACACATTGAATTTTGAGGAAGAGACATGATGGTGACTCAAAGATGTGGTGGAAGGCCATGGAATCTGAGATGGAGTCGATTAGAATAAAAAAGTTTGGATTTTAGTTGAACCTTCACTGATCGGTCGTATATGGGTTTACAAGAAGAATATTGGAGCAATGGGAAGGTGGATACCTATAAAGCTCGCCTTGTTGCCAAGTGGTATATTCAATGTGAAGGCATTGACTATTAAGAAATGTTCTCCCCATTAACAATGCTCAAGTTTATTCAGATTCTAATTGCGATTGCTGCCTATCATGACTATAAGATATAACATATTGACATGAAAACAACTTTCCTAAACGAGGAGCTCTAGGAAGAGGTCTACATGACTTAACCTATGGGTTTCACGGTCTTGTCCATGTATAGCATGGTATGCAAGCTGCAAAGGTTCTTTTATGGACTTAAGTAAGCTTCTTGAAATTGGAAGCTTTGATATACCAATATAACAAACTAGTTCACCGATACCAGGTTTGCATTGGATAAGGAGGATAATAAGTCCACGTTAGACTATGTATTTTTCTTGAAAGGTGGAGCGATCAGTTGGAAAAGTTTCAAGCGGGCTACAGTAGTTGACACAGTTATAATAGTAGAATACATCATTTCTTTCGAAGCGGTGAAGAATGCGGTCTTGATAAGGAAGTGCATCAGTGAATTCAGTGTGGTCCCTTCAATAAAAGAGTTCGTTCCATTATTATATGATAATACTAGAACGATAGCTCAGGTGAAGGAAATGAGATCTCATCAAATCAAAACACGTTCTGCAAAAGTAACATCTTATTTAAGAGATCATAGAGCATGGAGACGTTCGGATTCTGAAAGTGAATGGAAACGAAAAAGCAATTGATCCATTCATAAAGGCCCTCGGGTCAAAGGAGTTGGACAAGCACATGTTGAGAATAAGATTGAAAGATGTGACATGTTGGAATTAGTTCTAGTATATTTCAAAGGGTTGACGACATTTAGAATTAATTTATGTTTACATTACGCATAGACATTCATTTTAATAATATGGAAAATGTTTAACATTTTGATGATGCATATTGATATATATGCTATATTTCTTCACAGAGTGCATATAAGATATGCGGTTGTCCATGGTCTATATTGGAAACTCGTTATCATCATAGAGATTATGAAGAGAAACCAGTTTTAACATATATAGATCAAAAGATGTTCTTGATCGCAGGATAAGAATTAGGACATCAGTTATCTATGTATATCATACATGTGACGGTTTCCATTGGATAGAAATCAGTAGATTTATTTTACTAAATCACATATGTGGATGATGCACAGATGTTATAAATAAAATGCATAAATGGATATTTTTTTTAACGGTTAATTAACCATAAATCTATCACCAATAAATTTTCCAAAAGGATTGAATGTCAAATTTTACTTGGATTTGAGGACAATAGTGCAATCGACAAGTTATTTGTCATTATTTGATTCTGGACGGCTTTGCTTTAGAGAACTTGTTGGAAACATATTGAGAATGATCATTTGCTTGTGCAATGGATATTTGATCAAGATGGGAGCTGTTAATTCTTGGTGAGAGTTTGAACTTTATGTTGTCATAGATCGTAACGATTGATAAAGTCTTTGGCCAAAGCGAAAGAATGAAAAAAAGAGATGGCACGACAAGAAGATCCTCCCTCAAGACTTTCAGTAAGTGATTTGTTTCTGCTCTTTAACTCTTGTCTTAAGCTTTTATCGGGCAAAACTACGGTCCCATTAGTCTGGTCCTTTTTCAGGTACGAGAGGTATTCGACATGGAGTAGTAAAGCTATGGATCGAGACGAGTGGAATGTTCAAAGATAATGGTAAGAGGCTGAAACTCTACCAAGCGGCTCAACCGATCGAAAGCGGAAACTCCATTTCCCTTTCTGACCCACCTATCACGAATGTATGAGGCATTGACATGTCAAGCTTAAGGACGTTAAATAAGCGCTTTCTGTGAGGCAACCCAAAATTTTCTTTTCTTATATACGTAGCTCTTTAGTCTAGGACTTAGATTTTTCCTAAAAAAAAACGAAATCACACTTCTCTTACTCTCCATCGGAGCTTAACGTCGAGGACGCCATTTGATTCAAGTCTAGGGGAGCAGCTCAAGTTTTTAAGGTGATTTTGTTTCCTTTTACTTTATGTTTTCTCTTTCATTTTTTAGTTTTTAGCTTAGTTTTAGTTTGATTTTGTTTTCTTGAGACAGAGGTGTCCTAGGCACTTATCCAGTGCCACGTTTTGAGATGAATCCTGAACCTAGGATACTTAAGAAGCTGGTCTTTTCTGTGATATCTTGAAGGTTTGAGCTTAGGTTTTCCTAAGCGTTAGAGCTTATTAGTCAGTTGAAAAGTGAAAAGGTCGTAGTTGTTTGGGAATCCTAGTGTTGCTTGTGGGAGGTTTAGACGTGGCTGCTAGGCTAGTTTCTTGTTCATTCTCTCTATCTAGATGATTATACTTCATATAGATGATGCTTTACTTCTTTTTAATGAGGATATTCGTTCATATGAAAATGAGCTTGTTTTTGCAGAATAAGAGCACACACTAACACTACATTGTCGATAGAAATAATGCCTAAAAGCATGATCTTAAATCGATATGAGTGCATTGACCATTATACCTTTTTGTTGGTTGGGTCTAAGTGGCGGGTTAGGGATCATATTTCTACGTCCTAAGGGCATGGCACAATAAAAAAGGGTCATCTACTTCGCTGCTCTCTTGAACGAGATGCAAGAGTATTCCGTCAGTGGTAGCCTAGGTCTAAGTAGAGGCTGGATCCCTTCAAATCTGACATCCTAGCAACTTAGTGTGTTTGCATAACATAAAAAGAAAAAAAAGAAGAGAAGAAGAAACAGAGAATTAAGAAACAAAGAAGCTCATAAACAAAACAAAAATCCTCTTTTATTCTATGTTTAACACTTGTTTGAAGTCTAGTTTGGTGGAAACAATTGCGATTTAGTGGGTAGCCATGGTGAACCTAGGATGAACACTGAAAAGTAATAAGCCAAATTTGCTCACAACTTGCGAGTTGATCGATTAGGTTCGCCGTAGCGGTGTCTCTATCAGAAAGGGGAATTCTCGTATGTTTTATTTTATCTCCCATGTGTTCCACACTTACGTTTTCTTAGGGACAAATAAACATTTATGATCATCTCATTTTCGTACACATTTCTCGCATGATTTTAGAGATGTCCGTGATGATAATTGTGATGTTTATGTGTGCTTTTGTATCCGTTTTACTTGTTTTCATGTTCACATGTTCTTGCAGGGTTTGAGGCATATTTGTTTCGTTTCGAAGCTAAAGAACATACACGAGCAAAAGTACGAGTGTCGAGGATCACAATGGAGCAAACGGGATGAGAAACGGACAAGAAATAAGCAAGATATGAACTGCCAAAACGGGGCATATGCACGACTGAGCATGGTGAACTGCACGACCTGACATAAAATTGGCAGATTTTATCCGAGAACAATGCACTGGCCCGCGCTTACAAGCTGCACGACTGATCACCTCTCATAAAAGACAGCACAGTCGAGCACATTTTCAAACCCGTTCGGGCACACTAAACAGAACAATGCTCCAAAGAGAAAGCACGGCTCGGGTGCATGCAAAGCCTGGGCGATCACCCTTTTGAAGGAGTGCCCGACTGGTCTGTATGCTGTGCCCGATCGGGTGCATAACCCTAACACAAAGAAAAGGAAATGCGGCATGTTGTTTGAAGGAAAAAGGAAACAAAGACGTGACTCGCACAAAAAGGAAAGAGAGCCAGCCCTGTCGGGCATGGTGTCAAGCCCAGTCGGGCACATCCTAAAGAAGTTTCCTTTTCTTGGTTTTGAAGTGAATTTTTGGACGGGGGAGTTCTCAAAACTATGTTACAGACGGCTGGAGGGAGATTCTCTCAGTTTGTTCATCACCTTAGGAGCAATCTCAGCAAGGAGACATTCAGAGAAGCATTGGAAAATCAATCCAGACTTCGTTTTGTTATAGACTATCTATTTCTTTAATGATGCTTTGTTTCGAACTCATGTCTGA
>CM071870.1:18969654-19009151 GCA_036759665.1 Gynandropsis gynandra | reverse complement strand
ATTTGGTGTGCCCGCTCGGGCTCATTCATGTCAAGAAAACCCCGTATGTTTGCACGACTCGGGCTGATTATCTACACGATCGGGCATGGTGCCCGCTCGGGCTCAATTGTGTGCACACGGTCGGGCAAGTAACCTGCACGAGCGGGTAGAGGACATTCCCGCTCGGGTCCTTCATTCTCAACAAACTCATAAAATCTAGAACGGCCAAATTAAGGGAATTGGAGATCTGAAAAAGGAGTTTCGAACCAGATTGGATCAGAGGAGATTCAGAGACATTAGGGTAAAAGGGAGAAGGAAGAAAAGACGGATCTACGGATCGGGAGCAGGGATAATCTACCGAAGACATCGGTTTATGAATAGGGAGTCATCTCTTTCTCTATCTATGTCGAACTTAGAATTCTCTTGTGTTTCCTTTGCTGTATTCATATCTGAGTAGATCCTTTGCCATGGCTTAGAGAGTATTGCTATGTTGTAACGAAGTCTTACGCTTAATGAATGGTGGAACTTAATGCTTTCATACTTGTACGCCACTCGTTATGAATGAAATTGGTATTTTATCATGTTTTCAGATTTCATGGTTGATCTTAATGCTTTCATTACTTGTACGCCACTCGAATGAATGATGTTAGAAGTCTAATGAATGAATGATGTTAGGAGTCTAATAAACCAACGCCAGGGCATTAGACTTTGGAACTTAGCCATGATTTAGGGTTTAGCCGGTTTAGAATCTACGCCAGGTCAATCGGTTGAATCTAGGGATTAGGATAGCGGTCGTAATGCGTCTATGCATGTAAGATGCGCAATGGATACATTGGTATATGCATGCTAGATAGTGGACAAGTCTACGCCAGTCAGTTCCTATAGGAGAGCTTGAATTCCCTGAACTCATGATAGTACCTTAGACCAATTATCCTTTTAGAACTTCGTTACATCATTATGCAAACTCTCGATACCCATGGTGCTTAGCTATAAGTTGATCTCATCGATTTAGTTTAGTTTAGTTCAATATCAATTCCATCTTTAGTCACCCTACACGTCTATTCCATTAGTTTAATAGCTTATAAGTCGCATCAATTCCTTGTGTTCGACCCTAGTTACTACACGATCCGTATTCTTGCGGAATCGTTAGTCTATGTTTTATTACTTGAGCTTAACGCACATCAACCATCATGCGATGTCATTTCGTATTGTCTAACCACCATAGGCAGGTCCATCAACATCATAGACGATTGGTGCAAAGTAGAAAGAGCTTGGAAGATTACTACAAGGAGATGGAGTTCCTTATCATTCGGGAAATCATCACGGAAGATCGGGAGGCGACGATAGAACGATTCCTGAACGGCTTCAATCTCGATATACAAGATCACCCGGAAAACCATTCGTACGTAAACATAGATGATTTTTTACACCTAGCAGTAAAGGTCGAGAAATAACTAAGGAGGAAGGGCAAAGCACTCCAACGACACGGAAATCCTTTATTAGCTTGAAGCTACCTGGTTTGACAAAAATAAACGTTAGATACAAAACGGAGCAGAAGGTGAAGACTTCACACTCCAAACCAGTCACTCCTACCGAGACACCCATACGAAACCGTGATACTCACTGTTTCAAGTGTCAAAGTCGGGACACTTTGCTCGAGACTGCCCGAATAAAAAGGCAATGATCATATGGCTTATGGAAGATACGAAAAGACATTCAAGATGAAGAAGCACCACATCAAGGACATATAACGCATTCGGATGATAAGTTCGAGTACTACAAGACTGTAATCCTCGAAGCATCCCAAACCCTACAAGTTGTAGTGATTGAACGATAGCGGTGGAACCAAGATTCGACGTCAGGTAGAGGTCGAGTTTAGCATTGGAAAGTACAAGGATGAAGTGTTATGTGATGTCTTCCCAATGCAAGCCAGTCAATTCTTATTTGGGTAACCATGGCAATTCAACAACTAGTATTCCTTTGATTTCAATGGACGACATGTTTGCCTAGCTCCACTCACACTCAAAGAGGTGTTCGATGATCAAGTAAGGTTACTGAAGAGCGAGAAGAGGGAAATTCAAGTGTGTGAACATGAGGTAGTTTACAAAAACGATGAGGTCTCAAGAGAAACCAAAAAACAAGCCTTAGAGAGATAACACGTGAGCAAACCTTTCTTTCAATGAGAGTGAGCGAATTCAAAAGGGCATGGATCGAACCAGCCTATGTTTATACTCTTGTTCAAAGATTTGTATTTCACTAATAAATTTCACCCTCTCTTTACCTTGTGTTTCCATGACTTATTAAAGAACTTTGAGGACGTGTTTCCCAAAGAAACACCTAACAACTTACCTCAAAACCGTGGGATTGAGCACCAAATCGATTCACATCTAGTGCAAGAATTCCCAACCAGTCTTCTTACCAAACCAATCCTGAGGAGACCAAGGAGCTCGAGAGACAGGTCCCTGAGCTCATGGAGAAAGGATACGTTAGAGAGAGTATGTCATTGTGCTGGTGATACTCGTGCCCAAGAACGATGGCACAAGGCGAATGTGTGTTAACTGTCGTGCAATCAACGACATTATGGTAAAGTATTGTCACCTATACCTCATTTAGATGAAATCTTAAAGGAATTTCATGGATCTTCTGTATTTTCTAAGATAGCAGATACCATCAAATACGCATGAAGGAGGGTGATTAATGTAAGACCACATTCAAGATCAAGCTAGAGCTGTATGAATGTGTTAGTCATGCCATTCGGGTTAACTAATGTGCCTAGTATTTTTATGAGACTAATGCATCATTTTCTTATGAAATTTATAGGAAAATTGGTGGTTGTGTATTTCGATAACATCCTAGTATACAAAAAAAATATAAAAGAACATGTAGCGTGCTCACGATCGGTTCTCGATGTCTTTCGAAATAAGAAATTGTACATTAATCTTAAGAAATATGTTTTTTACTAAGAAACTTGTGTTCTTAGGATTTGTAGTAAGTGAATAGGATATACACATCAATAAAGAAAAGATAGAGGCTATACGCAATTGGTCGAACCCTAGGACGGTTGGAGAGGTTCGAAGCTTTCATGAATTAGCCTGATTCTATCTTCACTTCATTAAAAATTTCAGCACTTTCGTTGTGCCCCTAACCAAAGTACTAAAAAAAATGTCACCTTCCAGTTATATGAAGCACAAGATAGGGCCTTTCAATCCCTTAAAGATAAATCGACACAAGGTCCCTTATGGGTAATACCTAACTTTACTAAAACGTTTGAAATTGAATGTGATGCATAAGGTATAGGAATCGAAATGGTGTTAATGCAGGAGCATGGACCCATTGCATACATCAGTCAAAAACTCAACGGAGCACAGTTAGGCTATCCAACTTATGATAAGGAGTTGTATGCATTGGTACAAGCGCTCCAGACATGGCAACACTACTTGTGGCCTAAGAAATTTATGGTTCATACTGACTATGAATCACTCAAGCATCTCAAGGGACAACAGAAGCTAAATCGTAATGCTAAGTGGTGCAGTTCATAGAGACCTTCTTGTATATTATCAAATACAAATTAGGTAAGAAAAATTTTGTTGTTGATGCATTATCTCGACATTATACATTTCTTTCTACAGTGGACACAAGAGTACTCGGCTTCAAACACAATAAAGAACTCTGACACTTACCATCACTTTGGTGAGATATTCAAGTCCTGCAAGAACACAACTACAGGTGAGTACTTTTGAGTTGATTGGTATTTATTCCATGAAAATAAGATTTCCATGTTTGAGATTTATTGATTGTGAAGCACACAAGGTCAGAGTTAGCGGGCACTTTGGAGTGGCCAAGACCTTATCAATATTGCAAGAACATTTCTATTGGCCTCATCTGTGATGAGACATTGAGGGCGTCTGTGGAAGGCATGTCACGTGTAAACAGGCTAAATCCTAGTTGCAAGCTCATGGTATGTACTCACCCTTATCTATTCAAAGTCACCCTTGGACAGATATCTCCATGGACTTTGTGTTAGGTCTTCCTAGGTCTAAATCCAGACATGATTATGTTTTTGTCGTCGTTGATTGATTCTCTAAGATTTCTCATTTTATTGCATGTCGTAAAACTGATGCTTTGCCGCATGTTGTTGCATTGTTATTGAGAGACATTATACAATTGAATGGCAATCCTAGGAAAATTGTGTCTGATAAAGATGTTAAGTTCCTTAGTTACTTTTGGAAAATTCTTTGGTCTAAGTTAGCCACCAAACTTTTAATATCCATTACTTGTTACCTTTAAATTGATGGATAAACATAAGTGGTTAATCAAACTTTATCGACCTTATTACGAGTGTTGGTCAAAAGTAATCTGAAAATATGGGAAGAATGCCTACCACATGTTGAGTTTGCATATAATAGGGTAACTCATAGTGCTACTTCTCAACTATTGAGGTTGTGTATGGATTTAATCCGCTTAAATCTTTAGGCATAGCCCATTTACCGTTGTCAGAGTTTACTAATCTTGATGGCAAGAAAAAGGTTGAGTTTGTGAAATATATACATGAGAAGTCATGAGCTAACATCAAATAGAAGATCGAGCGATATGCCATACATGAAAACAAGGTTCAAAAGAAGGTAGTTTTTCAACCCGGCGAATCGAAGTGGACCCATTTACGCAAGGATCATTTCCTCAGTAGCAAAAATATCCAAGCTTATGCCCTACGGCTATGGATCGTTCAAAGTGCTCGAATGCATCAATGACAATGCATATAAGATCAAGTTGCATGGTGAGTAAAATGTTAGTTTGAGTTCCAATGTTGCATTACTTAGCTCATTTTGATATAGATGATGATTCTGATTTAAGGTCAAATCCTTTTGAAGAAGCAAGGAATGATGAAGATGAGGTTCCACTTGACACACCAACAACATAAGGATCGATCACCAGAGCTAAAGTTAAGAGGATAAAGAATGTATTTGCTTGATTGGGGATGGATGAACTTGTGAATGCACCATAAGAGCATAAAAACACATCAAGGAAAGTTTATGTGACATGCCTACAAGTGAACGAGGTCTAAGGAGATGAGAAGCTAGGAGAGCCAGAGGTGCTCGGCCCGAGCAACACATTGCTCAACCCGAAAAAACCCACTGAACAAGAGTCAGTTGAAGTGCTCGACCTGAGCAACAGAGTTCTTGACAAAAGAAAACTCACAAGTGGAAAGGAGCATGCAAAAGGATAGACCACTCGGCCCGAGCGCTGAAGAACTTGAACAAGTGTTAGAGAGCTCGACTAAGCATTACTTTTGTTCGACTGAACGTACTTTATTTTTGTAAATTTAGTGTTCAGACTTAAACGGAGAACGGTTGCATTGCTCGACTGAGCATTTTAATCGGATTTAGCTAAATTATCTTATTTCAGTTTATTTCTATTACTGTTTGGTCCTTATAAATAGAGGACACGTTGTATGACATTATTACCTAAATTTTTTCAATAAATTTTTGTATTTCCTTGCTAATCCTAGATATTTAGCTATCAACTCTTGGAGAGATTCTGAGTTTTCTCGACTTATCAACATTAGATCACAAGTTTTCATTCATTGCGTCTGAGGTTCTCTAGTCGAATTGTAGTTCGGATTTAGGACTTACTTTCTTCGGGAACAAAACTTCTAGTTTCAACTACTGGGTTGCTAGTGGTTTCATTTCAAATCCATCCTCCTAACAATAAAACGTCGATCTAAGATCATATCATTTAGTCTGCCGCCAACATAAGCTATAACACCATGATATGTTTCTCCGATGTACATAAATAGTTGCTTGATAGTGGTGCGTGGCATCACATTAAATTCTACTTGTAGAATCTTTCACTTTACAATCCATGTGTCGGTGGCTAGACTGTTTACATCTAAGACAACACCAACCTTTGCATAATACATATCAGTTATGTTTCGCATGCTTTACCTACATGAGATATTATATTTTTTTAATGTGTTATGTGTGCCCCATATCAAGAAGAATCTTATCTCGATTGATAAGCTTTGCGCTACTAATGATATCTCTGTTGAATTTGTGATGATGGATTTCAAGTGAAGGATTGATGCACGAAGTGTCTTTTCTCGATTCATGATGGAACTCGCTAAGGATGATGTCAATGAGTTTTCAATCAAACCTATGATCGTTTGTCCAAATAGTCTTTGCTTATTTTGGGTTTAAGCCCACTTGGTCCAAGTCATATTCCCGTTTAGGTCACCCCGTCATCCAAATTCTCAAAAAAAAAATTATTTTTAAGTGTACTTTACCATTTTCGCAATATGTTTCCCATTGTCTTGCAATACTTTCTATAGTAATAAAAGCCAAAAACTTTCATTGTATAACTCATCCATTACATGTTTGGATGTCTTCAATTCTATCTCTTGATAACTTGAAATACTATGTTATATTCCTAGACCAATTCACACGATATATTTGGCTTTACTCGGTCAAACATAAATCAGATGTTTTCCCCATCTTTACTTATTTCCAACCTTTTATTTGAAACACAATTTCAATCTAATATTTGTACCATCTGTTGTTGTGATAACAGAAAGAATATGTAGCCTTAGAATCATTTATTGTTATTCATGACATCTCACATATCATCGGACCACCACACACTACTAAACATAATAGCATATCTAAACTCGTCATCATTTTACAGTAAACACTGATTTTTCCTTACTCTCCCATGCGTATATGTGTCAACACTTTTGGTCCTTTATGTTTACCACAACGTTTTATTTAATCAAATGAATGTCAACCCTTATCATATTCAACCAATCACCATACAAAACCCTATTCGACAAATCACTAAACTGTAACAAAATAAGAATCTTAGGATTTCTAAGTTATCTTTGGACACAGTCAAACACCTTTCACAAAAAAGATCCTTAATCTACCCATGTTTTATTCTCGGCTACTCATTTATCCAAAGTACCATTTGACTTATCATGAGTCTAGTTGTATCCTCACCTTAGCCACTCAACATTAACAATGCCATTTTTTTAACATTATCTCAATGAGGAAGTGGACATGCCTCAACCACCCCTATTCATTGATTGCAATCATCCATTCTATATCTTCAAGGTTAAGAAAACAATTTATGGTTATAAACAAATTCCAAAGGCATGCTACTTTCAACTTCGACATTTTTTGGTATCACAAGGCTCTGTAAACTTTGGCGGATGAGTCACTTTCTTATTACACTCATGTTATGTGCCATATATTTTAATGATCTCATTTTTAATGATAGTTTTACAGCTTATGTTCGCACCTTTATTACTTGAAGGTAAACTGATTCTCTTCCAAAGACCTTGAGGATCTTAGTTTCTTTGATGGGGTTGAGACCACTCATAGTGACAACAACATGCTACTTACTAAGCGGAAATACATCTTAAATCTTTTCTAGCGTATGCACATAATTGATTCCAAGTCAGTTTCCATACATGGACTCGACAACAAGGCTTGTCTTACGTGATAGGAAGCCACTCACATATCACATGAAATATCATGTGGTGGTTGGGAGTTTGAAATATCTCTCTCGCACAAGACCTTATTTCAACTTTGTGATTAATCGAATCTTACAATTTACGCATGCACAAACATAGGTTCACAAGAAAATTGGAAAACGTGTATTATGCTCTCTCTAGGACACATTTACAAATCATGTATTGTTTTATGCCTTCAGTGACGCTTAGTAGGACGGAAAAAGGATGATTTCTAATCCCCTGAAGCTTATATTGTATATCTTGGTGAACATCTCATATCTTGGTAACCAAATAAATAAAATGAATTTACTGCAAGATCTTCCATACAGAAATAAAATATATATTTATCGCAGGAACAAGCGCAGAAGTATAATTGATTTTTAATCTTTTTACATTATCAGAAAAACTGATTATCAATTGTGATATTATTGGTGCTATGTATCGCTCAACAAACTCGATTTTCCATTCGTTGATGAAACACCTCGCCCTTCACTATCGCTTTGATCATAGCCTAGTGCTAGCCATTTCCCTTTGTGCTTCGCATGTTGCTTTCGCCGATTAAATAGTAGATATTCTTACGATGCAACTTCCATGGACGACGTGTGACTCTTCATGTAAGATTGGATTTATTAGAGATGGTCCATCTTGATGGACATATAAAATATAATATATTAGCATATAAAATTATGTAGTTTTATAATCTTTAGATTTAATCAGTCCTAATCTTTTTTTAAAAGTACAATAATACAATTAACCTTTTTATACTAAAATTATAATACATATATAGACACATATGTATACACTCATAAACAAATAAATAGATACATGCATATGTGTATATATTCATAAATATATATATTTATAAGATAATGATGATTATGATCTCATGAGATATATATATATATATATGACGATGACGTGACAAGTAAAAAAAAAGTTCCTTTACCACATCAATATCAATTAACATCCGTTTATTGCACGGTCAAATCGCCATTACAATCGCCTTTTCGAAAATTTTGCTCTCAAAGTTGGGATATGATAAAGTAATGTTTTTCCATAATTCATGGAGTTTTGTATAGATGGTCATATTGGCAATATCATATTCGAAAAATTAATATTAATTTGAACCGGAATTGAATATATTATTTGAATATTGGGGTAAATAAGATTTCTAAGTATATATATATATATATAGACGTAAAAGTTTTGTGTTAAATTTAATTAGGATGAAAATATTCTTACTCGGACCAAAAGTCTCCTGATTAAGATGAACTACTTGTCAAGAAAAGGCATAAATAGCATATTCTAGCCTTTAGAAGCGAAATTCTCTAAACCCTTTCAACGAGATAATCTCTTACTTGGGTGGTTCCACAAAGTCTTCTCTTACAAGTAAATCCATAAGATTCCACCAAAGTCTTAATGCTTTATGCTTCATTTTCCTTTTTCTTTACTTATATATAAACCTTTAATTACATGCTACAATTGTTTGGTGATCTTGTTTTTCCTCTCGAGACATCGTCCCAAAGGTTTGTGACTTGTATGAATGTGTACTGAATTTTTCAACGTTGTTTCGACGGATTATATGTTGTTACAATTAGATCGTTAAAGTTTTGATTTGGTTGAAAACCGTTATAAATTCCAGTCATATTACAACGGATATTTCACTTGAGCTGTTCACAAGGTATTTATGGCATTGAAAATTGCAATATATATATATATATGTATATGACGTATGTTTGATTTGTTTTGCCGGTAATAGATGGAGGCATATTTGCTTCATGGGACTCTCAAGGTGAAGATATATAGGATTGATAGGTTGCACCATCGTTTTGGATTCGATGTATGTGGCAAGGTAAACCCTAACACGCACTTCAAAATACTTTTAATATGCTTTTGTTTCTATCGTATATTTTTTTAAGAGAAAATCTCATAAATATATACTATTTTGCTGTAAAATGTTAGGATAATGTTACTTTTAAGATGATTTACTAATTATGATAATTATTTTCAAATTAATCCATAAATATATGTCAATGTAAGTGTACACATACCATTATCGCGTGTATGTTTATAGAATAATTTAAAAACAATATAGAATAATTTAAAAACAATGCTAATAGTTTCTCCATTATTCTAAATTAATATGATATATAGTTCACAAATAAAATAGAAAAAAATAGTTCATGTATATTAATGACATTTCAAAACAAATTCAAAAAAATTTTTTTACAAGTTTAAAAAAATTCCATTAATTCCTTGAATTCAATATAGGTAATATTCATATGTTGTTTCATAGATATAAAGCTATATCTTTTTAACTTGAAAATAAAGTGATTTATATTTAGGGGAACGAACCAATGGGGAAGACACTTCAGTCTCCATTCAAGAGACTAACATTCTCGTGTACTGACTTTCTCGGGCGAAACCTTTACGCGACCGTGGACTTAGACAGGTCAAGAGTGGCTCGAACCAGCTCGAGACGTCAACCCAAATGGTTCGAGTTATTTTTCATCTACACGGCTCATACCATCTCGAATATCATTTTCACTGTCAAAGAGCGTCACCCCGTCAGTGCAACTCTACTTGGCCGAGCCTATTTACCCATCCGAGAAGTGATCACGGGCCGAGCCATTGACGAGTGGCTCGACATTTTGGATGAGAGCAAGACTCCTGTCCAAGGAGGTTGTCCTAAAACCCTTATGGATCATTAGCCAACTTGAAACATATCTATTTGATCACATTATATTCAAGACATTACATCACTCACTTACCTGTACTGATTTACATATCCACAAACATCTTAACAGGTTCTAAGATTCACGTCCGAGTGAAGTTTACTCCTGTAACACAAGATCCAGGATGGAACAAAGGAATAAACATTCCCGGGTTTGGAGGAGTTACCAACGCATACTTCAACCAGAGAGAAGGTTGTAAAGTTACACTATACCAAGATGCTCATGTGCTTGGTAATTTCCCAGAGATCACTCTTGCAGGAGGCCAAGTACTTTACAAACACCACAGATGCTGGGAAGAGATGTTCAATGCAATTTGGAACGCAAAGCACTTTATATACATCACTGGTTGGTCCGTCTATACCAACATAACATTGATCCGAGATCCTAACCGACAAAAACCCGGGGGAAACCTTACATTAGGTGAGCTGTTGAGGAAGAAGGCGGATGAGGGCGTTGCAGTTCTGATGCTTGTCTGGGATGACAGAACATCAATTGAAGTGTTTAAAAAGGACGGTCTGATGATGACCCACGATCAAGAGACGTACGAGTATTTCAGGAATACAAAAGTGCGTTGTGTTCTCTGCCCGCGGAATCCTGACAGGGGTAAGACCATAGTTCAAGGTTTCGAGGTCGGTACAATGTTCACTCACCATCAGAAGACGGTTGTGGTGGATAGGGAAGTGGAGGGGTCTCGTAAAAGGACCATAGTGAGCTTTCTAGGAGGGATTGATTTGTGTGATGGAAGGTATGACACTGAAGAACATCCTCTGTTCAGTACTTTGAACACGGTTCATTCAAATGACTTTCATCAACCAAATTTTGACGGTGCCTCCATAAAGAAAGGCGGTCCACGAGAGCCATGGCATGATATTCACTGCAAGTTGGAAGGGCCTGCCGCCTGGGATATTCTGTACAATTTTGAGCAGAGATGGAATAAACAAGGTTGGTAAGAATAAAATCGATGAATCCAAATAAAGTTTTATATGAACAGAAAACCTTAAATCTATTTAAAACCAAAGATTTAAACTGTTAAATATGTCAATTGTCGATTATAAATCCACATATATATATATATATATAGTGATCAGCAATAGTTTATCACTTCTGTTGGTCCCTATACGAAATTAAAATTTTCCTTCCAGCCAGGAACAACAAGAGGTACCTCATACCGATGCCTCAGCTTTCAGAGATCACTATTCCGCCGCTACCTATTGCGACACCTGATGATCCTGAGGGATGGACAGTCCAAATTTTCCGGTCAATAGATGGGGGAGCTGTTGAAGGGTTCCCACATGATCTTCAGGAAGCTGCAAGCGTAGGACTTGTCAGTGGCAAAGATAATGTAATTGAAAAAAGCATACAGGATGCTTACATATGTGCCATAAGAAGAGCGCAGCATTTCATCTACATTGAGAACCAATATTTTCTAGGAAGCTCATTCGGATGGAGCTCCAGAGACATTACTGTGGAAGAGATCAATGCCTTGCATCTCATACCGAAAGAGATTTCCCTAAAGATCGTGAGCAAAATTGAGGCGGGAGAGAGGTTCTCAGTCTATATCGTGATCCCATTATGGCCTGAAGGAAAACCCGGGTCTGCGTCAGTCCAAGCAATACTAGACTGGCAAAGAAGAACAATGGAAATGATGTATACAGATGTTGTCAATGCACTTCGGAAGAAGGGACTTGATGCAAATCCTAGAGACTATCTATCATTCTTCTGTCTCGGGAATCGAGAAGTTTATAAGGCAGGAGAATACGTGCCTCCGGACAAACCAGAACCCAATTCTGAGTATGCGAGAGCTCAGGAATCTAGACGATTCATGATCTATGTCCACTCGAAAATGATGATCAGTAAGCTACACATCCTACGACAAGAAAACTTATTCCATAATAATAAAACAATCAGTTTTAACCAAGTTACTAATGTGCCTGTCTTAGTGCAGTTGACGATGAATACATAATAATAGGATCGGCTAACATCAACCAAAGGTCTATGGACGGAGGTAGAGACTCAGAGATTGCAATGGGGGCATTCCAACCTCATCATCTGCTATCGTCCAACCAAATGAGGCCGACAGGCCAAATATTCAGCTTTAGGATATCTCTATGGCTTGAACATCTAAGGATCACCACCAATGCCTTTCAATATCCTGAAAGCGAGGACTGCATTAGAAAAGTAAATGAAAAAGCTGACGAACTTTGGGGACTATACTCAACTAAAGAGTACCCTCTTGATCGTGATTTACCAGGGCACTTGCTTAGTTATCCAATTACTGTGGGAGATAATGGAGAAGTAACCATTCTTCCTGGAACTGAGTTCTTCCCCGATACTAAAGCTAAGGTTCTAGGCTCAAGATCCAACTACCTCCCTCCAATCCTCACTACTTAGTTTCTTGAACAAATACCAAGTATGTGCACATATGTACTTATTGGTTATATGTGTATATATACACGTGTATAGGTAGTAACACAGAAATTCAACTACATCATCCTAAACAGGTAATTGTTAAATTGATTGCGTGTAAACAATAATACTGTGGACGTACATACTGATGACCAGCGGTTAAACATCTCACAAAGAGATTCTTCTGTACATTACTCAATATAAAAACAGGAAATGGTAAAACAAAAGTTAGAAGAAAAACGATGTTTATCAAACCGTCATCAGTTCACTAGTTAGAAGAAAAACAATAGTTAGAAGAAAAACAAAGTTTAACAAATCACTAGTTCTAAGACGTTAATCGTCCACTAAAATAGCAGTAGGCCACAAAACGCGTCAACTCGACCCATACATGAGAATTGCATTCATATCTTTGATAGGGATCATCAAGACAGAACTCTCCTCAAAAGCTAGCTTGTAGAGGAGGGTGTCAAAGGGTCTTTATAAGCCCCCCATTAGAGCCTATGCCAATCATGATAGATTACCGCTTGGCTTGTGAATCATAATACTCTGCAGCTCCATGTTTTCCAAAGACATGCTAATACTATGCTTCTTAGAGATAGCAGCCTTAAACCCTATTTCCAACTGTGAAAAAAATAATTTCCAGCATCTCTGGAACAACTACTAGACATGAGCTTCCTAAATTCAATCACTCCACTATACATCTCTTTAAACCTCACAACAACAAAAAAAACAAACCTGTTTTAACTGCAAACACATTCACCACTCCTATATATTACGAAGACTACACAAGAACCCTAAAACCACCAAAATCACCCCTACCAACAAGATAGCAAAACTCAAAATCCATCCACATTGTTTATCCAGTTCCGGATCAAACTTAGAAAAGACATTGTTGCTCCTAAACGAGATTTCTTACTGAAACTGGATCAAACAGAGCTGCAAATTACTTTTTTTTCCGCTGGAAATCTTAAAAAGAATTCAACTCTCTTAACGATCGCATGCAGGGAGATGTTGATACACTGATACATACATGAGAAACAGATCGAGAAGACGAAAATTACCGCTTCCAGATCAATCTTCAGCGCGTCTAGTTGTTGTCTGTCTCTAACTTGTGAAGATTCGGATTTGCATTCTACATTTCTTAATCCTCTTGGTTAATAACAGAGTGGCACGAGCGTAATATTATCATAGTTTAAGGGTATTTCGATCATTTTCCATAATTATACTATTGAATCGTGAAACTTGATCCAATGGACTACAAAAGTACATGTCATTTTTTTCACTTTTATTTTTCTTGTACGATAAGTTTTATACATTAAATTTAATTTTAAATTAATTTGGTGTTTTTATCTCGCTGATTACCAATTCAATTTTTTTTATTTTTTAAATTAGGTGAAGAAATATAATATGCATTTTTAAACCTACTCTATCTCATTATTACCACGATAAAATTAATCCACAATATTAAGACAAAACACTTCAATTGTTTTGGAATGTTTTTTCAATTTCATATTAAATCAAATATTGTAGATACGGTATCAGAATTTGTTATGATTTCATAATCCCTATCAAATGATTAATTTTTTTCCTTTTTTTCACTCGAATTAGAAACCGAGTTTTTGGTTAGTTCTCGACCAAAACCTTGAACCAAACCTCGATTCGAAACTTATCATTGATACGACCAAAAAAATTGACCAAAATCATCAACCAAAACCCAGAAATCAAAACCAAAACCTTAAAAAAAAATGACCCAAACACCACGTAACCTTATCTAAACCTCATCTTAACGATATTCGACTAGATACATAAGATGATATCTGAATGGATTATTAATAACCCATGCATGGGTATATAGGTGTAAGAGTAACCTCAACTGGTTTATTGATGATCTCACATTTCGGTAATAAGCATAACAATAATCTTATTGATTTAAGATTTCATTGCATGTTCTGAATATATTCTTCGAAATTGTATTTCATATAATGGAGTCATTTCTGATTCATAAGATGAAGGGTTTGTTTCTTCTTTTATGTGTTTTTCAATTGGAAATAAGAAATACAAACTCAGAGAATATCCAAAATATTTCGGAGAATATCCTTGTAACATTCAATTGGAGTTCGGAAAATATCATTAGAACAATCAATAGGATTGTACTACATATGCATGTCTTGGCATGCATTGCTCTAATCTAGATTGCGGTACCAGTTTGAAGAAATTCTTTTGCTAATTTGTAAGTTTTATGTGTTTCTTTAGTGTTCCTGAGGCTCCACAGGTGTATTGAGATATTTCTCATTAGATATAGAAAAAATGATTCAAGTTTTTTTTTCTGGATTCCTCTCATATACAAATATTAAAATATGGAATTATTTAAATGAAATTTATGGTATCTTTTTTAATGTTAATATGCTAAAAAAATTTGTTGTAAGATACCAATTGCAAAAGATGTCGAAAAGGAAGATTGGCAAAGGTAATGTGTGAGTGAAGATATGAGGTTTGGGTCACTATTTTATATATTTAATCTTGGTGTGTAATAGAGGTTCTTTTTGTCTTTGAATCATCAGTGCTAGAAGATGGATCTGAAGGTGAAAAGATTGGGTTTTTTCCCAATGTCTGGCTTTTTCAGCTACTTCTAAACGAGACCAATGGTAAAGATGACATTGTCTAATCAACATTAGTTTGAGTATACTCTTTTTCAGGTTTAGATAACATGACGACACTTGTTGTACTCATTAAACGTGGAGAAAATAATTTTCATGTAATTGAGTAAACCGGTCAATACCCAAATCTCAAACCCACCTCCATCTTTGAGTCTGATTCTCTCCATGTTCTAGATTCATAGAAGTTATCATCCATGTATGAGGGGAAATTTTCATGTTCCACTCCGTCATGGTCTTGGAACCTTAGGGATGAATGAGATTTCGAATTCAACCTTTCTTCAATCTGATTTCCACCAGAAGTAGACTTGTTCCTCGACTCTTCTACATTGCTTTCTGAATCTGGGCCATAATCGTCCAACTTGACAGTTTTGAAAACTAAACTCAAAGAGTTTGGTATTTTGTTCATTTTCTAATAAGGAATTCGATGGTCAATCGATAACAAAATTTGATGTAATGACCTATAAATTTGGATGTCTCAAGAGTCTAGTTTCCAATGGTTCACATTTCAAGGAATTCGGAAATTTGTGGAGAAAGTTATGGTTGTTTTAAGAATTAGGTTTCAATTTGACTATATTGATTTCATTTCATCATGACGCCCTATGCATCAAAGAGTTATAGAGAGAAAATATATTTTTTATATGGGATGTAAGGGGTGGAGGCGACGAAGATGCGGTTATTCTCCAATGTAAAATATAACATAAACATGTAGTCACGTGGAAAGGTCCCCATAAAGACAAAAGACCGAGAGGAGCAAGAATATAAATGAGCTTAAAAGTCTAGGCTAGAATCACTCCGTCAGAATTGTTCGATCGAGCGAATTGTCTAGATCAATGTGGATTTTAGGGTTTAAGATTTATGTGTAGCTCGACCGATCAATTTTAGCATATTTTTTTAATTTAGTTTATTTTATTCAGTTTTTCATTATTTTTGTCGTTATAAACAGGGGATCTATTGTATGAGCTTTTAAAATCAATTTTTTCATCAATAGAGATTGTCTTTTTTTTTTATTAATTCTTGAGATTTAGCTACCGAACTCTTGGAGAGATTTCGAGTGTTCACCTACATATCAACACTAGATCACACATGTTGTGGTGTCATTCACCGAATCTGAGGTTTTTTAATTGGATTGTAGTTAGGTTTGTGGCATTTTTTATAGGGATGACAATAGTTTTCATTCATCTAACAAGAAAACGTCGGTTTAGGTTCATATCACTTGCGGTATGGAGAAGAGAAACAGAAGAATAAGACTAAGAAAAAAAAATACTTTTTCTATGTTTTATTTGATTTGAAATTAAAAAATTCTTTTATTTCGTATATGAGATGCCACATGATGTGCATATCACCTCATCATCTATTAACAAAGCTTTGATACTATTTGATGGAATAAATGAATATATTAACAAAACTTTGATACTATTTGATGGAATAAGTGAATATGTATTAATATAGAAATGTGTTGTAAGTTTGTGTATTATTATAATATAATAGACAAGTGGAAGAATTAATATGTAGAAATTTTTTTGTATAATTCTGTCATAAATAATCAAGTAGAAGAATTAATTTCAAAATTTTCCAAAAATTTAAAACTAGGATTTTTGTCTTCCATCCATCGACCATCATATTTCAAGTGTCGAGCATCGAATTTCTATTCTTCCATTGACAACCATCCTAGTCCATGTGTAGAAAGTAAGTTGCATCAATGAGGATGAAATCAAGATAGTGTTTTCATCTTCTTTGTCTTCCTTTTTTTCTAGATAGGAGTTTCAATACAAGACTAGGCTAATGGGTTGGCCCAACCAACCCAACAAATTTTATATAATGGGTTAGGTCAACCAAAACCATTTAGCATATGGGTTTTTAAAACCAAAACTCATTCATAATTGGATTGAGTTAGGTTTAAATTTAAAATTCTCTTATATGTTCGAACTTCTTATTCCAAGGGACAACTGTCGAAGACCGTCTTATTCTAAAATCAAAGATATTTTATCAACAACGAAGAAGACGAGATAATGTTTGTATCTCTGTCCTTACTTCATCTTCTTTTGGATTTGATTTGTTATATAGGTATGGGCTCATGGGTTGGCCAATCCACCAAATAATTTAGGTGAACCCAAATCAATTAGCATATGGATTTTTAAAAGCCAAACTTAGTTTGGTTGCATTTTAATTTAAAATCTAAGGTTTATTTCATATGTCGACCATCCTATTCCAAATCAAGGTTTTCTTTATTTTGTCAACTACTATCATATCCCAAATGTAAAATCGAGTTTCATCGAATACGAAAAAAGGTGAGATAGTGATTTACCATCGTTCCTATTTTTTCTTCATATGGATAATAGTGTTAATATGGGTCTAGGTTCAAGGGTTGTCACATCCCACCCAATAAATTTTATAAAATGGATTGTGTCATCCAACTCACTTGGCATATGAGAATTTAATACCCATACTCTTTATAATTTAAAGATGGTTTAGGTTTAATTTTAAAATCCAGGTTTTATTTCTTCCATTCGTTGATCATCCAATTCCAAAATTCAACTATAGACAATTATCATGTTCAGAGATATAAGGTTCTTTCTTAGGAACTGAGCTTCATCGAGGACGAAGAACATAGGATAGCATTATCATTGTCCTCCTTATCTTCTTTTTATTTTGTGTAGGAATGTTAATATAGGTCTCGACTCATGGGTTGAAATAGTCTAGGGATGTCAAACAGATCGATCCGGCCCAAGTCTACTTGTGACCCAACGAAAATAGGCTCGGGTTGACCCGATCAAAAATTTAACAGGCTTCGGGCATGCTTCAAACAGTCCACAGACCAATGTTATTATAGTTTCAAAAATGAAGATGCAAAAATCGGTGAAAGGAGCAACTAGAATGGAAAAATGACAGAAGAGATCAAGTCGGAGAATGGAGCTGCCAAGGAATGGAGCAAGTCGACGAACTGGGCAGCGAAGGAACAAAACAACGAAGTAATTAAACAAAGAATAAATGAACTAACCCAACGAAGACACGGAGCAAGCCGGCAAAAAAAATGAAGCACCCGGCAAAGAAACCTAGCAATCAGCGAAGAAGCAAGTCAGCGAAGACACGAAGTAAGTCGAAAAAGAAACAAAGCCCCCGACAAAGAAACGAAGTAACCAACGAATGAAGCAACCGATGCCTGGAATCGATAGATGCCTAGAACCAATGCTTGGAATCGATCGACGCCTGGAATCGACCGAAGACGATGCCTAGAATCGACCAAAGATGATGCTTGGAATCGACCGAAGACGACGCCTGGAATGGACTAAGCTTGGAATCAATGACGACGACGGACACTTTTTGTTGGATTTGAATTGGATGAAGACGACACAACACATATGGGAAGGAGATGAAAAGAGAGGTCTTAGACCTAATTTTCTTAGTAATGGTTTAGAACCCGACGAGTTGACCCGAAGCTCGGGGGCGAGTCTGCAATTTTTGCAGACTTATTGAAAGCTTGAGGCCGAAAGCCCGAATACAAATGGGTTTATAAATTTATGGAATGAGTCCGCTATTTTTCGGGCGGACCTCTGGGCCGGACTGCATTTTGACACTCCTAGATTAATTCATCTATTTAAAAAAAAAAATAGGTGGGTAACGTCAACCCAACCCATGTAGCATATGGATTTTTAAAACTTCAACACATTTAAACTTTAGTTGGATTGGACTTTGATTTAAAATATATGGTTTATCTCTTGTATTTCTTGATCGTAATATTCCAAACGTCCTTCCATCGTAGTGTCTAGCCAATTCCCCACGAATGGACTAGAAGACTTTGTCAGTGTATGTAAAGGAACGCAGAAATGGCTAGACAATGGGTGGTAAGTTGAGGGATATGAGCACTTCTCCCCCAATTATAGGGAGGATAAGGTTGACATGTATAAAAAATACACTTCAAATTATTCTATCTTCAAATTTTTAAAATAAATACACTCAATGTATCCTTCCACCGACAAAGTCCGAGTGGTTGGCAGGTTGATCAAACGAGTTGAAATGTATTTTTTGTCAACAATCATATTCTAAAATATAGGATTTATATTTTCAATTGACAACCATCCATCCTTGGTCGCAGACGAAGAATGTTTGATTATGTTCTTATCATTGATGCGTTCCAAGTTAAACTAAATTAACCTAAATTATCTACAAGTGCACGATACGTGTGTAGTACTCTAGGTGTCGATCCCACAGGGACTATGCAACACAAACTAAACTCAAACTAGAAATCAAACTTATTACAAGCGACTATTGGTTTAAGGTGAAATAGTGAAAAGCAATAAACTAATGAGTTCTTGACAATGAGATAAACATTCTAGGATACGGTTTCACCACAAAGCTTCTGAAACCAACAATCGATCTATCTAATAATGCATGCCAAATCAACATTCTAGGACGATCCTAATGTAATTCCTACCCTCTCTCGAGGCATAGAAACGTGATCTAATCGAGTTATCCCCTACTTTCGTGGTTGATACCTCAAACTAAACCCATACGATCTATGAATCATCCGATTAACCCTCAACCGTTACTACTCTACTTTCGTGACCTAGTCTCGGTTGTTCAAAGCCTGATCATTTACGATGAGAATTCTCCTTTCGGTCCTTCTCTTAATCCCTAACACATGCACTTACTTGGCCTTTGTAAATACAAGATGATTCAACACTCATACAAAGAATAGATTAACAAAATAGGAAATTGCATTCATGAATAAATCGAAAGAGGTTCCGGGATAGCCATGGGCTAATCCCTTCTCCTAGAACAAAACAACTACTAAGTCATGAGTTTAAAACCAAACAACACAAATGTAATAGAATATCGAAGGAGCATAGAAATCAAACGAGGCGTAGTCCCGATTCAATCTTCTGGTCTCCTTGTGTGTCTCCCGTCAAGAGTACTTTGTAAACTATCAATAATGAATGATGTCTGTCCTCTGGTATGTTCCTCACGTTCTATAACTCAAAATTTGAATCCTCTCGTGCCAAATTCCGCTCAAAATGAAAGTATGAGAGTTTACCAAGTCATGTCCGACCGTGCATGGTATGAAGCCCGGTCGGACATGCATTTCTTCCTCATTTATAGAACGGTTTCCTTTGGGCGCCCAAGCATGTTGTGTGCATGCTCGAGTCGTGCAAAGCTCTCAGGGATATTTGGTGATGTTGAGCATGACCGTGCATTGTGGCATGCCCGATCGTGCACTCTTCGAAGAGGAGTGCCCGACCATGCTCTATGTGTGCTCGGGCCGTGCATCACTCTCGATGCAAAATTTCCAATTACCCCCCGATCGTGCGGTTCATCATGCCCGGTCGTGCATGCCTATGTCCGACCAAGTTCACATCTTACCCATTCCTTTTTCGTTTCTCGTCCCATTTGCTCCGCTGTGATCCTCGATGCTCATACTTTGTCCCGTACATGTTCTTTAGCTCTGAAATGAACTAAATACACATTAAAATCTGTAAGAACATGAAAACACGAAAAAAAGTAAAACGGATACAAAATCACACGTAAACCACACTATCATCGTAAACATCTCTAAAATCATGCGAGAAACGTGTACAAAAACGAGATTATCAAAATCCTCTAGACTTGAATGTTTTCTTGTCCCTAAAGAAACGTAAACGTGGAACGCGTGGCAGATATAAAAACCGAGAATTTCATTTTTCCCTAGAAACACTGCTAAAGCAAACCTAATCGATCAACTAGAAAGATTAGAACAAATTCAGCCTAGTAATTTTTCAGTCTTCATCCTAGATTCACTATAGCTACTTATGGGAAAGCAAATCAAAGACAAATTAAGCAAAAAACTGCAATTCTCTCTACCAAACGAGACTTCACAAAAGCGCTAAACATAGAATAAAAGAGGATACTTGTTTTATTTACGAGCTTCTTTGTTTCTTTATTCCATTTTTTCTTTTTTATGTAATGCGGACACACTAGGTTTCTAGGACGTCGGATTTGAAAGGTTTAGCCTCTAATTAGACCCAGGCTACCGATGACGGTATACTCTTTCATCTCGTTCAAAAGAGCAGCGAAATAGATGGCATTTTTATGTGTTGTGCCCTTAGGACATAGAAAGATGATCGCCAACCAACCACTTAGACCCGAACCATCAAAAAACTATTAAGGTCGATGCACTCATATCGATTTTAGATCATGCTTTTAGGCATTATTCCTACCGATAACGGAGTGTTAGTGTATGCTCTTATTCTTCAAAATAAGCTCCTTTGCATATGATCAAATTATCCTCGAGAAAAAGAAGTAAAGTATCGTCTACATGAAGTATAATCATCTGGATAGAGAGAATAAACAAGAAAATAGCCTAGCAGCCTCATCTAAACCTCCCACAAGCAACACTAGGATTCCCAAAGACTTGCGACCTATTCGCATTTCAACCGACTACTAAACTCTAACATACAAGATATCACAAAAAATGACAGATTCTTAAGTATCCTAGGTTCAAGGTTCATCTCAAAATGTGGTACCGGACAAGTGCCTGGGACGAATCTGACTCACGAAAACAAAAATCAAACTAAAACGAAACTAAGAACTACGAAATCGAAGAGAAAATAAAAGAAAATGAAACGAAATCACATGACAAACGTGAGTTGCTCCCCTAGACTTGAATTGAACGGCATCCTCGATGTGAAGCTTTGATGGAGGGTAAGAGAAATGAAGTCATGTTTGTAGGTCTCCTTTTTTTGTTTTTTTTTCTTTTTTTGTTTTAAATAAACCAAGTCTGAAACTAAACTACGAAAAAGAGAAAACAAAGTATTGGGTTGCCTCCCAGAAGGCGCTTGTTTAACGTCGTTAAGCTTGACGTCTCCATCCTTTATATGTTCGCGATGGGTGGGTCGGATAGGAAAATGGAGTTTCCACTTTCGATTGATTAAGCGACTTGGTAGAGCTTTAACCGTTGTCCATTGGCTCGTTCCAAAGTTCCACTCATCACGCTCCAAAGTTCCACTGCTCCATGCGCGAATACCTCTCGTACCTAAAAAGGACCAGACCAACGAGACCGTAGTTTGCCCGGAAAAAGCTTAAGACGAGAGTTAAAAAGTAGAACCAAGTCACATGGCTGGAAGTCATGAGGTAGGATCTTCTTATCATGCCATCACATAGCGCGGTCGTCGTTCGCATTGCGGACTGTTGTCATTGCTCCTTTCTTTGGCACACCATGCATGGGGCTCACCCATTCGCTGCTCGAGGTAGGATAAATGATAACTACATCAAAAAGTTTTAGGGTCTCTTTTTCCATTACCTCTTTAGAATTCGGGTTCAGCCTCCTTTGAGCTTCGATGGAGGGTTTGTGGCTGTCCTTCGTAAGCATTATGCGCATACATAATGAATGGCTTACTCTCCTGCGCTTCTTTAGGCGAGTGAGTGGCTTTTGCGTTTCATCTGCACTCAAGTTAGCATTCATAGTAACATGGTACATTTTATCGCATTCAATATACTCATACCGAAGAGAAGAAGGAAGAGATTTGAGCTCAAGTCTAGACATTTTTCTCCATGGCGAAATCAGTATGTGTTTTGCTTGGAGTCTCCTCGTGTGAGGCGTCCTGTAGTGCCTCAAGGACTTCAAGAATATTCATGTCCATGTAGACTACATTGATTATGAACAAAATCGAATTCCTACAGAGTCCTCTAACTACATAAAGATTATAAGTCATACGGTTTATACCAACATGATAAATCTTTAGAGTATGAAATAAATAGTCTACCAAACACGTTTCTCGATTCTATTTATGATTGCCGTAAAGAGTAATTTGGTCCAAATTGTTAAGGTAAGGCTCTATTTTGGATGATATAACAAATTCCACATATTTTTTTTCTTTTCGAGAATTGTTCTTTTCATTCCTTTATTATTTTTTATGCGGGAAATTGGATTTTTGGCCTCTTGTCTCATTTTTTTTCTTTCTGCATATATGGAAGTATAGTCATATGAGAACAACTAACTAGAGTTAATACTTACATGTGATGATTGCTACCACTAGGGATGGACAAATTACCCGAATAATCCGTCTCGACCCGAAACTTGTCCTAAACCCGCGAAAAATTATCTGAACCCGTGGGTTCGAGTTCGGGTAATGAAATCTCACTACCCGTGGGGACACCTATATCATTATATTTACAAAAATGCCATTAGGTTAATTTCATATGTTTCTCTCTCCTTCCCTCCTCTTTGTCGCCGCTCATCCCTCACTCTCATCTCCTCTCTATCATCTCTTTCACTCCTCTCATCTCCTCTCTCATCTCTTTCACTTCTCTCGTCTCCTTCTCTTGCTAACCTCGCCGTCGCTCGCCTCGATCACCACGGGTAAGCACAACTCTTTGGTCCCTCGTCTTTTCGTCACCGTTCACTTTGCTTTGTCTCCCTCTCTGCAATTCGCTTCCCGACGCAACTCTCTTCGCTTTGTCTCCCTCTCGTCTCCCTCTTGCAGTAGCAGCTCCGCCGGCCTGACCAGCGACGCTCGCTTCGTCTCCTTCTCTTCTTCCCGACGCAACTCTCTTAGTATCACCGCTCGCTTTGCTTCATCTCCCTCTCTGCAACTCTCTTCATATTACCACTCACTTCGCTTCATCTCCCTCTCTGCAACACTCTCTTCCCAACGCAACTCCCTTTGGGTTCGGGTACCCAACCCGTACCCAGCCCTAGCTACCACTCTCAAACAAGATGCATGGCTCTTGTTCTAGTGAAAAGTAAATGACTAAAAACAGATAACTCAAAAAATATGAAAATAGCGTAATACTCCAAAGAATTGGAACGACTCTAAGGAAAATATATGAGCTTTGAACTAAGATCATATGTCAACCTATGATGACTATGTATTAATTTCCCAACATAACAGTAAATTTGACATAAGCTCGAGTTCTCTAATTCAACTATATTTGACAATCTGTTTAAAATAATTAGTCAATAATAAATTTGGTATACATAGCTATCATGACAAGAATTTTTTTAAATCTCCTATATATCATCATGGCTCGATTACATTGTAACTAAGCTAAGTGTATGCATACTTTTGTCTAACGCATTCTAAAAACAACCTATTATCATAAATGCAACCTAAATGATCATAAGTAGTGGCTAAGATTTTAATCAAAGGCTCCCTAGACTTAGACTTCACACTGTATAAGAGATAAGGAAATTAAAAAAATCATAACACATAACCATGATATTACTAAAAGTAGTGATGTATTTGTGCACATGTTTGTGCTAAACATGTTTTTTTAGTGTTGTGTTTCATATTCCATCATTTCAGCTCTCGATCAATCTATGTGGTACTTATCTAGGTAAGATTTTGAAATCACAATCATAAAGAGATGAAGTCTCGATTACAATACATCAAAATCGAAATATAAACATCATAAAGTTTACTACAAAATACAAAAAAGTGAAAAAATTAAAAATAAATAAAAAAGAGAAAGATGGACATAATGTCACCACTGGAAATGACAATGCTCCATGGCTTGGAGCATCATGGTGTGTTGTCAAAATGTATCCTTAATCTCCTCCTGCATGTGCATGATATGTTGCAAGACATCTCGAACCCTTCTTAGCTTTGTATACTCGCTATGCCTTGGCTTCAGGTGCTGAATGTAATTAGGACGAGGTGCATCCGATAGGCTTGCCTCATAACAGCATTGTGGTGGTGGTGGTGGAGTTGTATACATGATGATGTTCATCATGTGTAAAGATGGTGGATCTACGTCATGAATCTTAGGCTCCTTTTGCTCGTCCATCTTCTAAGCCTCTATTAACCTGAGTTGTGATCCCTCTTCAAGGATAGAAAAAAGAAATTGGTTAGGTAGAACCATTTGTAGCTCGTGGTTCTCCTCCTCGAAGTAGATCTAGTATGTCGTCCTGCCATATGTATGTATATATGTCTTAACACTGAGGGGGATTGGTCCAATGTATCTGATCCCTACACCACATCCTCGCTATAGATTTCCAAGTTAATATAAATATGTAGATACGTGAATCCTTTCGATTCTTCTCATTGGCAAGCTTCTGAATGTGTGGAGAAAAAATGACAATCAATTAATGTCTCTAAGCCCCCATTCTTCATCTTCGCTAGGGGGTGAAAAATTAGATGGCTCGGCTCAGCTTACCATGAGCTCGCCAAAAAATGAGCTGGCTCAACTCAGCTCGTTTTCAAAATGAGATAGAAAATCTTAACACAGCTAAGCTCGCCTTTAGCTCGTCTGAAATGAACTGACTCGTGAGCTAGACTATTAAGTTAAAATAATTGTAATATATTAATATTATATTTTTTTTACAACCAAATAAAATATATAAAAATGAAACAGTAATTTGAATATAAATTTATTAAATATAAAAATATTTATTGGAAAATAAAATATCAAATATATAAACATATTTTTATAATAGTTATTAAAATATTTTATTTCTTTATTTGTTAATAAAATTATATTAATTTGGTATAGATAGAAAAATAATAATATTATTATTATTATATGTAAATAATATAATTATTTTTTCCTTAAACAATATTTAATAAAAACAAAAAATATGTATAATATGTAAAATAGGAAAATATGTGTTTTTGCACTCAGCTTGCGAGTCAGCTCGCCTAAACTCTTATCATTTCTGGCTCAGCTCGTCAACTCGTTTTTTAAACGAGCTAGAAATTTCCGACTCGGTTCGTTCAAATATGATCCGAGCTAGAGATGGTTCGCGAGCCAACAACTTATTTTACACCCCTAATCTCCGTATAGGTGCTGAAGTTTTACTTAGAAGAAAGAGAAGACAATCCAGTTGACCATTCTCGAGGCACTACGAGTAAATATGGAGCTCGTGATGATGGTGTGTATGTACTTCAAAGTTAGGTGTCAGATCTAAGTGGCTTTGGTACGGTTACATGCATATTCTTATACCCTAGTCATCTGCCAAAAGTTCTTCACTTGGTATTGGTGAAGATGCGAGAGCCTCGACAAGCCTCCATTCTCCATCCCAAATATCCACCCAAAGTGTTCCATATTGAGGCAATATTCTTTGTATATTTTTGTCAAATTTAAAAGACTTTAGGAATTATTATACAATTTTTCCTTTTTTAAAACCTACATCCATTTATAATTAGGTTAAGTTGGGATTTAATATAAAATTTTAGGTTTTTTCTTCCATCTGTCGATCATCCTATTCATTGCATCAATTATCGACCATCATATTTCAAATCTAGGGGTTTTTACTTTCATTAATGACCATGCTATTCCAAACATAGTAGTCGAGCTTTATCGACAACAAAGTAGGTGAGAAATGTTTTTTATTATCTTTCTTATCTTTTATTCTTAGTGGTAATAGGAATGTCGATATGAATATGACCTCATGGGAGGGTCTAGCCCACCAAGTAGATTTTGTAAATTGTTTTGGGATGATCTAATCCATTTAGCATATAGACTTTGAAACTCAAGCTGATTTATATTTGGTTGGATTGGATTTACCATATAATCTATAGTCTCTTTTATAATAACTATGGAACATCATATTCCAAACACCGGCCTCTGTGACCATCCTATTCTAAAATCTAGTTTTCTTTTTCATTGACAACCATCCTATTCCAAATGTATAGATTGAGTTTTGTTGATAACAAAGAAGGTAAGATTATGTTTTTTCGTCTTTCCTATCATTCATCTACTTTTGGATAGAAGTTTCAATATGGATTTGAGCTCATAGATTGACCTAAACCACCCAATAAATCATATATATAAAAGGCAGGTTTTTTCCTCCCTTTTCTCATGTTGCCACGTCAGCCTCATTTCTTACCCCCTCCCTTCGTACCGTACGAAATAGGTGGTTTTTCATTTCCTCTCTCATTTACTTCCTTTTTTTCTCATACAATGTATGGCTTAAATGAGCTCTTTGGATCGAGGCGAGAGAGGAATAGCTTACTTCACTCGGAGGAAAAAACCATTGTACCTGCTTCATATCCTCAAACCCTTCAATTCCTCCCTGAAGCAACCCTTACCCGGTGATCTCTTCATATCCTCTTCCTCTCTTCATATCCTCCATTGTACCTGCTTCATATCCTCAACCCCTTCAATTCCTCGCTCAACCATGAATTTCGGTATTTTTTAAAACGGGGAGCAGAGATCGAATCCAAGGTTAAGCTTCATCTTCTCCTTGGCGATGTCTTCTCCAATCTTCTTCGGGGAGAGACCAAGTGGACCGATCCTCGGAGCGAGTGAACCCATCGCTCCAATGTATTAAGATTAAATTCTACATATGTGACTTATTAATCATATATGGATAGAATTAATCTTGATAGAATTACAAAACAACATTTGAACTATAAGAGGAAGGTTGAATGTGTTGTTGGAAGGGAAGGAGAAGACATTACCATTTGAGGCAATGCCCTTCACATGAGAAGCCTAGGGAGAATGCAATGGTGTTGTCACTTTCACTCCTCCCAAATGCAACATGGTGTTGTCATTTTAGGCATTAATTAGTTGTACTTGTAGGTTAATTTAATTCTTATTCTATTTAACATTTTTATGTTCTATAAGAAGAACACTCTCATTGTAATGAAAATCTCAATGGAATGAAAACACTTTCCCTTCCAATTCTCTCCAACTCTCAATCTATTTCCTCAATCTCTTAAACTCTAATTATTCCAACATGGTATCAGAGCGGTTTACATAAATTTCTTGGTCTATTCTCATCATTCTTCATCATAATCTCCTTATTCTCTTCGAAAAATCTGTTCGGGTTTTTTTTTCTTCTCAAACACCAAACAATGGAATCACCATGGATTCGTAGAAATGGACTCAGGAAAATCAAGCCGTTCTCTCCTTCCTTCAAAACTCCCTTGAACCATCAATCCTTGAAGCCTATTCCTATTGTGAAAGTGCAAAAGAATTATGGGACATCCTCAAGAAGGTTTTCGGCAACATCTCTAACATAAGCTGGATTTATGAAGTCAAGAGAGAAATCAACAACCTCAACCAAGAAGGAATGACTTTCAACAAACATTTTGGGAGGCTTAGATCTTTATGGGCGGAGCTAGACATTTTAAGGCCAAGCTCCACCGATCCAAAAGTCCTTATCGAAAGAAAAGAGCAAGATAAAGTCTTTAGCCTTCTCTTTACCTTGAGTCCCGCCTACAATGATGTTATCAAACACATCCTTAGGTCCGACACTCTACCAAGCCTTGAGGATGTGTGTGCTCAAATTCAAAAGGAAGAAGGGTCTCTTGGCTTATTTGGAGGCAAAGGCGAAATGGTACAATTAGCAAACAAGGGACATTTTCAAGGAGGTTTTGGCGGCAAACAAGGATTCAAAAAATGTATCTATTGCAAAAAGGAGGGACATACTAAAGAAGGGTTAAGGATGCTATGTAATGGAAAGTTTCTGAGTAGTTGTCTTTGCCAAAGAGCTCATTTCTCCAACAAGGCTCAAGGAGAATCGGCCGGTGCTTCCTCTACTCAAAACAATGGAGAAGAATTCAAAACCATGGCTGCCTATATGATGAATGCTCAAGCTGAAATGGTTAAGAAGTCCGACCTCGAGGCACTAATCAAAGCATTGAAGGAAAATTCCGGTAATAAAGATGGTAAAGCTTTACTTGCATCTAAAAATAGTAAGCCATTGTTAATTGATTCAGGAGTCTCTCATCATATGATTAGTGATGCTAATCTCTTAAAGAACATTAGACCGACCCTAGGGAGTGTCAGAGTAGCAAATGGTTATAAGGTTCCAATAGAAGGGGAAGGAGTACTTAAACTTTTTGAAAAAGATTCAAAAGCATTATACTTGCCGAAATTCACATCTAATTTACTATCGGTTAAAAAAACTACAAATGACTTAAATTGTAATGTGATTTTTAGTCCTAATGAGGTTTCTTTTCAAGATATTAAGACAAGGAAAATATTTGGCAAAGGAGTCACCAAGGATGATTTATACATGCTTGAAGACACCAACTCTTTTTCGGATAATTCTAATGTTTCGGATGTTTCTAATGTTTTTAAATCTTTTTCAGTCTCTTGTGATGATGTTATTTGGCATGCTAGATTAGGACATCCACATGTTCGTGCCTTAAGCTTAATGTTGCCTAATGTTTCTTTTAAATCGGATGAATGTGAGGCTTGTATCCTAGGAAAACATTGTCGAACTGTTTTCTCTAAGTCTTTCACAAACTATGACAATTGCTTTGATCTCGTCCATTCTGATGTATGGACAGCACCATGTCTATCTAGAGAGAACCATAAATATTTTGTCACATTTATAGATGAGAAATCAAAATACACATGGATTACCTTGTTACAATCTAAAGATATAGTGTTAGAAGCATTTATAAATTTTCAAAATTATGTGACTAACCACTTTAATGCCAAGATTAAAATTTTTAGATCAGATAATGGTGGAGAATACATTTGCACAAACTTCAAACTACACCTATTCAAGCATGGCATACTCCACCAAACAAGCTGTCCATATACACCACAACAAAATGGTGTAGCCGAGAGAAAAAAATAGACATCTTATGGAGGTGGCGAGGTCTATGATGTTCCATACAAATGTGCCCAAAAGGTTTTGGGGAGATGCGGTTCTAACCACATATTACCTTATAAATCGAACTACAACAAAGATCTTACAAGATCTCTCCCCATTTGAGGTATTAAACAAAACTAAACCTCTTATTAATCACTTACGAGTTTTTGGTTGTGTATGTTTTGTCTTAGTACCTGGGGAACAAAGAAACAAGCTAGAGGGAAGAAGCACAAAGGCTATGTTCATTGGATATTCCACTACCCAAAAGGGGTATAAGTGTTATGATCCTTCTACAAGGAGAGTTCTAATATCCAAAGACGTCAAGTTCATGGAGAACAAGGGTTCTATGATGAGAAAAATTGGGAGAATTTAAAAGACTTGGCTAGTTCACCCTCGGACCGAGCTAACAACCTCAAGAAAATCTTGGAGACACTGGGGTTAGGAAGTGTTGAACTTCCAAAAAGAAATGCGGATGTCCAAGAAATGACTAGTGAGGGTACTTCCCTTGATCATGAAAGGGTGAATGAGGAAGAAAATATGGATGCATCCGCACATCCACTAGAAGAGCATCCGGCTCATGACCAAGGAAGTACTCAACCATGTGAAGCACCGATACAAACAAGTGATGAAGCTATGGAAATACAAGTGGAAATACATGAAGCACAAGAGGAACCGACGGTTGAAACACAAGAAGTAGTGCAAGAAGAAGGGCAACCACTTAGGAGAAGTACAAGACTTATGATGAAGAATACACCGAGGGTTGAAACACAAGAAGGAGTGCAACCACTTAGGAGAAGTACAAGACTTATGATGAAGAATACACCGAAGGTTGAAATACAAGAAGTAGTGCAAGAAGGAGTGCAACCACTTAGGAGAAGTACAAGACTTATGATGAAGAATACTCGGGTGTACTACAATTGTGAGGCCGTGGCACATCCACTTCAAGCAACATGCTCTCTAGCCGTGTACCCTCATGAACATCAAGTCTTCATGGCCAACTTGGATGAGGAATATATTCCGAGGACTTATGATGAAGCTAAAGAACATAAAGTGTGGAGAGATGCCGTAGGGAATGAGCATAAAGCAATGGAGATAAATGGCACTTGGTTTGAGTCGGAATTACCTAAGGGAAAGAAAGTCGTCTCGAGCAAATGGGTTTTCACGATCAAATACAATAGTGATGGGTCCATTGAAAGGCACAAAGCGAGACTTGTGGCAAGGGGATTCACACAAGTATATGGAGAAGACTATGTAGACACATTTGCTCCCGTTGCAAAGCTTCACACCATCCGGATTGTACTCTCACTTGCCGTGAACCTTGAGTGGAACCTTTGACAAATGGATGTCAAGAATGCATTTCTACAAGGGGAACTAGAAGATGAAGTCTACATGTACCCACCTCCGGGGCTAGAGCACATAGTTCAACCGGGAAATGTTCTAAGACTTAGAAAGGCAATCTATGGTCTTAAACAATCCCCAAGGGCGTGGTACCACAAGCTAAGCACAACCATAAATGGACGTGGTTTTAGGAAATCCGAGGCCGATCACACATTATTCACCTTACCAAGCTCAAAGGGAATAGTGGTAGTGCTTGTCTACGTTGATGATATAATCATCACGGGAAGTGACCTAGGGCGTGGAAGCTACAAAGGTATATCTTAAAACCATGTTTGATATAAGGGGGTGATTGATGATGAGCCGTTTGGAGATCCTAAGCTTTATAGAAGAATGGTTGGGAAATTGATCTATCTCACAATCACAAGGCCGGATATTTGTTTTGCGGTGAACCAAGTGAGCCAATACATGCAAGCACCAACAACCTACCATTGGAAAATGGTAGAACGGATCTTGAGCTATTTAAGAGGAACTCGGATCAAGGAGTGTGGATGGGATGCAACAAGAACACGGAGATCGTAGGATATTGTAATGCGGATTGGGCCTGTGATCGAGTGGATAGGAAGTCTACCACGGATTATTGCACATTTATAGGAGGAAATTTAGTTACTTGGAAAAGCAAGAAGCAAAAGGTTGTCTCATGCTCAAGTGCGGAAGCCGAGTACCGAGCAATGAGGAAGTTAACCAATGAGCTAGTATGGATCAAAAATGTTCTCACGGATTTGGGTATCGAGACATCATCTCCTATGACCATGCATTGTGACAATCAAGCCGCCATCCACATTGCGTCCGATTCGATGTTCCATGAGAGGACGAAGCATATTGAAGTAGATTTCCACAAGGTGAGGCAAATGATTGACCAAGGGGTAATTCTACCATGCTATACAAGAAGTGAAGACCAATTGGCCGATATCTTCACCAAGGCTACTAGCAAGAAGGTTTGTGAGTCCATATTCCCTAGACTTGGACCATTAGCATTCGGACATGAAATGTCTAACATGACAATGAGTTGTACTCTTTTTCCTAAGTGTGGTTTTGTCCCAAAGGGTTTTTCCACTTAGGTTTTAATGAGGCAATGAGTCATGGTTCAAACTTAACTATAGTAAGGCCTTATAGTTAAGCTTGGGGGGGGAGTATTAAGATTAAATTCTACATATGTGACTTATTAATCATATATGGATAGAATTAATCTTGATAGAATTACAAAACAACATTTGAACTATAAGAGGAAGGTTGAATGTGTTGTTGGAAGGGAAGGAGAAGACATTACCATTTGAGGCAATGCCCTTCACGTGAGAAGCCTAGGGAGAATGCAATGGTGTTGTCACTTTCACTCCTCCCAAATGCAACATGGTGTTGTCATTTTAGGCATTAATTAGTTGTACTTGTAGGTTAATTTAATTCTTATTCTATTTAGCATTTTTTATGTTCTATAAGAAGAACACTCTCATTGTAATGAATATCTCAATGAAATGAAAACACTTTCCCTTCCAATTCTCTCCAACTCTCAATCTATTTCCTCTATCTTTTAAACTCTAGTTATTCCAACACAATGATTCATGAAGTCCCGTCGGTGAATCCATGGTACCTGCTTCATATCCTCAAACCCTTTGATTCCTCGCTCAAACATGGATTTCGGTCTTTTTCCAGAATGGGGAGCATAGATCGAATCCAAGGTTAAACTTCCAAGTTGGTCGGAGAATCAGGATTCATGAAGTCCCGTCGGTGGCACAGTTCACCTGCAACCGATCTGGTGAAATACTCAATTTTAACAAAATGGGTCGATTTCTCCTCACTAAACCCTAAGACTCCCATAACTCCATCATATTCATAAAAAAACTCACTTATAGCTTCTCTCATAGCTCGGGCGTGTCCTTAGACATATTGAAGGTGTTGATGAGTCGCTGAAAGGTCAAGACTGCGGTGTTTATCAGAAAAATTCTAGAGGATACGGCCTCAGTCGTGCCCTGTCAAACTCCATTGATCCTCGACGAAGACAAAGGTCTTCCTGCCTCCAAATCTTGAAATCACATTCGTCCTACATCATAGGATGCTCATCAAATTGGGTTACTACAATGAGAGCCTCACGAGAAAGATTTCCAGCAGTCGTTATGTTTTTTGTAGGTAAGCCATGCTCTGACATTTTAGCCGTAGATTGTGTTTTTTTTTCATGCGCTGATCTCGAATTTGAGAAACTCAGAGATGATGAATGTGCTGAATGTTTGAGCTGCAGTTGAGGAAAGAAAAGCGACCAGAACACTTGGCCTTGACATCCTAGTAGAAGTCTGGTAAGTAAACGATTTTCCTTGTGAAATTCCTCGCAGTAATGTACGATGATAGGCAAACAAAACAAATAGAATCCTGACGCAATTTGATGTCTCTCAGTTGCTAAATTCTAATTCACCATTTTCTCCTTTATGGCCTTTCCCCATCCCACTGAGACAGTGATAGCCTCGACGAAGACAAGGGTCTTCCTGCCTCCAAATCTTGAAATCACATTCGGCCTACATCATATGATGTTCATCAAATTGGGTTACTACAATAAGAGCCTCACGAGGAAGATTTCCAGCAACCGCTATGTTTTTTGTAGGTAAGCCATGCTCTGACATTTCAGCCGTAGATTGTGTTTTTTCTTTTCATGCGCTGACCTCGAATTTGAGAAACTCAGAGATGATGAATGTGCTGAATGTTTGAGTTGCAGTTGAGGAAAAAAAAACGACCAGAACACTTGGACTTGACATCCTACTAGAAACCTGGTAGGTAAATCCGTTTTTCCTTTGAAATTCCTCGCAGTAATGTACGATGATAGGCAAACAAAAAAAATAGAATCCTAACGCAATTTGATGTCTCTCAGTTTTTAAATTCTAATTCACCATTTTCTCCTTTATGGTCGTTCCCCATCCCACTGAGACAGTGATAGCCTGAAGCCCCAAACCAACCTACTCTACTCAACTGAAGCCTTTCACTAAAAAATATACCCAGATGAACCAAGAAACTGTCAAACATTGATGTTTCTTCCTAGGAGAACCAATCACATGTAGAAACTCATTGGGAAGACTTCCAGAAGTCGCTATGTTTCTTACAGATAATCCATGCTCATACATTTCAACTGTAGATTGTGTTTTTTTCCATACAATGACCTCGAATTTGAAGTTAGCAAATGGTCATTTAAGAGAATTAGAGATGATAAAGGTGGTGAATGTTTGAGTTGAAGTTAAGGAAAGAAGAGCGCACCATTCCGAAATGCATGAAAAAAAATTCAAGCCATTCCGAATTATCTGCACGGATGCAAGATGTGTTGATAGAAATGAAGACATCTCCAAAGGCATATACACCATGAATTGTTCTCCGACTTATGAATTCTTTTATGTAAGTCCACTTTCACTCTTTTGTCATTGAATATGGCGTGTCTGGCTGACACTCTCCACGTATTGAAGTACAATTTATATTGTTCCATATATCTAAACCAGCAAACCAACTTATGTTTCCATTTGATTCCTTATAGTGGGGCTTTAACTAATCATGGTTTGTCATTTCAAAGTATCTAATCATGTGGGGCTTTAATTTAATCATGTATTGGTTTCTCAAATACAAGGGGTTATTAGCGGGTTTCATGTTCCAAAAGACAAAGATCTTAGATTGGAAGAGTTTATGTTCCAGTGGTGGTATACAAACAGGTTGCTTGTCATTATTTTCTCATTTGGTCTTCCTTTTCAATGCTCTAAAAAGAAGTAGTGCTAGATCATATAAATACGGCTTTGGTATGTGATTTTATTAACAGTTAATAATTCCTGACAAAAACATCCAAGTCATGGTCAATAACTATAAAAAAAATTCACTGTCTGCATGGTGAATCGAAAGTGTGAATGGAGATTAGGAAACTCTCTTTATGGTCGTGTTATGGACTGCATTGTCTGACAAGAACCTGTTTTTTTTTTTGAACCAGTGGACAGATATCCAGGTACTACCTAGGGAATCCGATACAATAGAATAGAACTAAAAAAGTAAGTGCAATTACAATTGTTGTGACAATGATTTGGTGAATGGTGCAAGACATGGGAAAGGTCCCAATTATTTACATCTTTGTTGCTTTCATATCGACAATGATGATTTCAGGTCTATACTTCTTTGACCATAATGTCTCTACACAAATGGCTCAATAGAAGAAGTTTGATCTGAAAAATCCTCTAGCTTATCACTATGACATTTTTGTTTTAGAAATTATGGTATGTGAGTGATCCCTTAAAACTTATCAATCTCTTTTAGATAGTGTAAATTGTCTGATATGATAAATGATATGAAGTTCTCTTTCATGTTACCAACCACCAAAGGCATCATCATTTGGCTACCATTATTGTTTTTTTGATGACGCCCTAACATGTTTTCTCTGTACAGGCTCTCGCTAGACGATTACTACTAAAGCTCTAGCTCGACCACTGCTATGTCTGGAAGAACCTACATGCGCAAGAAATTAGAGAGGTAGGACAAGAAATTATAGGAGTTACAGAACCCATGATGCATTTTTAGACTTCAAATTAGCTAACCATTCTCCATAGTGAAAGAATAGTGTCTGCCATTAGCATCATACTAACATCATTCCTCTGGTTCTGTCTTGAAGCCGATGAGCTTCCCGTAAGAGTCATCTCAATCTGCTGCTCTAATTGTGGCAGAGGATTCTGAATGTCCCAAAAAAACACTGAAAACAATGTATGATATTTCTTCGATAAGGATTGCGAACGATACATTGATGTTCAATTATTGTTGCATATTATGTTTGTTACCACTTAAAATGTATGGATCGTCCGATGCTTCGGTAGTTTCTAACAATGTCCTTTAATACTTTAGGTAAACACTTCAGTATAAGGTTCATGCATTGGCCTTGCAAAGGACCTCAACATATGAGGTTGACGCCTTGGAAACCCCTTCCCCCTATTACAGCTCCTGTCTCATATCCAAGAAGCTAAAGTTTTTTCTTTATTCCCTTTTCGACCAAAGATTGTTGTCTTTGTTGTCCTCATTTTAACTTTTTTGTATTCTTAAGATCTATACAGACTTGTGTTGCTTTAAAAAATTTTCTTATATGTTACGACAATGTTCATGTCTATGTTGATAGATTGATGAAGAAAGCATATGAAAGTCTTTCCCGAAACTATCTTATGATTTCTTTGCGATTGTTGGTGGTTTTTTTCATATAATGACTTTTGTCTTAATTCATTTTAGAATGGCTAAATTTAGGGTGCTTCTTAGCCTTTTTGGAATATTGCTTTGTAAAATGTAGCTGGCAACAATTAAGATTTCAAAACGGGTCGCGAGGTAAGGTGTTTTCCCTATGAAAATTCAGGTGCTATTGTGTTCCAAAACTGATTAGATAAACAACCAACCAAGAAATAGGTTTCCTCAATTTTGCTTGCTTCTGCTTCTATTTACAGGTATGCCTTATTCGATGCTAAAGTCTTTATAAGCTATTATTGTGATTTCGATTTAAGTGTTCCTAATGTCTGGTTTGTTTGTCTATACAGGGTTAAGAGGAAGAGACTACATACCAGAATAAGATGTCTTCTGTTTACAGGTATACCTTATTGGATCTCTCTCGTGGATGTATCTTCAGATCAAGAGAACAAAATACGATTTAGAAAATGACATCATTTTAGACATGTTATATCATTATTGTTTCACATCAACATGACTTAGGCGTCATTATCTTTTAGCCTATGCTAACAAGCATCGTTCTGAAATATAACGTTACCATGTTGGACACTGCTAGCACCGAAACCTATGGGAATTCGAAAAATCAAAAGCCATTAAATAGAAATCCTAGGCGAACCTTCACATCGAAAATGATGGAATCTTCGACGAGACCAAGAGCAGTCTGCCATGTCCCGAGATCAGCCAGCCGGAACTTGGCTCCGGTTTTCAACTCAAAGAACCTGTTTGACACCTCCGGGCAAACAACCTTCAATTTTACCGAGGAATGCGGACGAACAATCCTGATCGAGGCAATGCATTATCCTAGCTCGCAAATCAACCATTTCAATGGTAAGTTTCTTTTCGGTTTCTGTTTGATTTATGTTTGGTTTCGAATATTTTGGGTCCCGAATTCGATTATTTTGGGTTTCGATTATTTTGATTTTTTTATTGATAATTCAAGGATCCAGTTGCTAGATGACTTGAGAAAGCTATCCGTTATCGATGGGCGTACAGTTATCCTTCCAATTTTAAAGTCATTTTTAGAGGTCTCTGATTATTCAGTTCATAAATGACCTCTTGCTTTCTCCAACATGTTTGCACTATGATAATTATTGTCTTCCGCCGCAGAAACAATTGGAAGAAATGATTAACAAGGATGCTAAAGAGTGGTCAACTGTTGCAGAAGCTATTCTTTTGCTAGGATTACAAAGTGAACATGTGAGTGGCAAAGACAAAGCGAAGATAACCGAGCATCCTTGAAGCAGAAAAGATCAACAGAAACATTTATCTAACCCAAATAGTGTGATGGGAACTTCTAGCAACATTTTAGTTGGCGTATAGACATAAGGGTAAGTTGTAAAACTCTCTAAAATGCAGAGACTCTATTTCTCGGGCAAGTCCACTGATCATCTCGTTTTCATACGTATTTCTTGCACGATTTAGGACACGTTTTTGACACATATGTGATGTTTTACGTATGATTCCGTTTCCGTTTTACTTGTTTTCGTGCTTTTCATGTTCTTACAGGTTTTTACGCGTATTTGGATCATTTTGGAGCTAAAAGGACATGCACGGAGCTAAGGAGCAACTTCGAGGATCATCACGGGACAAACGGGACGAGATTGAGCAAGAAAAGCCTCCACCCGGTCGGGCACAACTCTTGCACGACCGGGCAAGACCTTCGGCCAAACTTGTGCACCATTTGCACGACTAGGGCATGACTTGCCCGACCATTTGCCTTGTGCCCCAGCGGTCACACATACCATGCCCGATCGGGCATGCATTCTAGCACACATTCCGCACGACTCGCCCTAGCCGCACCCGAGCGGGCACACTCAATGCCCGAGCAGGTCGCGGTTCGAAATTACCATTTAAGTTAAGTAAACTTAACTTAAAACAAAGGGGACTCATGGGGGCAATTTAGGCAACAATTGGACCGACTTAGGAGGCTTAAAAGGAGGCAAAAGACGTCATTGGAGCAAGCATACATTGGAGATTAGTTCAGTAGAAGATTAAGGAGATTCTTGCGAGGAGACAAGCGAGGAGCATTGGAGATCGAGCACTACCACTTCGGTTTTGTTTGGTTTTTATGTTCCTTAGACTTTCTACTTTGTTTATGTTTCTTTACAGACGCATGAGCGAGTAGTTTGTTTGTTCTAGGAGAAGGGATTAGCCCTTGGCTATCCCGGAACCACTTTTGATATATTTTGAATACATCTTCCCGTTTTAGTTTATCTATGCTCTATCTGAGCGCTTAAATTTATTTGTGTTTGCGATGGCCACGTAGATACATGTGTTAGGGATTAGGAGAAGGACCGAAAGGAGAATTCTAGTCCTAGAAGATCAGGTTTAGAACAACCGAGGTTAGGCCACGAAAGTAGGGTAGTAACGGTTGAGGGTGAACGGGTGAATCATAGAGTCTATGGGTTTAGTTCAAAGTGTCAGCCACGAAAGTAGGGGGCAGCTTGTCTAGATCACGTGTCTATGCATTGAGAGAGGGTAGATATCATGTTAGGATCGTCCGCCTTAGATAGCTTTAACTGGGATTGCAAGATAGATAGGTTGATCGTTGGTTTCGGGAGTCTTGTGGTGAAACCGGATTCCTAGGACGTTTGTCTTATCGTTAGAACCCAAGTAGTTTATTTACTTTCAGTATTTCATTCTTCATCCATATTCTTTCGTTAGCAAGTTTGATTCCTAGTTCGAGTTTAGGTAGTGTTGCGTAGTCTCTGTGGGATCGACACCTAAAATACTACACATGTGTCGTGCACTTGCGGGTAGTTTAGGTTATTTATATTTAACTCTGATAACGCATCAAGTTTTTGGCGCCGTTGCCGGGGATTATTGTCAACGCATCTTAGATTCGAATCTAGAGTCTTTCTTGCTTTATTTTTTTTATTTTTGTTCTTTTCTTTCGTTCCTTCTACGTAAATTGTTCTTTGTTTGTCCTTTGCAGAACTTTCAGGTCAACGAGAGATGGATAATCAGAACGGCAATGGACAGATGCAACTACAAGCTCCCCCACCACGTCGTCTAAGGGATTACGTGGTGCCGAACATGAACAACGTGCAAACAGCCATAAGGATGCCTGCTGTTGCAAGAGAACAATT
>CM071870.1:18912354-18956692 GCA_036759665.1 Gynandropsis gynandra | reverse complement strand
TATATATATATATATATATATGTTTTAATTAAATTAGGGTTAAGAAAGAAATAAGGCAGCCGTTCATTTCAAACGAGAAAAGAAAAAAAAGAAAAAAAAGGGAAGAAGTGAAAAGAGGGAGGAATAGGAAATTGGAGAAGATTTTCATCGTGTTCTTCGTGGGTGGATTTTAATCGCGAGTGTGGTAAATCTCTAAGTAATTCGTTGTGATTATTCACTTAATTCGATATTTATATCATGGAAATTTATGGAATTGAATGGATCTATGATAGGAAAAATTGGTCGGTGTTGTTGCTAGCGATATTAGCCAGAATCGTCAAATCGTCGGGAAGCTAAGGTGATGATTTTCTCCACCCTAATTTCGGATTTGTGACCGATCTATGGAAGAGATTATATTTTTAAAATGAGGCATATGGGGTACGTTGTGACCTTGCGAGATTTTCAGTGTGCACTGATAGTTGGGGTACGTTGTGACCTTGCGAGATTTTCAGTGTAGTGTACTGATAGTTGGGGTACGTTGTGACCTTGCGAGATTTTCAGTGTAGTGTACTGATAGCCGGGGTACGTTGGGACCTTGCGAGATTTTCAGTATGCTAGGGTCTTTTGGACTTCACGAGCATATGCCTGAGCTAGAGTCATGTGGACTCTGTGCGTTATGATCCAGTGTGGTACGAGTCTTAGACTTTAGATACTCATTCGGGTTGGGTAGAGTTATCTGTATATCTTTAGTTTAGACTTTGGATATATCATTATTTTATGATATTTAGTTCGAGCGGGAGAATACGTGGCACAGAGTACGTACACGTATTGATCTCACTGAGTGCGTATGTCGTACTCACCTAATTTTTGGGCTGTCGTGGATGGACAGGATATGGCGAGGAGAAAAAGTAACGAGGATGAGCAGCAACATGAAGGTTCACAGCGGATTGATGGGAGAGGCGTGCACAAGGTCTCGATGAGTTTTATTTTGCATTTCGTTTCTTTTATTTATCGTGACTATGATATTTACATATTGTTTTGCTATTTGGTCCGGACCACTCTTATTTCGAAATAAATCATTTATATTTATTTTATAAATGTGTTTGAGCGATGACACGTGTAGCCACCTCTTGGAGGTGATGGTGGACACTCCTAGTCCCGAGGTTGTTCCGAGACGGGGGTGTTACATGATTAATGTGGCTTTCTCCTATACAATTCTATTTATAAATCTCCATGTTTTGGTAATCAGTTGGATTATTTCCATTGATTATGTTCATGTACTTATATATTGCTCACATATATGTTTGATATGTTTGTATTTAGCTGCAATTTTTACTCGATTTGATTATCACATTCAATTTCGCCCCTCAATTTATGCTATTAAAACAATGGATGTTTGATGTTCTCAGGGTGTTGGGCTCTGGAATTTAGGCAACACTTGCTCTATGAATTTAGGCAACACTTGTCCGGTTGAAAGCTTTACCAAGACATCAATTGTTGGAGAAGTTCGGAGTCTGTGTACGCCGAAGGGCAAAGGGTAAATCTTTACATTGTCTGTTTCTCTTTATACTTTAGGGTTTCTTAGTTAGTGACCATCCATGGAAGTGATAAGGTTATCTGGATCCTTGCTTTGCAGGTTATTCTAGGGATGAAATGTGGGAGCTAGACACCATTGTAGTCAGAGGGGTTCTGTCGAGGTGGTTTGCGGCGTGGAGGGTTCTTCGAAGCCATCCATGTTGGTTATGCATATAATCTTCTCCAGCTTTGGGAAAATAAGGTATTGTATTGAGTATTGTTCTCCAAATGGTCGTTTGGTTTGCTTGATAGTGAAATTGCTCTAATTTTTTAAGCTGAAGATTTATACATTATCTATATAAAAGAAAAGGATCTCTTTTTGCTCAGTATGGTAATCATTTGAAGGCCTTAGATACAAATATCTCACGATACTTTGAAGATATGGTTTTTTCTAGATTTCCGATGTTTTTTTGTAAACAATTCGGTTGATGATCGATAGAGTATTAGACATAAGCTTAAACGCATCCTTGTCATGTTTTTCATTGTGTTTCTGCCATGATTGACATATGTTTCTTTTTATTGTTCATGCAGCAAGGCTCTCAGCTAGAGGAAGATTATGAAGTAACGTGGGACAAAAAAATTTGTTCAGAAACTGAAAAATTCAGTCATAAGAAAAGTCGGGTTTTGGATCACGTAGGTAGTCAATACATAAACTAGGCTTTTAGACGTGCACCATTTGTTCCCGAGTACAACGCGGATGATACGCGCAGAAAGCGATTCAGGGTTAGAGCATGAATACTACTACAACCTTATCTCGTTTTTCGAGTCTTATTCAAGTGAAGGTCGACCAGATGTTTATACTTTGTTTATGATTAGAACTAAAAGAGAGTAGCATTTCTGGGTTTGTTTTATATGGATTTAGATATCTTTGAACTCTTTAGTGATAGTGTCAACAAAAGCATTTAAATTTGTGTCGTGATCAATAGAAAATCTATTTATTAGATTTAATTATCAAACGATTTTTACATTATTTCTATTCATATATATATTTATTTAATGTACAATGTTATATTACTAAAAAGATTATATTACAATTTTTACATTATTATATGATGATTTAAATTTAGAAAACAATTTAATTTTTGAAGAAAATGAGAATTCTTACAAAATGGAAATACCATTTTGTTTCAAATTGTATAGTCCATTTCTGTGAAACTGTATGTATGGGTCATATTACAAATATTGGACCGTAATTTGAGATCAAATCGACAGTGTTTTATACAATTTTTGTATATAAAAAATATGTTTAAATATTAAAATACCAAAAATATGTTTATTGAAATTCTACATTCTCCCTCGAAATCTAAAGATATTCAAGCAATCATTTCTTCTTTTGTAGTAAGTTTCTTATTCTTCTTTACTGGTTAAAAATTTTACATTAGATTGAAAAATGAAGCGGCATAGACATCTTCACTCATTGAGAATCATATGTTTAATATTCATAATAATTAACATAATTTTAAAAATTTTATTTTTTACCGAATTATTAATTAATTGTACAATAATAAATTTTACATATATCATTCTGATTTCAAAAGAAAATGTCATATGTTAATATATTATTCTTTATAAAGATGTATAAATAAGACAAACTAAAGATTCCATCATTATAAATCCAATATTGATTATATATTAATTTAAACATTAAAAAATCTTTAAAATAAATTCAAATAATCATTCATTATATTATATAAAGTTATATTATTCTATTATTTTAAAATTAAATTGATAAAAATATTCAAATAAATTTAAAACTTCAAAAAATGTTTGTGCAAATCGATTAAAGAGACTTTGGTTGAAAACAAAATTGCTTAGCTCATTAATAGATTATTTTCTTTGTCTTTTTCATTTCTACAATCAATTAATATTTGTTACGAAGAAGATATGTGAATAAGCATATCTGGTTATCTATATTTTTGCAATAAGTGATCATTGGGATATTATGATACTCTATGAAGTTGTGGCAAAATTCTATATTTGGAGAATAAACTTGATTCTTTATTGTTAAAAGGTCTCAATTCATCTTTCTCATATGTTACTTCGCTATTCTAACTTCATCAAATATTTTTACTTTTGTATGTTTCTATTTTTTATTAATTTTAACCATAAATATCTCGCACAAATATTTGACTACTTGTAAGTGATGGAAATTGAATCGCAATAAAAAAATATATACATCTAACACTTAACGAATTAATTAAACTATGAAAAATATTTGAAATGCACTATAATCATCAGTCAATTAATTACACCAGATTACATTGATTTGTTATTCCAAAATCAAATAATTTATCATATGAAAATAAAATCAAAATTGATCCATAACAAAGAACCATATTATAACCCTAACGAATCAAAATTGACACCATACCCTAAGCAAGACATATGAAATTCTGAGTAGTAACTCCGGTTAAGTTTGAGTCTTATATTTATTAATCTGATAGAATTTTGAGATAAATATATTTAAATTATCACAAATACATGCGTAATGCGGGTATCATCTGATTTAATAAAATGAATTGGATCAATCCAATATGAAATCTTGTAGAAGATGACTAATAAGCAAATAATCAATCGGACAAGAAAAATATCAAACAGTATATGTTATTTACTTGTCAATCTTTAAGTACACTTGTTGTTTTCTACAATGTACTAAAGATTTCCACCCATTTAACTCCCTCTGAGTTAAATGTGTAAATACAACTCTCCACTGTTTCCTTTTTAACCCAGTATCTATTTAAGTGCACCTAAAACTCTGAATTTTCCTATTCTCTGTTTTGTGCACTGCCCAGATACTCCACTGACTCATTGATCTTCATTTTCAATTTCGGATCAATTTATCTGTCATTCTCACGGCTCAGCAACCACCTCCTGGTCTTCAGCTGCGCCGTTGTGCTGAAAATCTTCAGCATTGAATCCGGTCGATTCAAATCGTTCCTTATTCTTCTCCTTGATCTTCTAGTTGACTCGTTCCAGCCTTCTTCAATTTAAATTCAAACTCCCTCAATGTTCTCAACCACCTGAAACAATATACATAAAACTCGATCCAATTTTTACTGCATTAACAATCTCCCCCTTTTTGAATTCTTATCACAAAAACACCTAATCGTTAGAAACACAAGAAATTCAAAATATTGCAGTAAAAACATCCACGCATATCATAGTACGAATTTTAACACCCTAGTCCAAGTCATCAAGCATAGGAAAATAAAAGTCATTAAGTACACTTAATCAAATGTCTTTGAAGTGCACTTAAAAAAAACAGTAAAATAGATCAGGTTCTCTTTCGTTTTCCTTTGTTCCTCCTTGAAGAAGATTCCTCCTGAATCTCTTCAACCTCTGTTTCTTCCTCTGCTTCTTTTTCTCGTTGTATGTCTCCCCCTGTTTATGTGATAAGATTTCAAACAAATTAGTCCCAACACAAACCAAAAACACATGACATAGCAAAAATAAGGGCTCTTGATTACTCTGGGAACGCAAGATGAGAACATCTATCTTGCGAAGCATGTCGCTCAGGGTGTCCGACACAGTTCGGCGAAGGTCTTTAAGTTCCTGAACTAAGTTGCTCTTCGAGGATGCAGCAGTTGAGGCGGACGACATCTTGGCCATGTAACGCTTCTCTAATATAATCCATGACGGAGTGTTTTCTCGGGGTTCAGATTTGCAGTTTATATCAGGCACTTGTTGGACCAAAATGTTCTGGATTAGGCAGGGAAATGGAAGAATGAATTTTGGTTCCGGCGATTTCGAATGATTTGATGGTTCTGGACTGGCAGAAGGAGCAGTGACAGGACTAGAAGGTCGTTTTGATGTAGACACATTTCCAGGTTCAGACGACAATGTTGGTGGATTCGTCTGAGCAGCCGGGTCGACGGGTACTCTGATGTCACTAACCATATGAGTACGGATGTGAACTAGTGGGGAGGCTCCAGGGCGCATATTTTGTCGTTTGTTTGGAGCAACAAACTTTGTCGCCATTACCTTGTACCTTCGACCATTTACTCGCGGTGGATTGCGAGTAAACAAAAGGTCCTTTAGTTTGACTTCTTTGCCGTCGACTACGATTGAATCGTTCGGTGAAAGGCCAAAAGGAGCTGCACTTCGTGTCTGCATTTTTGGAAAGAATTTTTGTCTGCAAAAAAAGGAGAAATCGCACTCTTTTTCTCGAGAAGAGTATGTTAGGGTTTCTGAAATGCACTCAAATGGGGAAGATGAACCGAATTAAAAGGTGTGCAGTTACAGAAAATGTTTTTGAATTTTAATGCCCACTCACATCAGCCCACAAACATCCCATCACATTAAAAATTAACCGCCGGTTTAAAAAAAACTTAAGTGTGTATTTTTTTTGCTTGTCAGATCATTTTTTTTTAAATCTTGACACAAGACATGATGAATGGTTTCTAAAACAGAAACAAAAACATGAAGAGTTAGCCAAAACTGTGAACGAATGAATATTTAAGTACACTTAAAGAAATATGTTCTCCACTTAAGACAGTCTGTTTCTCTTCATCACCTTTTTTTCTTTTTTTTTTCTTTTTTTATTATTATTATTATTCAGCACTCCATCACAGCTTCTAGGACGTTGTATAGACATTCTTTTGTTCATATAACAAGCTCCTTGACTACCTAGAATGTTGAACAGGATTTTTAGAGATATCAATTGCACTAGTATTATCGCACCATGCAGTAAAAGTTCTGGATTTCATACCGTAGTCCATAAGCATTTGGTTCATCCATAACAATTGAGTACAACAACTTCCCAAGGCAATGTATTCAGCTTCAGCAGTAGAGAGTGACGTCGAGTTTTGCTTTTTGCTGTGCCATGAGACAAGGTTGTTTCCTAGAAAGAAACAGCCTCCAGAAGTACTTTTCCGATCATCCGCGTTTCCTCCCCAATCCGCATCACTAAAACCTGCAAGTTCACAATTAGTATCTTTGGAATACAGTAACCCATACTCTGCAGTACCTTTGACGTATTTGATAATCCTTTTAACCGCAAGCAAGTGAGATTTCTTTGGTTTGGCTTGATACCTGGCGCAAATTCCTACGCTCAAACATAAATCAGGTCTACTTGCAGTAAGATACAATAGACTACCAAAAATACTTCGGCATAGCTTAACCTCGACATCTTCACCATCTGTATCCCTTGTCAGTTTTGTTGTTGTCGACATTGGTGTACTGACTGACTTACTTTGATCCAGTTCGAATCTCTTTACCAGATTCCTGGCGTATTTGCTTTGAGAGATAAACAACCCTTCATCTAATTATTTTACTTGAAGTCCAAGGAAATAGCTCAATTCTCCAAACATGCTCATTTCGAACTCCCGCTTCATAGTCTCCACAAACCAGTTTACTTTTTCCTGCGATTTAGAACCAAATACAATATCATCCACATAGATCTGAACAACCAACAAAATGCCATCTGAATTATGAATGAATAGAGTTTTATCAACTCCCCCTCTTTTGTAGCCATTTTGCACTAGAAAACTTGTGAGCCTTTCATACCAAGCACGAGGTGCTTGTTTTAGTCCATACAGAGCTTTCTTGAGCTTATAGACATGATCTGGATTGTGTGGATCTTCAAATCCTTTCGGCTGTTCAACATATACTTCTTCTTGAAGTATACCGTTAAGGAATGCGCTCTTTACATCCATCTGAAACAATTTAAAGCCAAAGAAACACGCAACACCGAGCAACAAACGAATAGATTCCAGTCTAGCTACTGGGGCAAAGGTTTCATCAAAATCTACTCCTTCCACTTGAGTATAACCTTGTGCCACTAATATAGCTTTATTGCGGACAATTTCTCCTTGTTCATTTGCTTTATTTTTAAATACCTATTTTGTCCCTATTACATTTTGATGCAATGGTCTGGGAACCAAGGTCCAGACATCATTTCTAACAAATTGCTCTAATTCTTCATGCATTGCTTTAATCCATGACTCATCATCTAACGCATCACGAACATTTTTGGGTTCTATCTGTGACGTAAAACATGCAAACTTAACCATGTCGTGATAATTAATTCGTGGTTTGTTTCGAGTGCGTATTCCATCATCAAGATTACCAATGACATCATCTATAGAGTGATTTCTATGTACCGTAAATCGCTCAACATTTGTTGGATGACTTTCCTGTTCTGAAATATCTCCGTCTGTCTCACTTTCTATCATGTGATGTTCTGTAGGTGCACTTAAATGATCCTGTGGTGAATTTGACTGTTCTTGTATAGTTCCTGTCGAGAAAGGAAAAATAACACATTCAGTGGAATGATCTTCATCAAACACGACATTTACTGATTCAACTACTTTTCTTGTTCTTAAATTAAAAATTCGAAAAGCAGTGGTGTTGTTTCCATAACCAAGAAAAATTCCTTCGTCACTCTTGGCATCAAATTTTCAAAGACAGTCTCTATCATTCAAAACATAACAAGTGCACCCAAATATGTGAAAATAACTTAAATTGGGACTCTTACCTTTCCAGATCTCGTATGGAGTTTTTGACATACCTGGCCGAAGATATACACGATTTATGATGTAACATGCCGTATTTACCGCTTCAGCCCAGAATCGAATGGAGATAGATTTTCCATAAAGCATTGCTCGTGCCATTTCTTGTAATGTTCTGTTCTTCCTCTCAACAACTCCATTTTGCTGTGGTGTTTTTGGCGCTGAAAACTCGTGTATGATTCCATGTTTTTGACAGAATTTGTTGAAAAAATCATTCTCAAATTCTTTTCCATGATCGCTCCTGATACGCTCAATGCAACCTTTAGTATTTTTCAGTTGCAAATATAAAAAATGAAATAGCTCAAATGTTTCTGATTTTTCACGCAAAAACTTCACCCAAGTATATCTAGAGAAATCGTCTACAACGACAAGAATATATCTTTTTCCTCCGAAACTCTCCGTTCTCATCGGACCCATCAAGTCCATGTGTAGCAACTCCAGAATCTTTTCGGTCTTAATTTCAGGCATTCTTTTGTGGTGAACCTTAATTTGTTTACCTAGCTGACATGGTTTGCAGATTTCAGATTTTTCTATTTTAAGCTTAGGTATACCTCTTACAGCAGCAGAGTCTGACAATTTCACTAACGATCTGTAGTTCACGTGTCCTAGACGCTGATGCCATAATGACAGTGCATCATCTGTTGCTTTGAGACACACCTTATCTTCAGTCCAAACATAACAATTGTTTGAAGATCGTGAACCTGTAAGCACACACTTGTTGTCAGAATTCATAACTAAACATTCCTTGTTAGTGAACTTAACCTGGTGATTGCTATCACATAGCTGACTGATGCTGATCAAGTTAGCTGTTAGGCCCGCAACAAATTGAACATTTGTTAGTGTTGGCTGTCCTGGTGATACAAGATCTCCTTTGCCGAGAATTCTTCCTTTATTGCCATCTCCAAAAACTACACTTCCTGCATTTTTTATTTCAACAAAGTTTGACAGTAAGTCTTTGTTACCTGTCATGTGCCGTGAACATCCACTGTCAAAATACCAGGTATTTGTGTTGTCTTTGTGAGCAGAAATGTATGCAACGTAACAGTTCAGATCACTCTTTCTAACCCAAACTTGTTTGATCTTTGAAGACTTGCGTGCATCATACCTGTTCTTCTTGTAACATGTACGTTGTTTGTGACCTTTGATTCCACAGAAGTAACAGATGATCGATCTACTTCTTCGGTAATTACCATATTGATGTTTCCACCCATACTTACCAGAATTTGACATGGATATGTTTCTGCTCTGGTTGTAATGATGAAGAGCTCTCTGATTCTGTTCTCTATGCTTGGTACCATGATGACTCCAATTCTTTTTCCTGTCAAGATTCTGCTGATTCCGACTAGGTTTTGGTGAGTTGTAGATTGCTTGTTTTTCTTGTAAATTTCCTCCAGATACAAATTTGTTTTCTGTTCTGCCTGAATTCTCAACATAGCCTACCCCGTGATTGTCACCTTTCATTTTTCCGATTGACAACAGATGATCCAATTTGTCAGTTCCATTTGACAGCATTTTCAGTTGTTTATTGGTTTCCTCAAGTTGTCTTTTAACAAAGTGCACTTCCTCATCCTTAGCCAGCACTTCATTTTTCATTTCTTGAACTTGAGTTTCCAAGGCTTTAATTTCCTTCAACAGTTGGACATTTAGCTTTCCCATCTTGATCCAATCATTATAGATCATTTCAACGTCAACTTCATCATTCTCACCCAATTCATCTTTTTCGCTTTCCTTATCATCTTCATCAATAATTCCTATGAAAGCTACGAAACTGGACTGTTCATCCTCTGATTCTTCTTCAGATTCAGAACTGGAATCACTTAGCATAATCAGTGATTTTCCTCTCACCGCATTATTTTCAGTGCATTCGTTCTTTGTGTGACCGAACCCCTTGCACTTGAAGCATTGTGTTTCTCTGAGGTTTTTCAGCATATTCTCCCTTTTTGTAATACTAGGACAGTCTGATTTAAAGTGTCCATAGCCTTTGCACTCATGACATTGGGAATTTGACTTATTCTCTTTTCTGACTCCTGTATCTTCAGTGGAGAATCTTCTTGTTCCTGACTTCCTTTTCATAAACTTTCCAAATTTTCTGGTTAGTAATGCAATATTCTCTTCAAGATTATCTAACCTGGTGTTTTCTGAAGCAGCTTGTAACACGACTCCCTTGCTTCCTTCCTTGGCTATGTCTCCTTGTTCCAATTGCACCTCTAGTTCATACGCTGCAAGAATTCCAACTATTTCCTTGAAACTAGTTGTGTCTGTATTCAATGACATATTCATTGCCACTTTCTGAGCGTGAAACTTCTTCGGGAGACATCTTAACAGCTTCTTAACGAGTTTTTTGTCATCCAGATTTTGCCCAAGTACACTTACTTCGTTGGCAATCGCATTCATCCGTCCACTGAATTCCTTCACACTTTCATTTTCCTGTTTATAAGATCAAGTATAAGTCTAACGGGTCAATCGAGCGTTATAAAGCTTGTCTTATTGTTCTCGGAAATCGACAAAAAGAAGGCGACGACTATCATGATACTTTTGCCCCGGTTGCATAATGCCTACTGGTCGTCTTTTTTCTCACTGTGGCAGCAGCTCGAGGAAGGATCGTACATCAAATGGATGTCCACAACGTCTTTCTTCAGGTCAATTTATTTGAAGAAGTCTACATGAAACTTCCTCCTAGATTCTCCAATCCTTATGGTAACCAGGTTTGTAAACTAAATAAATCACTTTATGGTTTGAAACAAGCTCCGCGATGTTGGTTCGCTAAACTTCTTTCGGCTCTTTTCAAGGATACTGAAATCTTGTAGAAGATGACTAATAAGCAAATAATCAATCGGACAAGAAAATATCAAACAGTATATGTTTATTTACTTGTTAATCTTTAAGTACACTTGTTGTTTTCTACAATGTACTAAAGATTTCCACCCATTTAACTCCCCCTGAGTTAAATGTGTAAATACAACTCACCACTGTTTCCTTTTTAACCCAGTATCTATTTAAGTGCACCTAAAACTCTGAATTTTCCTATTCTCTGTTTTGTGCACTGCCCAGATACTCCCCAGACTCATTGATCTTCATTTTCAATTTCGGATCAATTTATCTGTCATTCTCACGGCTCAGCAACCACCTCCTGGTCATCAGCTGCGCCATTGTGCTGAAAATCTTCAGCATTGAATCCGGTCGATTCAAATCGTTCCTTATTCTTCTCCTTGATCTTCTAGTTGACTCGTTCCAGCCTTTTTCAATTTAAATTCAAACTCCCTCAATGTTCTCAACCACCTGAAACAATATACATAAAACTCGATCCAATTTTTACTGCATTAACACAATATTTACCCAAGTCCATTTATATTTGGTTTGGATTGGATTGAATTTAATTTAAAATCTAAGATTTTTTCTTTCATATGTCGACCATCAACAACCCTCTTGTTCAAACAAATCTAGTGTTTTTTTCTTTTATCGATGACAATCATCACCTGCAAGATGTAACGTACAACGAAAATCAAGTGCTCGACACAGTTGTGGGAGCTGAATATGACCAAAAGGAGTGAATATCAATTTATTCCCACATTTCATCAGTCTAGAGATTATTTGTGGAGATACAAAATAGAATTACCCCAACTCATTATTATTACTTAAGGGGAAATTACATGTGAATCAAGAAGTAAAACAATCAAACAATGATAATGGAGAATGTCAATCAGCCCCAATATTCATTATATTATAACATTTCGTGGATTTTAATCTAATAAAAAACATTTTGAAAAAATAACAATTAAATAGAAATGTTATATCTATTTAGGAATTTTACAAAAAAGAATATAAAATATTTTATAATGATTATCTTTATATTTTATTGAATATGTAAAAAATAAAATAAATTTATAGTTGTTTTTTAAGCAAGAAATAATAAATTATAAAAATAAAATAACGGAGAAAGTTAGGAAATCCAATAATATATATAATTATTATTTCATTAACCTATACAGATATTATTTTTTACAATATCATATGAATTAGAAAAACACACCATTCATAATAATCTTCAAAAACATAATGTAAGATTCGAATTCAAAAGATATCACCAAGAAAAAACTCTTGCTTTTGTAGTGTTTTTAATACATCAATAATTGAGATGGTGACACCACACATTAATGATTCTTTGATTTTATTGCCCTTTGATTTTTTTTCTTTTCTACAACTTTTTCTAAAACCACTAAAAGAAAGAAGAAACACCAGATTTTTCTCTTTTACTTAGTTGGAATATGTGTTAAATATACATATTTGTAATGTTTTTAATTTTTAAGAATGTGAGAATCTATAATTATTATTTTTCAGTACATTGGATAAACTTTCATATATCTTACAAACCGTGTAATTTAAGTAGATTTATAATAAATTGTATACATATTTGACGAGTTTATTTAGAATCAATAATTTCCAAAATGAATGTAATCTAATTTACCAATTCCTTCTCCACAAAAAATATTTTGTCATTTAAAAAAAAATCGATTGTAATAATCATTTCAATTTGAAACAACCTCAATATGTGTTTTAAGTTAATCTCATACTTTTAACATATACAAAAAAATATTTTTTTGGACGAGTTTATTTAATCTAAAATACCTTGACATAAAACTAAATAAAAAACAACTCATTAGTAATCACAACGCACCAAAACTCATGCACATATATTTTTTAATCAAACTTTTTATTATTTATTTATTTTAATAAAGTAAATTATAATGGACATTTTATATTCCTTCTTTTTAGCCAGTGGCAAAGAACCACCACACAAGCACCACAAGGTCGAGGAAAATAAAGGGATAAATTATAATTTATAACAGCTGAATCTTGAAGAAAGCGAAAAATAAAGATAAACAAAAGAGAGCCCTTTGGTTTTGGATCAACCAGAGGGGTTAAGATTTCCCGGCGGATAGGAGGGGAACCAAACCCTAATCCCAATCTGTCCCGAATATGCCATTTTTGAGGTCTTTCTTCCCGTATTTTCTCGGGAAACAAACAGTGGTTTTTTTTTTGTTCTGTTTCGGTTTGGTGATTGTTAATAAAAGTTTGGTTTTTGGGTGCAGGATTGTGAGGCTTCTTCTTCCTGGAATTAGGGTATTGATTAGAAGGTCGCTAAATTGGTTGCTTTAGATGCAAATCCGCGAGTATATCCCCTCTTGGATCTACCATTTATTTGGTTGCATGGGGTGAGTGAAGGAAGTTTTTTCTCCTCAATATTTCTCGTTTATTGAATAGAAATTTTCCATCTGGGACTGTTTGACTGATGAAAATACTGGGATAGGAAGATGAAATTTTCCTTTGTTTTTGTGTTTTTGTTGTTGGGTCTCTGTTCAATTACTGGTTTTTTCATTATAGAAAAGTTTTTTTTTTTCTCTTTCCGGTATTTTCTTCTGTATTTTTGCTGTTCTTTGAAATCGCAATTTTTCCTGTGTGTGTCGAACCTTTCAATTTGAAGAAGGAATCATGAACGTAATGAAATTTACCGTAAGTTTATATTACCCCTTTCGTCTTCTGGTTAATCATGGGTCATCTTTGCTAGGATCTCTGGACTAATCTTCGCTATAATCCGCTACTAGATATTGTGATTGCTTGCATTTTTAGTGGGAAAACAGTAAACCCACCTGTCACAGTTTCAGTTTTGTCCTTGAAATTTGATCTTACTGTCGAGTTCCTTTCTTCAGGTAGTCTCTCTATTTTGTCGTCAACTCGTGTATCTCCGTTTTTGAATTTATTGAGTTGTACAAACCGTTGTTCTTAGCTTCAATTGTCCCGAACAAGATCCTCAGAGGGCACCCTTTGTCCGGAATCTCTAACTTGTGCAAGTCTGTTGATCCACATGTACATATCTGTCTTTGGTTAACTTCATCTGCTCCCAATTTAATTTACGCCCATCAGGGCACTAGAGATATTCTTCTGGTAGAATTAAATGTTATGGCTACTGCAGTTATACTTTTGAAACAATTTGTTGTTACATTTTCTTTGATAATATTGCATAATTCTGTGGTCCTAATCTGAAATTTGTCCCCATTTTCTGGTTTTGCAACAGAGCAGAGGTTGTTTTGGATGCTGCAAGAAACCATCAGTGATAATCGCAGTGGACGAACCTTCTAAAGGGTTAAGGATTCAAGGTCGGTTAGTGAGGAAAGCAAGTGTATCAGACGATTTTTGGAGCACAAGCACCTGTGAGATGGATAACAGTACGCTTCTGTCACATAGAACCCTTTCTTCCATCAGCTTGACGAACAACAATGCGAGTTCTGGTGGTACAAGCAATTCCACAGAATTTGTAAATCATGGTTAGTGAAATATGTGAACTCTTAGCCTTGATTTGATTTTATCAGCCAATGGATTCTCATTTTGGTAATTGTTTATCTTAGTTCTTTTCTGAAATTATTGTACCTTGAGAAAGTTCTCCTTTTTTGTTTCTTCTTGTTCAGGGTTGATCTTGTGGAATCAGACGAGGCAACAATGGCTAGCCAATGGAACTTCGCAAACAAAGTCCAAACTCCGAGAACCTACAATAAGGTTAAATAACGACGTCCTCTCTCTCTCTCTATATATATATATTTATATCTGTTTTTTTCTTTCTTCTTCTTCTTATGAATCTGTAGTAACCCATAATGAATTGAGACTCATATGTGCTAATTCTCAACCGATATCTCACTAGAAAATGTATCCATCGTTACCATCCGGTTATCTTAGACTGATAAAGCTATGATCTTCTATAGCTAGAATTCTGGATAAATAAAGTTAAATACATAGATTGCATGATCCCATTCGTGTAACATACTCTTCGATTTTGCCCTTGCATAAGATGGAAGCCAAAAGTTGGCGTGTGAAAGCATGCTACGAGAGAATGGCGTCATGCGCTTGCGCTTGTAGTTGTGGATGATGATGAGTTCTTTCTTGTCTTTAAGTTCAAAGGTTTACCACAATGGAATGAGACCGTAGAGTCATGTTCTTAATGTTGTAAAGATTGTTAAACAAGGAATGGCGATTTGGTAGAGATACACAGAAGAAACTAATTGAAAGCATTATAATCGTTTTCCCGCAGCTGGAATGCGAGCTATGAGAGCTTGCTGGGTGTGAACAAGAGGTTTTCCCGTCCGATACCTCTCCCTGTAAGTAGTAACTCTTTAGAATTCTCTGCAAAATTTGCAGATTCTATAGATATGATTTGGGGTCTGTTGATTTCTTAGTGTTTGTTAAATGATAAATTTGACAGGAAATGGTGGATTTTCTGGTTGATGTGTGGGAGCAAGAGGGCCTCTATGATTGAATTGCTTGCTACTCTTTTCCATATACTTTTCTTCTCCTTCTTTTCGGATTTTATATGTGTGATTAAAGGGAAACAAAATCCAAGCAACTGGTTTTTTTACTATTGGCATGTTGAAAGAAGATATCTTAGAGAGCTCTATTATTTATACGCAAAATGAATACCAACTTTGAAATATGTTTTATTTAATTTCAGATGTTATATTTAACATTTGATGTTTTCTCCGAAATGGGTTAATGGTTTACAATTAATACTATGATTATTAAAATTGTACGTTTTATAATAGATCTAGTTTCTAACAAGCTAAACAATCTAGAGTGAATCAATGCGCAATAAGAATAAATAGTTAATGCGCTTTCTTTATCTAATTGGAAAAACAGTCTATTCCCTTCTGGAAAATCATGTTTTAGTTCTATTTCTCCTTCGATTTTGACCGTCATCCTATTCCTCTCGATTTTCAGTTTTTATCCTATTTCTCTTTTAAAAATCATGTTTTAGTCCTATTCTCCTCTCGATATTGACTTCATCCTATTCCCCCCTATTCCCCCTCAATTATCAAAAATCTATCTAAACCAATCTCCGATTTTGACCCAATTTTGATTTTAATTTTGTACCAATTTTGATTTTGATTTTAATTTTTGATTTAAATTTTAATTTTAATTTTGATTTTAATTTTGATTTTGATTTTAATTTTGATTTTAATTTTAATAAATCAAGTTAATTATTCAATTGATTTTAATTTTGATTCTAATTTTTATTTTGATTTCGAATAAAATTAAGTACGGTTTTTTACTTGAAACCAATTTTAACCCAAAATCGAATCCAATTTTGACTCAATTTTAACCCAAAACCGATCCAATTTTGACCCAAATTAAGATATCAATTTTGACTCGATTTAATCCGAATTTGTACTTAATTTTGACCAGATAAAATTAAGTACTCTTTTTACTTAATCCGTAATTTTAACCCAAAATCGACCCCAATTTTGACTCAATTTTACTTAATTTTAATCCAATTTGTAATTAATTTTAACCCAAAGTCGATCCCAATTTGGACTCAATTTTAATCCAAGACCGACCCAATTTTAACCCAAATTATGATATCCATTTTGGTTCGATTTAATCCGAATTGATTTTGGATTAAATTTGGTTTCAAGTAAAAACAGTACTTAATTTTATCGGGTCAAAATTAAGTAAAAAAATTCGGATTAAATCGAGTCAAAATTGATATCTTAATTTGGGTCAAAATTGGATCGGTTTTGGGTGTTGGATTCGATTTTGGGTTAAAATTGGTTTCAAGTAAAAATCGTACTTAATTTTATTCGAAATCAAATCAAGTAAGTCGATTAAATTGAATAATTAACTTATTTATTAAAATTAAAATCAAAATCAAAATTAAAATTAAAATCAAAATTACAATCAAAATTAAAATCAAAATTAAAATTAAAATCGAAATTGGGTCAAAATTTGGTCAAAATTAAAATTAAAATTGGGTCAAAACTGGGTCAAAATTGAGTCAAAATCAGAGGGCGTTTTAGGGAGATTTTTGATAATTGAGGGGGGAATAGGATGAGGTCAAAATCGAGGGAGTAATATGACTAAAACATAATTTTTAAGGGGGAATATGATGAAAACTGAAAAATCGAGGGGGAAATATGATGAAGGTCAAAATCGAGGGGGAATAGGACTAAAGCATGGTTTTCAAGGGGATAGGTATTATAAAAAAGGAAATTATAGTGAGAAAATACAATAAATTTAAAATTTATGGATAAATGTAACAATTTGAAATAATTTTTTTAATATAGTATTAGTTGTATATTTATTTTTATGTCTTGTTAATCACTCTCGATTCAACTATAGTTGGTCGTGTTTACTAAGTGGTCTAGGTAAATGTTTTAATTTTATTTAAACTATATCATTGGTTTTTATTGTTTTAAAGTAAATTGGTAAGGTTGTGTTAGTGGATATTAAGAAAACAACATATTTCTCTCTTGAAAATGTTGTTTTAGTTCTATTTCTCTTTTGATTTTGATTTTGATTCATATCTTATTTGAAAGTCCTATGCCTAATATGTAATATTGGATAGTTGCAATTATTAAGAAGTCTTAATAATTATTTAAAGAACGAAAACGAGTTTTCGTTATTAGATTATCAAAAATAATAATCTAAACCCTAATAGCCGTCAGTAAGAGAAAAAATCCGAAGAACGAAAAACAGTTTTCGTTCTTCTGATTTCCACATCAGAACAATTCCGATCTCGGCGTGGATATGAGTAGAGGACTTGTGCTATCAAGTCTCGCATCCGACGACAGCGCATTCAACGACAGGCATTACGAAATTGTTTCTTAATTTCTTCATCGTTGAATATCCGTGATAAAACTAATCCGAACATGACTAGATCTAAAATTCGGGTTGATAAAAACACGTTTCCACAATTGAATTCAACCCTACATTATTCTCCCATTGATTTTTAGTTTTCATTTTAATTCCCTTCGAAAATATTGCGTTAGTCATATTTTCCTTTGATCTTGAACACATCCTATTCCTTCTCAATTTTTAGTTTTAATCATATTCCCTCAACTATTAAAAATCGGCCTAAAACCTCCTCTGTTATTTATCCGTTAACCGATCCGATTTTTTGATTCAATTTTGATTTTATTTTTTTTAATTTATATTCACGTATATATTGAAATGAAAAATTAAAATTTAATTGTTTTTTATAACAATAATATATTTATCTATATTATTCCACATATAACTTGAGTTTCCGATTGGGGTAAACTCAAAAAACCTTCAAAAATAAATTTTAATAAAAAAAACTCTGCACTTTTAACTCATAAAAAACCCTAAACTATATTTTTTAAATAAAAAAATATTTAACAGAAAAAAAGAACAACGTTAGTTAATATTAGAAGTTTACCCATAACCAGGCAGCATCAGCATCAGAAAAAAATTGCAGAGACAATTGGACCATGGTTCCTTCAGTTCTTTTCCGAACAACGATCAAAAGGAGCTAACAAATATTTAGTGATATGAGCGACAATCTTCTGAAAAACACTAAAAAAATGACTCCTAAAATCCCAACTTTCCCCCAAAAGCCCCCAACTCCCGCCGTCGCTTTTGGGGGCTTTTGGGGGGATCTATTTGGTTGATGAAGTGTCCTTTAGTCGTCGCCAAGCTGTGGAATAACCAGACAGTTTCTTCTTCGGTTTTGGCTTCTTCTTCCTCGGATTCCCTTCCGATCGCTAAGGTTGTTCTCTCCGTCGATCCTCTGCGGCCCGATGCTTCACCTAAGGTATTGGATCCATCTTCGATTTTGAATTTTATATCCTTTTGATGAATCTAGAATCGCCTTTTTGTTCGAGGATATAGCTCAAGTTGAGAAATACAAATGATTTTATAAATGGGAAACGTTGTGGATTGTATAATTTTGGATCACTTGTGGGGTAAATTTCTAATATTAATTAACGTTGTTTGTTTTTTTTCTGTTAAATGTAATTTTATTTAAAAAATATAGTTTAGGGTTTTTTATGAGTTAAAAGTGCAAGATTTTTTTTATTAAAAGTTATTTTTGAAGGTTTTTTTATGAGTAAAAAGTGTAGGGTTTTTTTATTAAAAGTTATTGTTGAAAGTTTTTTTTGAGTTTACCTCTTTCCATTTAATAATTGATAATAATCAGGTAGTTGAATTAATGAATGTTACAGAATATTTTATAAATTAAACAATTTTGCAACCAGTTTAGTGGCATTTATCTTGTTAGAAATTCTATGCAATTTCCACGTTTTAGAACAATTAAAAGATCGATATTAAATTCAGAATTTGGTTTGGATTATTTCTAGTTTTATAGAAAGAGAGAAAATTTAAATGCGGCAAAACAAAGTTTGGTATTTGTTGGCGAACGGACCAATTAATTATTCATTCGAAAAACGTGATAAATACATAGAATGTCTAAACGACGTAACCAATTGTGTAATAAAAATAAAATAAAAATCTGAAGGGGGGAAGATTTTTGGGAAGGGCCCTTCGGTTGTATGCCACGAGGTCTAATCTTCTGAGCTACAAGGGCTGTTCCAAGGAGTATCTAAAAAGAAAATATTTTTCCCAACCATTTTGGGCGGCTCTCGGTTCTTGAGCATGTTGGGTGCTGCACTTACCGATGAGGTCACCAGGGGAAGCGTTGAATGAATATGTAATAATGTTCGTCAGGGGAGATCTTGACCGATGACCCAGCCATGTCCGAGTTCCTTTGACTTGCTTTTCCCAAGCTCTTTCCTACGAACCCAAGGAGAATAGCTTTAGTAATCCCAATTTATTCTTCTCATCATGATTTCCTAATTCCATCGAATTTTGTCGACTCCCATATTATTAAACACAAAAATAACTTTTAAATATCTAATTAAAAAGAATTATATGATGTACCCTTTATTTCATTTAAAATCTATGATCTTTTTTATATAAATATTTTATCCCACATATTTCAAATTGTCTATAGTCTAAAAAAATGAACTTGCTCAAATACAAATTTGGTTTATTCAAGAATGATATGAAAATAGAGTTGGAAAAAAATGGTGGTCGTAAATCTCGAAAGTACTGTTGGAGATAGGAAAAGTTTATAGATTCTCGACGAGTTTACTTGAATGAGACTACTATAAGAGACAAGTCGACAGTTTGAAAAGGCAATCAAACATTGAACGAAAGTGTAAGATACACTCTTATAATAGAAAAAGATCATTAACGAGTTAATTTGAGTGTGCGTTGGTATTGTTAGCACTGGTTAAGCAAATGTTTAAAAATTTAAGTTTCATGTTCATGGTCTGATTCATGAATAGTAAGTTGTGGTGGTATCAAGTAGACGTAATAATTTACTGGTGTACCTAAAGATTAATGCATGAACAAAAACAATTATTCAGCAAAACATTGAATATTGTTTAGTATTTTCATTATTATTGTGTTTTCTAACTCTTTCAAATGATATCAGAGTTGTTTATCAAAGCTATAAATCATTGTCTATTGTTTGGTGTGACGTCCATAAGGCAACATCGACTCCCAGAGATATGTTCTCATTTGGGAATCTGGTCATGCTCGACGCATCCAACTATGATTATTGAAATGTGAAAATGAGAACAAATATAAGAATATAAGAGGCATTAGTGAAGATGATGGTTGGAGTTCATCTATGGTGATTGAGGAACATGAAAATAAAAAACCATTACACCAATGAACACCTAGTGAAAAATGCAATTCAACATACAATGTTAGGGAACTTGATGCAATATTTGCTTCGGTGGACATGAATAAATTTAAAAAAAAATTCAAGGATGCGAATCAACAAAATAAGCCTAGGATACTTTAAAACAATTTATGAAACCTCAAGTGTTAAGAGAACATCTCAAAATACATGAACATCAATTCAAAAAATTAAAGATCAGATAGCATGAAAGTGTCAAAAAATTCAGTGGAATGATGAATACACTTGCTAACGAAACAAGTGTATTTGGTCAAGTGTATGAGGGAAAGAAGTTCGTTAAGAAATTGTTTAGATGTTTTCCAAAGAAATTTCATGCACAGAAAATTGCAATGAATATGTTATTGAATGCAGACATGCCAATTTCAAGGAGATTGTAGGAATACTTGTTGCTAATAAACTAGCAATTCAACTTGTGGCAAATTTTTTTAAACAAAGTTCAACATAAAGGAATATTCATTAAAGTGACTAGAGAATAAAAAGGATAAATAATATGGAGATTGTAGTTTATTTCACAAATAAATTTGGAAAATTAATGAAGATATGTTCAAGAGTGAAACGTACGAATACTGAAGTACAACTAAAAAAGAAATATGGAAGATCTGATGTGTAATGTCATGAGTGCAAAGAACCTGAATGTTTCGATCTAGGTTTGATGTGCTCGGATTTTGAAAATTTGGACTCAAATAGAACTTGATTTTTTTCAGTCTAGATTTCTCGGGTTTCGTTTGGAGTTTAGATAAAGAATAGTATAATACTAAATAATCAAAATCATAAAAATATATTCAAACAAAAAATACTTAACGCCCAAAATAAAATCCTTAATAAGCAACTTGAAAATTTAATGATACAATCACTATATTAATAAATGCAAGATATAAAGATACGAAGATATTCTAAAATTCAAAGTGACATTCCAAACACTAACACTCACTGATCATCAAACTGAAAACTTTAACCCTAAAACTAATGAATTTCATTCATCAAAGACTTTCAAGCCTAAACCCCATAGTAATTCTTCTGCTCTCGCAACCTCAATCCTATGCATATCGATTTGTTTGGAAACCTTGCCCAAGAAACATGACTTGATTTTATTATATATTATAAATCCAACATTCGAAAGACTCATACACATTGTTCATCCAAAAATAATGGAATTCAAAATTGTACGAAGAACAGATAGATCGAATAGATAAATCAAGGAATCACTACCAGATAGATCATCTTCGGTTTCGATGACACTGAAGGATTCGACGTCTTAAAATGAGATAGCGATTACAAAGCAGATAGATAAAAAAAAAAGGTGACTTAGTTGACTCCAATGAACTCAACATCCTAGTTCTTGAGGTCATCTTCGACTTCAATGTTGGATAATTCCTTATGTTTTCTTATATTTAAGTTTATTTGGTAGTTGGTTTTGTTAGTGGTGTGAGTGAATCATTTACTAGAGATAATGGGGTTAGTGGTCCATTTACCAATTTGAGTGGGTTAGTGGGTAATTTACTCCGTTGTATTTTTTTCCTATAAATTGGGATGAATTGGAATGGAAAAACACAACTTCAAACACCAATCTTTTGTGTTCTTCTTCTATCTTCCCTATTCTTCTCTTAGAGAACAAATATTTCCAACAATTGGTACCAGAGCATGTGTAATTGATCCATTGAACAATGTTATCGATCTCACACAATACTGGAGCATCAAGGAGTCCCATAAACACATGATGATGTTGATAATCTCTTTCTCATCCTCTACATCGTGGTTGACGTCGGGGATGATGGTAACCACGTGGTGCAGAAGGCGGTTAAAGAGGTGGGAGGTGTGATACTTCCGATTCTCATGAAGATTATTTATGGGGATTTATCACTATTGATGAATTTGATACTCCGAGACTTTGGAAAACCGTCGAGGTAGGCACTGATGACGAGCATGAAGATCAGATGGCGCTTGAAGCCATTCTGCACGACGTGCCGTTAGAAATGATCTCTTCACTCACTGTGAAGAAGAATACAAAAGAGGCTTGAGAAGCGGTTGAGTCTATGTGTGTCGGTTCTGATCGAGTACGTAAGGCTAGTGCTTAGAAAGTGCGTAAGAAATATGAGATAATAGCTTTCTGTGATGGTGAGACGGTGGATGACTTTGCCATGCATCTCTTCGGCATATTGAATTAACTAGCCATTCTCGAAAACCCTAAATTGCCACACAAGGCGGTCGAGAAATACCTACAAGTCATCCCTCCCAGATTCAGGACGTTGAAGGCTGCAAAAGAACGGTTTGAGCCGTTGGAGCCCACATCGGGTGTAGGGGACAAACTTTACCTCACTGAAGAGGAATGGATTGCACAAATGAAGGAGCAACAACAAGGAGAGAGTTCCTTTGGAGGCTGAGAAACGCTGTCGAAGACAACGACATTGTAAATCCGTAACAGATGGTGGATCTGGTTCTAACAAGAACCGAGATAAATAAAAAAACAAGTGTCAAAATCTTGGTAAGATGAGTCACTAGGCTAGGGACTGTCGATCCAATACCAAAAATGAAGAAGCACATCTATCACACGGGGATGACGACGAATCTGCACTCCTTATGACCAAGGCGTCTGAGACCACGTTAGATTCACCGACATCAAAACCTACACCATCAGGGTCACCACCACCACATAAGTGACCTATCCATCTTATGGAGATAAAGGTTACTACCAATCTTAGTCGTGATGAGGAGTGCAAAGACGATGTATGGTTCTTTGACATAGGGGCGATCAACCATATGATAGGTGTGTGTGTTGTGTTTTCTGAATTCAACCAATTAGTGGTTGGAACCATGAAGTTTGGAGATGGATCTATCATCAAGATTGAAGGATGAGACATGATCCTATTTTCATGCAAGAACGGTGAGCATTATACACTAACAGGGGTCTATTACATTCCTCACCTCACCACGAACCTGATTAGTATGGGGTAGCTAGACGATTCTGGATACCAGACGATCATCGAAGGGGTAATTTTGACTATAAAAGACCTGCAAAGAAGACTATTGGCACGGGTCCAAAGATCCTCCAATAGGCTCTATTTGATTTGCCACAACATTGCACGACTGGTTTGCTTGAAAAAAAGAAGCTCTGAAGAATCATGGAAATGACATGCAAGATACAACCACATTATTTTCAATGCACTACGTAAGCTTGCGAAACACAACATGGTGTTTGGGTTCCCATATATTGGTCAATTTGACAAAGTGTGTGATCGTTACGTCGTGGGGAAGTAAAAGCAGAACTCGTTTCCAGAGAAGGTGTGACAATTTACGGTAGGTATTCTCGATCTCTTCCATGGTGATCTATATAGACCCATCACACCGATTATACCAAACAGGAATCATTACTTTCTACTGCTCGTAGGTGTCTTCAATTGTTACATTTGGCTCACTCCTCTCGCAAGCAAGGACCAAGCTCCAACGACAATCAAGAGGTTCCAAACTGCAAAAGAGGTGCAATCGGGAAAAAAAGCTTAAGGTGCTTCGCATTGATCGTGAATGCGAGTTTACATCGGTGAAGTTTGGAAAATATTATACCGAGAGAGGAGTCCAACGATAATTCATGGCCCTCTACTCACCACAGATCATGTTTCATGGTGATTTTGATATGATCCTATATCACATTTCAATATTTTCGAACGATATAGAAGATGGATCTGTGTTTTAAAACCCCTAAACAACCAGCACCTGAAACCTAGGACTAGTCTCAATAATGAGGACACCTTAAACCCCTGAAGAACTCGGTTGAGAAACCTTATAACATGTAAAGACGCCACAATCATAGGTGTTTATGTGATTGATAAGTCAGGTTGAATCCTAAGACTCCAAATCAAGAGTTGAAGGCTAGAACTTAGGAACTTGCAAAAAAGAAAAACTCTCTCAAATCTCAAAATTCGTAATTTGTCTTGCAATTGAATAGAAAACGACATAAATAAACCATGGAAATGCAAGACTCTATGTTTTACCTTAGTTTTAAACCAAATAAACCGAAAATAATCTCAAACCAAGCAACGCCCCCTTGTACATAAGTACTATCATCGGCTGATTAGAAAGCAAAGCTTTCTTGATCTCTTTTGCTCTCATAGAAAGATGTTTTTCCTCACGGGTTTGCTCTCACAAACCATTTTCTTGATTACTCTCAAGATCTTACCATTTTGTAAGTGAACTACCTCATGTTCATTCAATTTAGCTTGCTTCTTCTTCTTAAATAGTTGCACTTGATTTTCATAAACCTCCTTTGGTTTTAATGGTATCAAGTGAATATTTGTTGCTATACCCGTCATGCTTCACATGCAAATCAAACTGCCACGTGCGCCAAAGCAACAAATGACCAACCTGCATTAGAACCACATCGCACAATATTTTGTGCACAATTAGGAATCGAGATTGATGAGGAGAGCAAGGGGCGAGCTAAAGAATCTGATTTTGATTTACTAGGCCAATAACACGTGCATGAGCTAAAATATTGTAGAATGCATTCACCAAGCTTGGTCAAGCTAAGTTTGGCACGAGAGAACTGGATGGAGGAGATTGGAAAGAATAATTGACTTTCATCACAGTGAGCCGAAGACATGGAGACTTGAAAAACAAGAATATTTGGGTGTTTTTGAGCCAAACCTTAAAGCTCAAAACACAGAGTTTTTTTAATTAGACTTATTTTTTTATTTATTTTTTAGCTCGAATAATGCTTATTTGCTTGGTTTGAGATTATTTTTGATTTATTTGGTTTAGGACTAAGACAAAACACATAGTTTTGCCTCCCTATGGTTTATTTATGTCGTTCTCTATTCATTTTCAAGACAAACTACAAACTTTGAGATTTAAGAGAGATTCTTTTGTAAATTCCTGAGGTTTAGCTTTCAACTCTTGATTTGGAGTCTTAGAATTCAACCTGACTTATCAATCACATAACCACATGTGATTGTGGTGTCTTTATACATTTTCATGGTTTTCCAATGGAGTTTTCAGGGGTTTAGGGCATCCTCGTTATAGAGACTAATCTTAGGTTTCGGTTGCTGGTTGTTGAAGGGTTTGAAACATAAATCCATCTTCCATCTCGTTCTAAAACATTGAAATGTGATCTGAGGTCATGTTAATTGGTATCAGAGCCATGTTTCTTTGTTTTAGCATCTATCCTTGCATTTTTAGTTTGTTTTGAGTCATATGTCAGACTTAGGTTTTATTGATCTTTATTTTGTTTGTGCTTTACGTTTGAGGTGTGAATCATGTCTTTTAATCTTTTTTTTTTCGTTTTTTCTTTGAAAGTTTCATTTGATTGCTCGTCTAGACTTGTTCCATCCTAGGACCAATTGAAATAAAAAGAAACAAAAAAGAAAAGGAAAGGAAAAATAAAGAAAAAAGAAATTTGTTGTAAAAGAACAGGAAAACAAAGAAAAAAGAAATTTCCTATAAAGGAAAAGAATACACAAAGAAAAAGGAAATTTGCTATCAAAGAAAAGAAAATACAAAGAAAAAGAAAATTTGCTATAAAAGAAAAGGAAACACAAAGAAAAATAAACTTTAAGTTAAAAGAAAAAGAAACACAAAGAAAAGGAAACTTTTTATAAAAGAAAAGGAAATTCGAAGTTCGTCCAAAGGTTTGAGCAGAAAGGATTAGGAAATAGTTATTTAAGCTTTTCTTTATTGACATCGGTGTTGGTTTTGGTTATTTCCTTGTTAGGAACGAAAATACAACTAAATTGTTTGTTTTTGTTCCTTTTCCTAAACAAAATTAGAAAAAAACTTGTGATTTTTTGGCTAGGATAGATCTGAGCACAAGTAGGCATAATTGTAATTAGCAACAATTTCTGGTGGAATCTCAACTTTGAGGTTGTTAGTTACTTGGATTCTGATTGTACTTCGAATTCTAGATTTGTTTACTAGGAAAAACTCGACTTGATAAGGAAACAGGGGGAGGTAGAGTAAAAAATCGAGAGAAACACCAACTTTCGTTTCAATCATCATTTGTTCGTTCTTTGTACAAAATAAACTCATGGAAAACATTCAGCAACAAAACGACATCGAACTTACTAAGAAGCATAAGATTGCTGAAAGTTTAGCTCATAATCATTATATTGTGATATCCTTGAACCAACAGGTCGAGCGACGTCTCCAACAACCATAGAATCAGATGCTGAAGTTGTTTGAGGAGATGAATCGAAAGATTGATCAATTGACTATGGAATGACAAGCTCCCTAACAACTGCCACCTCCTCATGAGCAGCCTAGAGGTGACCAAGCCCCAAGGCAAGATGAACTAGAGTTCATAGCACCACGGAGGATATAGGAAGGCCTTGTGAACAACGAAACCGAGAAAAGGAAGATGCGTACGAGGCTGAGATGGGAAAGAACTTCGATACAGATCCTTTCTTAGCACCGATGGAATCTATGCATGCCGATAAAAAAGGAATAGAGTGGATGAAGACCTAAATATAGAGTTCGGAAATCCTTTCTTTTAATAGTTGCAGAATTGCTGATGATTACCTGGAATGAGAGAGACACACTAAAATGGTTTCGAATGTCATCATTACTTGAAACGCAAGAAGGTGCAACTTGTGGCAGTAAAGTTCCATGACTATGCACTAGTATTGTGGGATCAAGTGATAACATTAGGGAGACAAGCAACATTCCATCCTATAAAAAATTGGGAGGAGATAACAGATACTATGAAGCGACGATTTGTTCCCGCTCATTATGAAGACGAGGTGTGTGAGCAACTTAGAACCTTGGTGCAAGGGACTCATAGTGTGGAGGAATACTACAAAGAATTGGAGATTCTCATTGCTAGAGTTGGTTTGGAAGAGCATAGAGCAGTTGAGAACAATCGGTTTCTCGGGGGGTTTGAATAGGGAGATTCACAATGGTGTTGAAGCTCAAAATTATCAGACGTTGGATGAGCTCCTAAATCTCACAATTAGAGTTGAAAAGCATCTCAGATTTGGTGACCAACGGCCATAGAAGCATAGGAACTCCACCTCATTTTCTTGGCTTGACTACAACAAGAGAGAGAAGTCGTATTTTACTTCCAAATCTGATAAAAAGGTTGAGCCATCAAGGCCCAAAGATCGAGGTAACAATGATAAGACTAAAACTCATGCTCGTGATATTAAGTGTTTAAGCGCATGATGTACATTAATACTCACGGAGATTTCGAATTAGCCTCTAAGAAAGAATAAAAAGATAATGTTGAATAGTGATTTAGATAATGAGTATGAAGAGCATGATCCTGCGAGAGCTGAGCTCTTAGTAACTCAAAGAGCTTTGAATCTCCGAGCTAGAGAGGATGTCATTGTTCAACGAGAAAACATCTTCTATACTCGGGGGCACACAAAGGGGAAGGTGTGTGTTGCAATTGTTGATAATGGCAGCTATACGAATGTGGCTAGCATATCCTTGGTTGAGAAACTTGATTTGCTGACCAAGAAGCACCCGAAGCCATACCGTCTTCAATAGTTGAATGAGAGTCGTGAAACAAGGTGAATCGCCAAGTAATGGTTCTAATTCGCATAGGAAGCTATGAAGACTACGATTTTTTGAGATTTGAACGAGTTCTTTTTAGCAAGTTCCCGAGTTCTAGCCTTCAACTATGGACTTGAAGTCTTGGAATTCAATTTGACTTATCAATCACATAACCATCTATGATTGTGGCATCTTCACACGTTTTCAAGGTTTCTCAACCGAACTCTTCAGGGGTATAGGCGTCCTCATTATCGAGACTAGTCCTAGGTTTCGGTTGCTTGTTGTTGAGGGGTTCTGAAACGCAAATCCATCTTCTACCTCGTTCTAAAACATTGAAACATGATCTAGGATCATATCAAATTTCGAAAAAGTCTTTGTGCTCGTAGCGTGCATAGAGTCTATATGACTATTGTTAGCCTTAGTAGCGAGCGAAGGGTGAAAAATTCATCACATGGATGTCAAGAGTGTGTTCCTCACACTACAAGAAAAATAACATTTACGGACGGATTTTGCGGACTGAAATAGTCATCCCTGAAATTAGAGACGTATTAGGGACATCTTAAGGAAGAAAAAATAAAACTGTCCCTAATCCGTCCGCAAATTTGCAGACCGCGTCGTAGTCCCTAAGTCGTCCGTAATTGTGGACCGATTTTGGACTAATTTCACGAGTGTCCGCAATTTGGGGATGGAATCACCATCCATCCGCAAATTTGCGGACGATATAGCAATCCGTCCGCAAATTGCGGACGGCTGAAACTTCTGTCCGCAAATTGCAGACGTATTCGAAACGGTTCATTGGGAAATATTTATCTTAGTCTGTAATCCGTCCATAATCGGTCCAAAAATTTTCTATTTAATCTCTCATATTCTATCCGTTTCTCACACACAATTCTCATATATTTCTCTACATATCTTGTTATTGTTTCTAATTTTAATGACATTGTCGTAGAGATCGAATATTTTCGTTTCGAGATAGTGGATGTATAGAAGAATTGATCTGGAAACTCAAGGTGTATCGAAGGAGTTTGTAGAAGGCATTACACAGTTTATGACGATGGCGACAAATCAACAAGTTTATAGAGAAAACGGTAAGTTGGTTTGTCCATGCGTCAAATGCAAAAATGAAAAATTCGTTAATGAGAGAACCGTTTGGAATCATCTCTATTTAAGAGGGTTAACTCCAAATTATTTTATTAGGTTATCTCATGGAGAGAATTTTTCACCACGACCTAGTAATGTTGTGGAAAATTTTAATAGGGGTATTGTACATCATGAAGTGTCTGAGACTTTTAGAGATGTAGAAATGAACCCTTATGTAGAAATAGTGCAAAATGCATTCGTTGAAAGAAACAGAGATGAAAATATTGAAGAAGATCCGCATGAAGAAGCAAAAAGTTTTTTTGAAATGTTAGAAAGTGCTAGGTATCCACTTTATGATGGTTGTAGAAGTGGTCTTTCACGGTTGTCTTTATCTGCACGGTTGATGAATTTGAATACTACAAATAATCTTTCTGAGAATTGCATGGATTCTATATCGCAATTAGTAAGAGATTATTTCCTCGAAGATAATACTGCAACCGAGTCATTTTATGAAACAAAGAAGATGATGAGATCATTGGGTTTATTGCCATATCAAAAGATTGATGTTTGCTAAGACAATTATATGATTTTTTGGAAAGAAACTTCGGATTTGATCAATTTTCGATTTTGTGGAAAAGATCGATTTTATTTGACAAGAAATGGAAAATCGTTCCGTTTCCGTCGTATATGGTATTTACCAATTACAGACAGGATAAAAGGATTGTATCAATCAAAAAACCGCAAGCGACATGAGATGGCATGCTGAGCATTCAATTCGTGACAGAGAAATGTGTCATCCCTCAGATGGTGAGGCGTGGAAACACTTTAACAAGGTATATCTTGATTTTGCAACTGAGAGTCGAAACGTTTATTTAAGCCTTTGCATTGATGGTTTTAATCCATTCGGGATGTCTTGGAGAAATTATTCGTTGTGGCCAGTTATTATGACACCATATAATTTACCACCAGATATTTGCATGAAGCGTGAGTTTTTATTCTTAACAATATTGATTCCCGAGCCTAATCATCCGAAAAGAAGTTTGGATATATTTCTTCAACCACTGATTGAAGAATTGAAAGAATTATAGAAGGGAGTTCCAGCGTACGATGTTTCGAGACGACAAAATTTTATATTACGAGGTGCTCTTATGTGGACAATAAGTGATTTTCCAGCTTATGGTATGATATCTGGATGGACAATGCATGGTCGATTGGCTTGTCCATATTGCATGGAGGAAACTGACCGTTTTCAGTTGAAATATGGATGAAAGACGAGTTGGTTTGATTGTCATCGCCATTTTCTTCCTTCCGATGATACACTACGACACAACAAGAGGAATTTCAAAAGGAATATTGTTAGCGGAAATCTCTTCCTCCAGTTTTGACTAGCGAAGAGATATTGTATGAACGACTTCTTGCTTTGGGTATTCCTAGGAGTATAGATTGCGGAGGAAACAATCATCCGAGAATTGATGGTTATGGAATTACCCATAATTGGTACAAGAAGAACATATTTTGGGATCTGCTGTATTGGAAAAATATGAAGCTTCGCCACAATCTTGATGTCATGCACATAGAGAAATTTTTTTCGATAATATCATCAATACAGTACTGAATATCACAGGAAAATTGAAGGATAACATTAAATCACGGAAAGATCTAGCATAATATTTCTCACGGAAGGAGTTACATATAAGTGGAGACGGTAAAGCTCCAGTTCCGATATTTAGATTGTCGAATGATGAGAAATATAAATTGTTGAAATGGTTGAAGGAAGACGTGAAATTTCCTGATGGTTATGCATCTAACATCGGAAGGTGCGTCGATATTCATGGAGGAAAGTTATCAGAGATGAAAAGTCACGATTGTCATGTATTCATGCAAACGCTACTTCCCACATGTTTTTCTGAATTGATGGACAAACATGCACACGAAGCAATTGGAGGTATCATTAATTATTTTATATATAGTATAATTAGTGATTAATAATTTACAGATATATTAATTGTAAAATAAACTAATTAATATTTAAATTTTCAGGTATTGGCATATTTTTCCGAGATTTATGTGCGAGAAACTTAAGTGTAGATGTGGTTTGCAATTTCTTAATATTTGAATTTTCAGGTATTGGAAATTTCTTGTAGTGTCAATGGTGTGCTCAAAGAGGGCGTGTATGCGACACAACCACTTGGGTTCATCGATAAAAACCACAAATAGAAAGTCTTACGCCTACATAAGACCCTTTATGGACTTCAAAAAGCACTAATTAAGAGTGTGGAACGCCAAGTTAGATGCAACTCTATGTCACTTGGATTCAAAAGGAGTACCTCTTAGCATGGGATATACACTCAGAATAGAAGAGCATCATGACTTATCATGAATGTCTACGTCAATAACTTGATAATCACCGGGTCCGAAAAGGCGATGTTAAAGCGTTCAAGGCCGAGATGTAGACTATGTTCTAGATGAGCGATCTCAGATTGTTGACCTACTCCATTGTAATTTTTTCCTATAAATTGGGATGACATGTAATGGAAAATTTCAACTTCAAACACCAATATTTTGTGTTCTTCTTCCTATCTTTTCTATTCTACTCTTAGAGAACCAATATTTCCAATATTCAATGCCATCGGAGGAATCAACGTCTTTGACTAAGATCGAAATCACTAACCAGGATGAAATTGAAGAGGGTTGCTCAACTCTGAAGAACTCAGTGTATCCAAGGTCATGAGGTCATTTCGACTCGACGGCTCCGATGCTTCTAGAGGATTCGATATCTTCGAAGATTGCAGTAACAGAGCCACGCATAGCCTCATCAATTTAGAAGGACTACCATCAGAGGATTGAAGATGATCTTCCTTGGTGACATGGCGACGGATTTGAGCAAGGAAAAAAAGAGAGAAAGAGTCTCTTTCAATGAGAAGGAAGGCTACGAGGATTTCTTTCCTTTCCTTTAGTTTTTCTTTTATTTTTTATTTTTTTTTGTTGTTTAGGTTCTTCGAGTTTTTTTCGAACTCGAATCCAAACCGATCTGACGATGAACGAATTCTAAAATTTAAACTTATATGGATTCTTAGGGTAACTCGTATTTTAAATGATCCGAATTATTTGGATCAGACCGGATTGGGTCTATCCGGGTTAACCGGATTGGACACACATACTTATTGTTGGTTCATTTATTTATTAGTTGTTAGATATTTAGTCTCTATTTTTAAACTAATATATTCTGAAATACATATATATCTTAGTGGGAAAATAAAAATAATATTAACTGTGAAGTTTTTTTCTCATGTGACCATTAAACAAAGAGAAAAGATGCCCTACCTCTTAAAAGAACAAGAGCAACAGTAAAAATTGTAGAACCAACTGAATATCCTCATTGCTACTTTCATTGGTTTATATTAATTTCTTGAATAAGGTTTAATATCTTAAATATTTGATCACACAAATAGAATAGAGAAAAATGAAGCTCTAGCACTCGACAGTGATCAAAGCAAAAAGAAATGAAGAATCTTCTTCAAGATTTTTTTGTTTCTTCTATTTGGTTATCTTTTATTATACCACACTTAATTGTAGAGCAAGTACACTTATTATTTGTTTAAGATTTGAGATGTTAGAGACTTATGATGATCATGTTTTATGGTTAGACTTGATTATGGTCTTTATATATTTTATGTAGAAGTTTTTGTTTGAGTGATCAGAAATTCAAAGGGGACATTCTTAATATTTAATTTTATCACATATTTTGTTTGTTGTTTTTATGTTGGTATCAAGTTATTGAAAGTCTAGCGGAATTGACTTGATTAAGAAACAAAGTTGATGTACTCCAGGATTATAGACGAGTGAAGTTGGAGAAAATGGTGGTTGAAAAATCTTAGAAATGTTGTTAACGATAGGAAACGTTAATGGATTCTTGGTAAGCATTTCAAACGGACCGACCTAGCCAAGCTCGACCTAAATATTAATGAGTGTTTAAACATCTAGGCATGTGGCCCGGCGCGACGATCTTGGTATCGGTTTGGGATAGACCATGGGCTTCTACTTAATGTTGTGTACGAATGGGTGTAAGAGATGCATTTTTTGGTGAGGGAAAAATATGAACATTCTTCCTCAATCAAATTTGATTTTACGAGGATTTCCTTGCTTTAGGATAACAACAGTTTGAGATGGCAAAGCTTCACTAATCATACGCATTGGCGTAGAAGATAAATCTCTTAAGTTGGGATCCAATTAAGACATTGAAATCTACTATCGAGATGTAGGAGAAACTTGAAATCTTGCACAGTTAGAGAAAAATATGAAATATGCAAACGAGATGTTGAAATCTTTGATAATGTCGAGAAAAATATAATATATGCAACTGAGATGTGGGAGAAACTTGAAACTTTGGTTGTACATAAGAAAAAATGAAATCTACAACCGAAATATGAAAGCTTCGACAATGAAGATGGAAATATGAAATATGAAACCATGATATATGAAAGAAGATGGAAATCTTCAACAGTTTAAAGGAAAAGAAGAAATCAACAAAACGAGACATTGAAATATTCTAAAGTGTAGAGGAAAATATGAAATCTTGCAACCAAGATGTAGGAGAAACTTGAAAGAAATGATTATTTATCTTAAAAACCCAAATTCAAACAATAACAAAGGAATATAAAAAAAAGAAATAAAGATGACAAATCAATTTTTTTTCTCAGAAGAAGATGAAACATGTGAGACTTTTCTCATAAAAATTTTAAAGAGACTAATTTTCTAACGCTAATGGGTCAAAACATGGTATGTCGGGTCGGTTTGAATGTGTCGTGGGCTAAAAAATAATCTGGCCTATGGTCTCAGTTTGAAACGGGTCCAAAAATTTAGGTTAGACCTCAATTCTAATCGAGTGGGATTAAGGCCAATCTACGGATCGAGATGAATTTTGAAACTTATAATTCACAACGTGTGCAATTGAAGGTAACTTAAAAAGACAACCAATCATTGAGTGAAACTGTGAGATATAATTTTTAGAAAAAAAACAGATCTTTGGAGAGTTGTTTGATTGTGTGACGGGGATTGCTAGCACTTGTTGATTAAAACTATTTTTCTGTATAATTTATCATATGATTCTATATCATTTTGCATTATTTTAGTTTTTTACGCCTTTTTTAGTTCATTTTATGATCTTGAAGGTAATAAAAACTAAGATTACACATTAGAGAAACATGGCAACTTCCGACACGAAAACGAGAATCATAGATAGATCCAACCAAAACGCTTGGTCTGAGCACCCGATATGTTCGGTCGAGCATATGGAAGTCGATTTCTTAATACTTCAAAAAGATTTGCTCAGGCAGAACGGTCGATCATTTGGTCACTGGGATACAATAAAATTCATCCAGAGGAGTCGCTCGATCCGAGCAGAAGGCAACATGGTCAAGGGTTAATCCATATAGAGGTAACATTTATTCTAGAGGATTCGTTCTATGAATTGATCTCGTGCTCGGTCGAGCGATCTACTCGAAATGGTTAAAGTCGACTCTTATTTACAAAAGATAGCGTGGAACAACCAACTGCTCGATCCAAAAGAGACATTTCTGAAAAAAAGACAAAAATGGACGAAAAGGTCGATAAAAATATCTTTAGAGCAAGTCAAAGGTTGAGAAATACTCCAAGATCGTGCATAAGATCAAAGACATTATCTCGACTACATCGAATAACTGAACGACGAGTAATAACGAGTTGAAGGCGAGTTTATAACAGCAACTGATCGAGAAATCGACTGAGCAATCCTAAACCCTCTCTCTACTTGTTTATTATTGCAATTTAGTTTTAAGATATAGATTTGTAGATTTGATCCTTGTTGTAAATTAGAGTATTGTGTATGTGAATTTAATAAACAAGTGATCGAAATAGTTAGTTTTACTTCACGGTTTAATGCATGTTTTAATCTTTTAGTTTGTGAATGGATCCTATGAATTGTTTGTCGCATGGTTTAGTTCAGATGGAGACATCAGATTAGGCTAGATCAAATGCATTAGATAGACATGAATAATCATATCGAGAGATAGGTTAATCGATCTAGGAGTGAGTATATCGAGCAATAATACATTCAATATTAGATCATTGTGCATGGTCTAGATGATTGGATAGGAATTTACATTGGGAAAGTAGATAGATTCTTTAACGTTCGGTGTATTGGTCATTAGACGGAGACATCAATAATTTGTACATTATAATAGGATTTGTACTAAGAGAGTAGGTAGGTAGGTCCATGGGAGATGATTGAATTTTTCTGAAAAAAATAGAAATGATATTTTTGAAATCTTTAGCTAGTTCGTATATATAAGAACAATACTCGAGTCTAGAAGCATCGCTTCAATTTGTATATAATAATAGTTTAGTTTAGTTTATTTGTTCATATCATACACACACTTATCTTATACATTTTTATCATCTAATTTTTTTCGATGATTAGTTTAAATCCCACTTAGTTCTTATATTCTATCGTGATATTATATGGTCTATATCTTTGATTAATGTTTAGTCAAGATATAAATTATAAAATTTGATTAGGATTAGATCACATTCAAAAGACACATAATTTATTAAACGAGTGTTTTAGAATTTAAGTTGTTGTATTCATATTTAATTCAAAGGAATTAATTGTGATGATCGTTTAGTATATTTCAAAAACGTAAAAATATATCTAAAAATTGATGAATAAGAAAAATTATTTCGGAAAACTAGTGCATATCAATAAAATTTTCCACTATTTTTATATTATCAAACTCTTTCATAATATAAAATTTTTATTCAAGATAAAAGGAATAAAAATAGAGTTTACATTTTGTATTTACTTGAACTAAATCATCTTGATCTTAGTACTTTTTATAGTTTTCTATTTTTTTAAAAAATTCGTTGAAATAAGAATTTATTTGCATTTCGAAGCACCGTGAAAAAATTACATGATATGCTTGTAAACACCGTAGCGTTATATTTATGTAAAATAAATGTTTTGTGGTTGCATAAATAATATTTTACATGAGACATTTTTAAAGTCTTTTCTTGCATTGTAAAATCAGTGGCAACGTAAATATCAGTAGTAGTTGAAACAAATTTACAGTAGTTGTTAATAATTTTGTTTTGTACATTAAATTGTTCAAAAAAAGAAACGTATTTAATGAAATTCACTGTATTCGACCCTTGTTTTTTAAACAAATTTATTATGTTTTTTAACTATTAAAATGTTTATCATTTAAATATTTATGTAGAAATGTATTATTATTATTATTATTGGGTTCGGTGGGAAACACAGAACATGGCAAAAGAATCCGACTTTTGAGCACAGGTACATTGAACTTGGGGAGTTGTCTTTTCTATTCGACGCGTACCGAAAGTTAACCATAAAAGACCTTCTCAAAAAATCTCATCACAGCCCATAATTTCTTCTTCTTCCTCTTCTGTAAATCTTCTCCCTTTTTTTGCCCTATCTCTTTAGGGTTCAACAATCCCTTGTGTTTCTTCACGCGTTTCATGAATCCAAGTCTTCGTGGATCTTACTCCGTTGGTTTCGTCTTGTTCTTCTTCACCTCCTTCTTCCTCCTTTTTGCTCTCTTGGGAGGGCTTAATTTTCCGACGGTGTTCGAGCTTTACCCATGTCTGGCCTCTTCAGTTTCAGCGGTATGTTTCGAAAGGCTTCACTTTTTTTCAGCCGAAAGCTTAGATTTTTGTGTTAGTTTGATCATTATCATTGATAGGCTTGATTTAGGAACTATGGATTTACTCTCCTTTTTCGTAGCATCGACTTTGGGATCATAGATCTTTCGTCTAGTGTTGATTTATGAGATCTTTTTGCGTTAACCCTTCAATTAATGTAGGCTGTTGATTTGCGTAGTTAAGGGTTATTATTAGTATGATCGCCTCTATTATGCAGTACAATTCATAGAATGAGTTCACAAATCTGAAATTTTGTGGTTAGTTCAGTTCAGATTTACTAGTCTTCCTCTGTTTTCTATATTTCTAGTCCTTTGGGGATGGATCTGTTCTCTTCTTTCATCATTTTCAGTTTTCTTTTGAGCTCTATGACTCTGCTTAGTGCATTTAAATCCGTGTCTGCGATACATCTGGTGGAATTTCAGTGGAATTGATATTCATGTTGAAAACCCTAATCTAACTTGTTGTTTGTTTGTGTTCAGGAGATGAAGACTTTTTCCCTGGAGGATCTATGTATCTATCCCCGGGAAGCCATATCGATGTACATTACCCAGCACGCAAGCGATCAAGGATTGCTGCACCGTCTGTTTTCAGGGGATTCGAGGACAAGCAAGCTTCAGTAGAGGTCTTGCCGGATGAGTGCCTTTTCGAGATCTTCAGACGCTTACCCTCTGGCCAAGAAAGAAGTGTCTGTGCTTGCGTCTCCAAGCGCTGGCTTGGCCTTTTGAGTAATATCCGGAAGGAGGAAGTTAATGGATTGATGGATGAGCTTCAAGAAGTAGAGGATGAAGGGCATTTGTCAAGAAGCTTGGATGGAAAGAAAGCGACCGACCTAAAGCTCGCCGCTATTTCAGTGGGAACAGCCAGTCGAGGTGGACTGGGGAAGCTTTTTATCCAAGGGAACGGTCTTGCCAGCAAAGTGACGGATGTTGGCCTTCGAGCAATTGCCCGTAGTTGTCCGTCTCTCAGGGTTCTCTCTCTCTGGAATTTGTCTTCAATTGGTGATATGGGTCTGTCTGAGATCGCCAAGTCATGTCCCCTGCTTGAAAAACTTGATCTTTCACGATGTCTGGGAATAACTGACAAGGGTTTGGTGGCAATAGGGGAAAACTGCCCGAATTTGGTTGATCTGACGATTGACTCATGTTCAGGTCTTGGTAATGAGGGTCTAAAGGCTATTGCCCGGGGCTGTACAAATCTCAGATCTGTCTCTATCAGGAACTGTTCACGGATTGGAGATCTAGGAGTTGCATTTCTCTTGGCCCAAGCTGGTTGTTTTCTCAACAAAGTTAAACTTCAGATGCTGAACATAACTGATCTGTCTCTTGCAGTTCTTGGGCAGTACGGGACATCAGTTACTGATCTTGTGCTTAATGGTCTTCGAGGTGTGAGTGAGAAAGGTTTCTGGGTCATGGGAAATGGAAAGGGGCTCAAGGAACTTAAATCCCTTTGCGTCACATCGTGCCCAGGCTTGACAGATGGAGGGCTCATAGCCGTAGGAAATGGTTGCCCTGATCTGAAGCAACTTTCTTTGAGCAAATGCTTGCTTGTCTCTGGGAAAGGACTTATCTCTCTTGCCAAATCCGCTTTGTCACTAGAGAGCTTGAAGCTTGAAGAATGCCACAGGATCAACCAGTTTGGTTTTTTTGGATTTCTTTTTAACTGTGGCTTAAAGTTGAAGGCTTTTTCTGTGGCGAAATGTCTAGGCATCAGGGACATCAACCCCGGATCAACTCTGCCATCATCCTATAGCAACTCCTTGCTCTCACTATCTATATCCTGTTGTCCGGGGATTGGGGACTCAAGTCTGTCTCTCTTAGGCAAGATCTGCCATCAGCTTCAGGATGTTGAACTCTGTGGACTGAATGGAGTTACTGATGTTGGCCTTCTTGAGCTGCTTCAGTGCAACAACACTGGTCTGGTGAAGGTTAATCTGAGTGGTTGCGTCAACGTGACTGACAATGCAGTGGCAGCCATTGTCACACGACATGGCCACACACTGGAGTCGCTGAACCTTGATGGCTGCAAGAATATTGCAGACGCAAGCCTAATTGCAGTTTCCAAGAGCTGCTACTCAATCAACGATCTTGATGTGTCAAATTCATGTGTTTCTGATCTCGGGATTGAAGCTTTGGCGTCTTCTCCCAACCATCTGAATCTTCAGATCTTTTCCATAGGTGGTTGCGCCGCGGTAACAGACAAGAGCCAGGCCTTCATACAGAAACTGGGTCGCACACTTTTGGGATTAAACATCCAGCGTTGCAGCAAAATCAGCAGCAGCACCATCGGTGCTCTTCTGGAACGACTATGGAGGTGCGATATACTTTACTGATATCAAAACCATGTTTTCTGCAAGCACACAAATCTCAGGATCTACAGTATCAACCTTTTTTCTCTCGGTTTTGGTCGCTGAACTCCTAGACTTCACCTAGAACTCGGTTTCTTTCCAGGAGGCAACATTCGTTTTTAAGCTTTTTGCAGGTTCCCATCTACATGAGAATCTGTTTGGACGGCTGTTGTCACTCCTGAGAGTCCTGTTACCGAGTTCTGGTCTTTAGGGTTCAGCGTCGGTATCTCTTTGAGTTCTTGTCTCTCTGTGTTGTGTTCAGTCTGAGTCTTTGATGAGTTGTGTTCTGTGTGGGTGCGACGGATGATGCCTTTGTCTTTTCTGTGGAGCTTTCGGCCATGGCGGTGTAACTTCTTAATCGCCATGACAGCTTATCCAAGTTTCCCTTGGGAGTTGTTTTTTTCTACTATTACGCCGAAAGCTTTTTTTCCCTTTTCCAAGGCACACTGTCTGTTCATAAGAATTCTGTACTCTCAAGTCTCCTGAACGTTTATGTAATGGAATTCGAAATGATAAGCGTTATGCATGTTTCCTTCTTGTAACCCATCACGAAATGATGTGCCCATTCGGCTACCAATATTTAGTTGTACTCTTAAGTAACCCTTCATTCTCATACATCAAAATCATGTCTGTAGAACCAAATTATGGCAAAACTTGGTTTCATCTTATTTCCTAGTATCTCTGGGGGAATGCTAATATTTCCTAAAAACTCCATCAAACCCCAACTCCTATTTTCCCCGAGGAAGAGCAAACTCTCTTTTCAATCGATCAGAAGCTTCAAAGCTTCCCTTCTCAAGATCGGCCCATGAGTAGTATTCCATTGTCTCTTCGAATTTCTGAATCTTTAATCCTAGTAGTAGTTCTGACCTACACATGTATACAAATTTGTTTGATAACTGATACGTTATATATATACGGGACCAAAAACCCTTTTGATTGAATTAAACGAAGTCATATCTAAGGCTTAACATATTTACTAAAAACTGAACTGAGACTAGTTTAAATAATTGTAATGTCCTTACGGTCTTTGTTGTTTCGATCTCTTCCAATATCCTTTCTCAGCATTGCCTGAAACATTTCGGACGAACTGAATCTGAAAACATCCGAACAACATCATATACAACGTAAGCTTTCAAGATCACATCTATATATATGTGTTTACATACACTAGGAATTTGAACCGTAGTAATGTATGTAACGGAATGCGGTAAAAGAAACCTGATCACCATCCTCGACGCCATAGCCACTGATGTAATCCGTATCGGTGACTAACTTCTGACCCTTGAAAGACAAGCAGAAATGTCCCCACACATGAGGCCTTCACGTGTCGAAATTCATTTAGCCAATCACACATATACAGCGCCGTCAATGATTAGACTTAACATTATAACTATGACAAATTGCTATGTATATGGAAGAATAAGCGGGAATAAATATGATATACCATGAAATCTTGGCAGGTCCTTCCTTTGGGACGTGATCGAATGTTTCCTCTATGGCGACCTTGAGATCCCCCACAGTGTCTGAGGTCTTTATTCGAACATCTTTGCAATTTGAAGTCCATACAAAATCGAGCATTAGTAAAAATGTTAGAAAAGCTAACCATACTATAACAATTTTTTTTTCCAACAACAAATTGACCAATGCGTATATCAAATATACGTTTAGATTTAACTGCATCCAAAACTAATTTAAGAGTTTATGACGTATAGTCATGATTTATTTCCTAGTAAATATAAGACAACACAACATAAGAATGATGGGAAAAGGGGTGTATGCACATATATACCGAATGAAGAACCGTCAAGTTTGAGAACCGAGAGCCTGATAGGAAATGCGGGAAGTTTATCGTATGAAAAACTATGCCGAAGGAAGCTCTCCATAGATGTCTTCTACACAAGAGAATAGAATGACAGAGGAGGAGCTCCTACAACCCTTTTGTAGAGTTAACCGTATAGAAAAATCAACGTACTATCTTCGTGGATCATCAACGTCTGCATATGTTTCTGTTTGCCCCAAGCATAAAAGACAACACTAGAAGGCAGGTTTTGAATCTGGTTTTGAGTTTGGGGTCTGCTTGTTTAGGGGAAACAGATAGATCTAGGGTTCTTTGAACTTATTTCCTTATTTGATTTGAGGTCTGAAGGATCAAAGAATGAGGTTTGGTGTTTTCTTCTCTCTTTTGATTTTTTGTTTCTAATCAGAGGATGCAATTTGGTCTTCCAGAGGTTTCTAGGGTTTTTTCCCTCCGAGATTTCTTGTTGAGGAAGTTAGCTAGGGTCAGCCGCGCTTTTTGGAGGTTTATTCATTTCTCTATTTTTTGGACCGTCGGACGACTAATAATATATTCTATATTTACTAAGATTTTTGCTAAATTTATCAAAATACAAGAATATTTCCAGAAAAATCTGGAGTTTCTCGTTTATTTCCGCATACTGTGTCCATCTGATTAAGAATAGTTATTTTCTCCTAGTTTCTTCTTTCAAATTATAACATTTTCGTGCATTTGTATTCAAATTATACAGTGTAATCCTGTTCGATCCACGTATGTAGGTTGCAAAGGTCGAGTCCTTATGTTGTGAAGTGCCAGATTATCCAGTCCTGATACAAGAAAAAATAAAATTCGATCGACTATAAATCTCCTCCTCACCTATTATATAAACTATTATATAGCCGAATCATTAAAGATAACGTCATAAGCCATGTCCAATAGTGGCCCGATCGACGCCGGAGAGAATTTCCGCGCGAACAGAAACGGGTCCTTCCTCGCCGCTGCCGGGGACTCACCAGAACCACTATATCCGTACCTTGGCCGAGCACTCCTCAACCTCTGTATCAGCTCGGGACCCACCTCCGATGGCCGGTACGTCCGCGGATGGCCACCAGCGGCGATGCTCCAGTCAATATGGGTGAGCGTGGCAGGCACGCGCCCCCGTCCCTCTGGGTCGCGCATGTTCACCAACGTGGAGAAATAATGCTCCTCAGGGTAACACGTGTTCCTTCTCACACACGGCTTGTTGAACTTGTCCCAGATCTCCACGTCACGCACAACCATCAGCGCGTCGGCCCTGGTCATGGCCCAGAACTGTGACCCAATCCGGAAGTCTTCCGGCCGCACCTCTGGCAGCATCACTTGCGGTCCACGCGCGGCCCACCGGTCGTACCACCCGGGCTCGTCCTTGAGCACCTCTATGAAGCTCTTGGCCGAGGAGACAAAGGTCTTGTACGTGAAGTTGAAGGAGTGGAGCGGAACGCAAGACGGGGAGACAAGTGTGAAAATGTAATTCGACGGGTCGTCGAGCAACGCATGGGCGAGTAGGCGACGCGCGGCCGAAATGAGGGTCGGCGTGTGACGGAAAGAAGGTTTCGAAGATGGTATAACCCGGTTCTCGAAAACGCCCGAGAATATCGGGTTGGGTCCTCGACCCTGGTGACCCGCATGTATATATATATTGTAGAGATTTTTGTGACTTGAAGTTTGGTTGAAGAATATTTCCCAAAGTGGTGCGAGTGGGAGAGAAGTCGTGGTCAAGAACAAGAAAGCGAGTTTCTTCGGCGACCGGGTTCTCGGGTTTGTGTCGACCCCGGAAGCAAGATGGAGAAGCAACTCGTCGTCCCTTGGGGCTGGTGGTTGGATTGTAATAATCGGGTGGGTTTCAGGGGCATTGTGGGGTTTTTGCGCTACCAGGAACGCTGGCTGAGTGACGGCGATTGTAACGGCGGTTCGAGTAGACGTAACAGTGAAGATGATGGCTAATGGAAGACAGACCAAAAGAGCGAAATACAAAGGCAAGAGGTGAGGTAAAGGCATTTTAGCTGAAATGACCGTTTCCCGCTCTATATCTTTCGCCGGAGAGAAACGGTGTGACTGATCAACATTTAAAAAGACAAATATATATATATGTATATATAATGTCGCATGTACTTTGTTTATTATGAAAATAAAGAATTACTTAAAAGATCATGAAGATAATGTGTACTGCCAATAACAAACAAAATGTTTTTTAGAATAGTATAAAGAATTAGTAACGGTATATGTTATGTGAAAGTTAATTAAGGGCTGTTGCATGACGTGAAAGTAAAACTTTTTAAATTTGGAGTTTTATATTTGAGATGTATCAATTTATTATGTATTAATTAATACGTGACACCACTCGTAATATCTTTTTTATCAAACCATTCGTAATTATTCATAACGTCAATTGATTATTTAAAAACATATAAAAAAAACAATTGAACTTGTTCGAAGATAATAAAACTTTAAATTAATTATTTTTTATATAAATATATATTATTAATAATTTTTTAAAATAATAGATGAACTATGATAATTAATTTTAAATTAACAAAATAAACCTAAATGTAATAATATATGTTATATATATTTATAAACTAGTTTAAAACTAATAATCATAACTTTTATAATACTATGAAACATAACAATAATTGTAAATAATATAAAAAATAATATTAGGATTGAGGGAATAACGAATTCTGTCTATTCGTATTTCTATTTGTATTAGAAGAATATTCAGATTAATTATTCGTATTTATAAATTTAAATTTATATATATATATATATAAATAGGAGTGTCCATCAGATAAATATTTAGTCGGATATCCGTATTTGAACGAATGAATGATGGACGGATAGACCAGTGACACAGACGAACGACGGATGGACACGACGGACGAACCACGAGCAGACGCTAGAGTAAAAGCGGATGAAGGACACAAGCGATACGGACAAAGGACGCATATAGGGGAAGACGGGCGCCAGATGGACAGATGGACGATCAGTGAAGAGAAAAGAAAAAATGAGAAGAACGAGATAGAAGAAGAGGAGGAAGAAGAATGAGAGAAGTGGGGTGAGAAGAGAACAACGGGTGGAAAAGGAAGGAGAGATAGAAAATGAATTACGATTTTGTATTTTTTATATACATTTTGATATTTATATAATATGATTATTATGAAAATATTCTATATATTATATGTTTGGTCAAATTATTAAATTAAAAATTTATTCATGGCAATTTGATCATTTAAAATTAATTTTTATAAATTTTATATATATATATATATATATATATATCTATAAAAAAAAAATATAGTGTTTATACAAAT
>CM071870.1:18899332-18911822 GCA_036759665.1 Gynandropsis gynandra | reverse complement strand
CGCCCAGGCGCCCGCCTAGACCGCCCAGGCGTCCGCCTAGCCCGCCTAGGCGCCCGTCTAGACCGCCCAGGCGTCCGCCTAGCCCGCCTAGGCGCTCGCCTAGACCGCCCAGGCGTCCGGTACGCCTAGAACATCCGATTAGTGATTAATCGGGGCGCCCGACCACCGCCTAGCGCCTAGGCGCCGCCTAGGCGGCCGCCTAGGCCGATTTTTAGAACAGAGGTTCAAATAAATCCTTCTAATATTTGTATTCGTATTCAACGAATATTTGATTTTCGGTTTGAATATGAACCGAATACTTACTAGATACGAATATTTCGAATATTTTGTCCACCTCTAATCTATTGTAATTCATATTATTTTTTATATAGTTTTACATATTTTGGTGATAATATCTTTTTAGAAAAAGTAAGAAAAACTATCAATGATCAAACAACATTAAATTTGGTAAATATATGAATTGTAAAAATATCTTTTGATTGCATATATCATATTTTTGTAAAGTGTTTTATGTGACATTAGTCGTCGCGACGATATTTTTATAAACTATGGATGAAATTATTTTTAATATTGTATAAAAAATATATATAGGAATGTGTAAAAACATTCGAATATTCTTCGATTAAAAGTGGTGACATATTTGTGTATGATTAATTTCCAACCTTATAGGTATATGTATATTATAAAATTAAATGCATTATGTTTAGTGCTTAAAGGTTGTGCCAATTTTAATCGTTTGATTATTTTTTTTGTTAAACATGTGTATGATATATCTATATAAATAAAATACAGTAGGTTGTTACTGGAGCACTTATTACAAAAGGAGATACAAACCCCATGTAAGGGACCACCACTAAAAGCATATACAAAAAGGTCGAGCTTAACTCATCAAGAATTAACATCGGCGGCTATGCCAGAGGAGAAGAAGAGGGTTTTCCTGATTTGGTGTCAGATCTTGCGAAGAAATGATACAGTCTCTAATTTTTCAATCAACCATTTCACGAAGGGAGTTCATGGAAGTACTACGACTGCTATGCAATCTGGTGTTACGTTCACCCCATAAGGAGTAGACACAAACCTGCATGATGATCTTCAGGAGAATCACCAGCTGGTCTGTTGGCTTGCGCAAACCACATGTGGGATATGTAGAGAGAAGGTGGTGGATCAGAGAATCAAATGGAGGCAAAGCTAAGCCATAGCTCAGCACTAAACTCGCATCCAAAGAAGATGTGTTCGTGGGATTCGGCCTCCGAACCGCAGAGCAGGCAAGAGTCATCATTAGTAACGGCCCATACCTTGAGCTGATCTCGGGTAGGAAGACGGTGGAGGAGGGCCAACCATTGCATAAAGCTGTAGCGAGGAGTTGCTTGCTTGAACCATACCAATTTATACCATGTGACCAAGGGCGATGGAAGTCTCAACATCTGCCAAGTGAGTTTCGTTGAGAAGGATGTATCAAAGGAGGTTGGATTACGCCACCATGAGAACACGTCTGAACCGCGATCATCTGAAGGTATCTGTGTTTCAGAGAGTGTCATGAAGAGCTGGACCACTTTCTCTGATCGAGCTCCATCAAGAAGGCACCACCCGTTGGAGCTAACTACGTATTTAACCTTTGAAAGATGAGGGACTCGGAGCATTCTCGGGCCATCTTCTCCAAGGAACTTGATTAGGGGACCAAGCCTAGTCCAACTATCGAACCAGAACATTGCTAACTTTCCATCCCTGATCGCGCACGATAAAAACTTTGGGATTTCCTCCTTAAGCTTGAGTAGCTTCCTAGTATTCCATGATAGGGCGTAAGAGGCGTTTATACACCAAAAACCCCACTTCCTGAAAACATTACGCAAAAGCCAAGCAACCCAAAGCGATCTGGATTTGTGAAAAAGGATCCACACAAGTTTCAACCTGAAAACCTTACCGAAGTCAGCTAGTTTCCACAATCCTAATTCTCCCTCAGGTTTTGGTTTGCAGATAGAGTCCCATGATACCCTAGCTGACTTGGTAGTTTCAGATTTGTTACTCCAGAGAAAGGAAGCGCATAGACTGTCTATTTGCTTGAGGATATGCTACGACAAGAGGAAGGATTGAGACCAGAAAAGAACTTGTCCATAGATGACAGAGGCAACCAGTTGTATTCTCCCTGCATAAGAGAGAAAGTTAGTGGTCCAAGAGGCCAACTTTGATTTGATTCTTTCCAATAGGGGGAGACAGTCTTGGTTTCTTAATCTGTAGGTAGATAGTGGAAGGCCCAGATATTTGACCGGAAAAAAGCCTACTCTGACACCCAAAACAGAACTAGCCAAGAGAGCATCATGTTCGGAGCACCCCCATGTATAAATCTGATTTATGAACATTTTTCTCCAACCCTGAAGCTTTGCGAAACACTTGCAGGATTCACAAGGTTTCCTGCAGAGATGAGGGAAGGCCATCAGAAAATAAAAGAAAATCATCAGCAAAGGAAAGGTTAGTAACCAAAGGAGATGAGCATTGCGGGTGTAGGCCAATGTTTCCAGCAGTGGCAGCTCGGTCTAGAAGCTTCGACAAGACCTCCATGATCAACAGGAATAAGTATGGAGATAAGGGATCCCCTTGTCTCAGTCCCATACGACCCTTGAAGCAGTTTGATGGTTCTCCATTAACGGAGACAACGAAGCTCGTGTAGTAACACATTCACTGATCTAGTTCACAAAGCAAGGATGAGCCTCAATTGTAACTAATATATCCATGACAAGGCCCCATTCAACTAAGTCAAAAGCCTTCTAGAGATCTACTTTGAGCATAGCACTCCTGGGAGTGTTGGTTTTGTTGTAGCCCTTGATTAACTCTGAGGCAAGAAGAATGTTCTCTAACAGTAACTTGGTTTGGCGAGATGCAATGGGGGAGAATCTGCTTGAGTCTACTGGAAAGGATCCTCGAGATGACCTCGTATATGAGGTTGCAACAGCTTATTGGTCGAAAGTCTTTTAACCTCACTGCTTTAGGAAACTTCGGAATTAATGTTAAAGTCGTTGAATTGAGTTCCCATTGAAGTCTTCCAGAAGAGAAGAACTCTAAAACTGCAGAAGTAAAATCCTTGCCAATGATTGGCCATGCTGCGACGTAGAACTCCTTAGGGTAACCATCTGGCCTAGGAAATTTATTGTCAGGCATGGCAAAGAGAACGGACTTAACCTCTTCCTCCGTTACACAAGCAGCAATGATAGATTTCTGAACTGCAGAGCAAGTAAAATGAATTAGATCCTTCATCTAAGAGATAGAGAGAGGAGATATACCGCTATTGGGAGCGCCTATAAGCGATGAGTAGAACGCCGCAGCATGCTCTTTGAGCCGATCTTGACCGGTAATACGATCTCCGAGCTTCACCATTGAGGAATGGAATGGAGTTGCGAGCTGCTCTGAAGCTAGCGGTTCTGTGAAAGAACTGGGTATTTCGGTCTCCGAGCTTCAGCCATTTCACCCGAGAATTTTATCTGTAGAACCTCTCCTCCGCACATATAAGAGTATTCCACTTGGATCTTATCTCCTTTTCTTCCATAGCAAGGCCTGGGCTCGGATCATATAGTAGCCAGAATTGGATATGCTCCAGGTTTGAGGCCACTTGCTTCACTCTTCGGGATAAGTCGCTAAAATTGCTTCTATTCAGTTGTCTCATATGAGGCTTAAGATCCTTTAGGGCTTTGTACACCTGAAATTGGAGGGAGCCCTGCCTAGAGTTGGGATGCCAGCAATCTTGAATAGACTGTAGAAAACCTAGAAGGAGGGTGAGATGGTGAAAAAATTTAAACGGTTTACGGATCTGTGTCAGAGCACCAGGGAGGTGGATAAAACAAGGAGAGTGATCCGAGGGTTTCAACGGTAGGAACTCAGCGTAGACCTGCGGAAAACAAGAGAGCCAAGGGCCGTTGGCAAGGGCCCTATCCAATTTTTCGCAAGTCGGGTCTTCCACATGTGATTCCCACCATGTGAAGCGCAAACCTCTGGTTTGCATCTCGAACATATTGCAGGACCCAAGGCAAGACCTGAACTCTTCCAGTCTAGCGGATGGGGGGATAACAACGGGGTAAGATGAATGATCTGCTAGATATAACGCCTGATTAAAGTCACCAAGGTTGTCCAAGGTAGGTTAGAGAGGGGGTCATAGCTAGATAGGTAGCGGAGATCATCCAAAGAGGTCGGCGGTCAGCAATATTGGTGTAAGCATACACAAAGGAGCATTTGGGGAGATTGGTGGTAGAGTGGGGCATAATCTCTTCACATGACCAACCATTGAGCAGTGACTACAAGTGGGAGGGATCCATTCGTACGAAACATCAATGATCACCTCATTTCCATTTTCATATCCGACCATAATCTCCTTAGGAAGGTTCTCTGATAAATTTACATCAACGTAGATTCGAGCGACCTCAAGGTTTTTTTTTGCTGCAGTTCGTGGGTCTAAAAAGAGGGGATCTCCAATCGAAGTGGCAATCCTACTCAATCCATCCTTTGTGAAAAGGTTTTTGGGAACATTACGATGTTCTATCCAAGTGGGGATTGATGTAAGTGGGGGCTTGTCCTCGGTGAAGTTGGGGTCCCATTCTAAGAGGAAGAGAGGACACTATCCAATGTGCCAGAATCTCCTGCTTAGCACGAAGCTTCTCCTGACAGGGTCCGGTATTCTGAACAAGAAAACTCCTCCACCCAAATCGTGGACCCTAATCCTCATTGCTTTCCTAGCCCAGACTGCATTGACAAAACCGATAATCCTTCCCAAAGAGGGAGGGTTGCCATAGAATTGACCGATGAGAAATTCTACCCACTCGAACTTAGATGCCTGAAGGGATTCGTTTGGGATCAGAATGAAGGGTCGTCCTGAGTGGTGAGTTGATGGAGAACCTGTGTTCGAGAGATTTCGGAGGGATGCTTGGAAACACGCGCTCCAATTCGTTGGAGTCGAAGGTTGGTTGTCTTGTTTTGAGGATTTCCTCTGTGACTGAATGACGGACTCCTGCAAACGCTGAGTCGCTGGAGGCGAGCGGGCAGGAGAGGTCCGCAGGGGCACCTGATGGTCTGGTTGAGGGACCACAGGGAGGGGAGTGAGAACGCGGTGGGACTGAGAAGAGCCCGCCATAGTTTGGTTAACATCACCGGCAACAAGGGAAGGCGTAGACGGGCTAGCACACTCTGAAGGGTGAGAGTGAGATGGTTGAATTGTAGAAGGGATTGTGGTTTTCAGAAGGGGGGAAGGCGGAGCAGACCGAGAGCGGAGGTAGGGCGGCATGATTTTCGGGTGAGGGCTGGTCGGCAGAGGCTAAAGTGGCGGTGATCAGGTAGGGGTTAGGGTTTACTGTGGCTAGGGAATTGAAGGCTAACCGGCGTTCTTAGCCCGTCGGCAGCAGCTACCGCCTGTGGCTAGGGATTTAGGGGGGAGGGTGGCTAGGGATTTTGCGGGAGGAGAGAGAGGGGGGACCGGTCGGCAGAGGCCGACCGGCGGTGAGTCAGGTACCGCCTGGATCCGACTTTGAGTCAGATGCCGCCTGGGTTTCGCCTGGGTTTCGTCGCCTGGGTTACGTAGCCTCAATACCTTCATCTCAAAAACAAAACCGTTTGATTATTTGTGCATGATTATTTTCCAACCTTATAGGTATATGTATATTATAAAATTAAATGCATTATGTTTAGTGCTTAAAGGTTAGGTTGTACCAATTTTAACTGTTTGATCACTCATCCACATGACATGACGTGTCCAAACCATTATTCTTCGATTGAACCAAGCTTTTTCTGGTTTCATTGACCGTTGGATATTTTTTCGTTAGCCACATGAAACTACCTATACAACCCACTGGATAGGTGACTATATATATGTATATTTATTTTAATTATAATAAATTTATAATTATATAAAATTATAAAAGTTTAAAACTTTTAAAAAAGTCATATTGAATATATAATTTTTATACGAGAGGTCATTGAATTTATAAATTTTTTAAATTGAAGAGTTATATTTATTTTTCTATAAATAGACAATATTACCATTCATTCCAATATACAACTTACAAATCAAAAGCTTTTATCATTCTCTCATATTTTCTCTTCATTTTTCCATATTCAAGGTTTTATCCATATTCAAGGTTTTAGATAAACTAAAAATATAACCACAAAGAATTATTTATTTAATATTTTTAATATTTTTAAAGATTTATTCTATTGTCGTTACTACTATATATATATATATATAAATTTATGATATTATTTTTAAAATAATAGAACTATATTGTTTTAATTTGTTTATTATATTTTTTAGTTCCATGGATTTTATATGTAATGTATTATTTATGCAGGTATATATTCTATGAACAAATATTGATAATAAATTGTACAATATTAAACTATTAAAGTATTTAATCCAATTTCTATAACATATTATCAACAATTGTGTTTTAAATATATTTTATATAGTTTGCATTGTGCTTTATATACAAAACAATTATTGATTTTATTTTTTTATTAAACAAAAGTGTTTGAAACTCTAAAAAGGTTTGATTAAGGAAAATGGTCTTATCCACACTAAATTACTTTGATTTAATTCTATAACCCTTAAATTATTCGATTATATACTTATTGTTTTCATCCTTTTCGATTATAAACTATCACTAACTCATAAACTATCAACCGATTAACCATTAAATTATTCAATTATAAACTTATAGTTTTCATTCTATTTCCTCATAAACTATCAATAATAATTTGGTTAAATGATTATTATTTTTTTTCTTAAGTCTTTTTTAAAACAACTTATCAAGCCCCTTTCCGAAAATTTGACTTTTAGCCTAATCCTCTCAAACTTTAAATTATAAAAGATATAAAAATATCTTCAAGATTTTTGCAAATCAAGTAGCGATATATAAAATATCATAGAAGAAAGGATCTAACGGATTTCAGAGAAAAAATGATCCAAGTTAAGTAAACACAAAACATCAAATTCATTTGTGATCATCATGTCATATTTTTTATCGTTTTGTAGTTGTGTTAGAATTTTTGTTTGTGTTCATGTTGAAGATATTATAGTATCTTCTATGAAAAAAATATGCTTATGGATTTTTTTTTAATTTTTTGTTCAAAATTATTTGTATTTTATTTAAGAAAAATTATATGAAAAATCTATATAATCAAGATTGAATATAGATATATACATATATTATTCTATTATTATACTTTATAATAAAATTTAAAATTCTAAACAATTAAAGTATTATTCATATATCATTTTGATTTATTTTGAACAAATCTTTTAACGTGATATTATAGTTATCGTATATATTGTTGTAGTTTTTTATGTATCCAAATTTCAGATATTAATATAAAGAGTATATGATTTAATCTAATTTCTAATACATATTATAAATAATTATGATTTACATTGTGTTTCAAAAAAAATTTTGTTTTTTAATCATGTATTTAATATAAAATATTTTATTAATCTAAATTTATATTTAATCTAAAGTTTTATAATTTAATTTTAAATAATGGGAGGATAGATAATCAAACAAATTTTTAGATTTCATTTTATATAAATTTAAATTATTAATTTGAAAAAATGGAACAACAATAGATTTAATAACACAATATATTTAAAAAGTAATATAATGAACTCTTACATCCTGCTCGTTGATAAGTGCCCAATGAACATAAAAATTGTGATTCACCGTGCAGCCAAAACTATATGAGAGAGAAAGAGAACAATTCTACACCATATATACATTTCATTTATATTTACGAAATCTCAATATGGTCCACATATATAATTTTCTAAATCTGGTTATTACGTACAAAACATATGGCAAAGTGGATATAATTTTGGAACGTAGATCATAAATGGATTGGCCGCTTCAGAAGATGAAGTACATGGCTTCTGGAATGGTGCAACCATGGAAATAATGTCTGGAGTCTCACAACGCGTCCTGAAGGTCATCGAAACCAACAAAGTAAACACCGACTTGTTGTCGGCGATCATAGCTACTGTTGTCGAAACCTATGGTTTTTCCCATCACTCAGTTGGTTATACGAGTTCTTAACGCAAAAAAGATAAACCCCACCAATGAAAATGCTTAGAGAGAATAAAAAGAGGTATAATAACATAAGGATTATCAAGATTCTCACAGTGAAGGTCATGCTTTTGATGATGGTATAGTCGGGGAGAGAGACAAAACTGAGACTTTGAGGGAAGGTCTTGATGTTTTCTCTATCGTACGAGATCTTGATTTTCTCTCTTATGTTACAAAGGTTTTCCCGGAAAATACAAGAAACAAAGAAAATTCAGCACACCAAACACACAAATAACGTATATGGAAAATAAAAAAACCCCATGAGTTGGTCCACTTCACGGAATTCATGAGTCACAAAAATGAGAAAGCATTATACTATGATGATATATACGTATATATATATTAATTACCTGTAGATTCTAGGTTTACCCTTAATGAAGAACCGATAGTTATTATTCTGAGAGAGAAAAATCAATGGCCATTTGTTTCTTCGTGAAGTTCCCATATCGTGAAGGATCCACATAATAGCTGATGTATTTTCTTATTCCATAACGAAGGGTTTACAAGACTATTTATAGACAATTGAAAACCCTAAGTAAGTAAATTTTCCTTAATATAAAATATAAACTTTCCTAAATATAAAATATAAACTTTCCTTAATATAAAATATAAACTTTCCTTAATATGCCCCCTCAAGACGGAGCACGGAAGGTGATTCCGATCTTGACACAGAGATCATGGAAAGAAGAGCGCGGAAGCGGCTTCGTCAGAATGTCAGCAAGCTGATCGCGGGAGGTGACGTGAGAAACCCGAAGAGAACCATCTTGAACTTGACCCCGAACGAAAAGAAAATCCAAAGCTAGATGTTTCATACGTGAGTGAAACACTGGATTAGCACTGAGATAGGTGGCCCCGACGTTATCACAGTAGATAGTAGGCGTACCCGTAGGAGAAACACCAAGTTCAGATAGCAAGGACATGAGCCATCGAAGTTCCGCGGACGTGTTGGCTACTGACCGATACTCAGCTTCAGTTGATGATCGAGAGACACTACCTTATTTCTTGGATGACCAAGAAATCGGATGTCGTCCAAGATATACAATATATGCCCCCTAGAAGTGAAGTCATGACAATCACCAGCCCAGTCCGCATCACTAAATGCATGCAACTGGAGCATGTTGGAGGCCGAGAGAAAGACACCAGCAGTACGCCATTAAGATAGATAACGAAGAACACGTTTTGCGGCTTGCCAGTGAAGATCCGTTGGAGCGTGCATGAACTAAGATAGCTTGTTGACAGCAAAACTTACATCCGGGCGAGTGAGCGACAGGTATTGCAAACTGCCAATGATTGTCCGATACTCCGGTGGATCATCTAGAGGTGTCCCCGAGCGAATTGTGAGTCGCGACGTTGAAGCCATAGGCGTCTGTATCGGCTTAGCATCCTGCATGTGTGTCCGGACTAGGAGATCATTGATGTATTTGTGTTGTGTGAGCATTAGGCCTGTGTCCGAGCGAGAGACCTCAACCCCAAGGAAGAAGGATAAATTGCCAAGATCTTTCAGAGAGAACCGAATCGCCAATGCCGTGATGAAGTTTTGAACTCGCGTAGAACAACTACCTGTCACAACAAGATCATCCACATAGACGAGAACGAAGATAGAGACTTCGTGATCTCGAAGAATAAAGAGAGATGGGTCGGCAAGAGAGTTACGAAACCCATGTGTGACGAGGAAGTTGCGCAGTTCAGAATACCATGCCCGAGGTGTTTGTTTAAGCCCATAGATAGCCTTTTGTAACTTGCAAACATGCGTTGGATTATCCTTGTCAATAAATCCCGGTGGTTGAGACATATAGACCTCTTCAATTAGACGTCCCTGCAAAAAGGCATTGTTAACATCAAGTTGTCTAAGGGGCCAACCTTTGGTGACAGCAATGTTTAGGACAAGTCGAATGGTTGCCGGTTTGACAACGGGGCTGAACGTCTCATGAAAGTCAACTCCCGGACGCTGATGAAATCCTTTAGCAACCAAACGTGCCTTGTACCGTTCAATAGATCCATCAGGCTTTCGTTTAACACGGAAGACCCACTTACATCCCACAATGTTGGGAGCAGCCTCGGGGGGAACTAGGGTCCATGTGCCATTTCGAATAAGCGCATCAAACTCTTCTGTCATAGCCTTGCGCCAGTTTGAGTCTTTTAATGCTTGGGCAACTGATGTAGGTTCAATGTCAGTCCCTGACGCCGTGGCCAAGAGGGAGAATAGCTTGTTTGGCTTAGTGATGTTGTTCTTGGACCGTGTCGTCATAGGATGCAGATTTTTTGTAGGCTGCACCGTAGCTTCAGAATCAGTGCTTGAGCAGGTGGATACAGAGGTCACGGCAGCATGATCGAGCAGGGAGACTGGCTGAGAGGTGTCTGCAACTGTAACAGGTTCGGCATCATCATGATCCACATGAGTGTCCACGGTAGGAGTCATGGCAGGTGAAGAATCCGAGCTGGGGGGCAGACCCGAGGACGATGGAACAGAGGAGGGGACGAGAGAAACAGTAGGGTCCGAAGACAAGGGGGATGATGACGAAGGGTGTGGTGACATGGACGGGAAGAATTTTGAGTAGGCCGCATAAGGGAAGATGTTTTCATGAAACTCAACGTGTCTAGACACATAGATACGAGAGGTAACTGGCTCTAGACATAGATAGGCACTTTGTGTGGGAGAGTATCCTAGGAAGACACATGGAGTAGATCGAGGGGATAATTTGTGGGAGGAGTAAGGGCGAAGCCAAGGATAACAGAGACACCCAAAGACCCTAAGTTTCTCATAATTCGGATCAACCCCAAAGAGACTTATGTAAGGTGATGACATGGAAAGTTTGGAGTTGGCATTCTATTGATCAGATAGACAGCCGTGGTGAATGCATAAGACCAAAAAGAGAGAGGGAGGGACGCATGCATAAGAAGAGACATACCAGTTTCGACTATGTGTCGGTGGCGACGTTCCGAAATTCCGTTGTGCTCGGGTGTGTGGGGTGGGGTAGTGAAATGAGAGATACCATGGGAGGAAAGGAAGGAGGCTAGGGAAATGTATTCACCTCCATTATCAGTGTAAAGTGTTTTGATTTTAGTGTTGAATCTGTTTTCGACAAGAGCTTTGAACTTCATAAACGTGTCAAGGACTTGAGATTTGGCTTTAAGTGGGTATAACCAAGAGTAACGAGTGAAATGATCAACAAAAAGGACATAGTATTTGAAGCCATCGATGGAAGCAAGCGGAGACATCCATACGTCAGAAAAAAGTATTTCTAGAGGCATAGAGGAAGTGATAGTAGATTGAGCAAAAGGAAGTTTATGGCTTGTATTACGAGCGCAAGAGTTGCAAAACATAATGGAGGAATTCCGAGACAACGGCAAATGAAACTTAGACACGACATGCTTTAACATAGGAAGGGATAAATGACCTAAACGAGAGTGCCACTCGGACAAAGTGGACTTGACACTACTGAAAGCAACAAAGGTTGACGCAGAGGAGGGTTTGAGCGGCCACTCATAGATACCGTCTTTACTTTTACCTGTTAGGATTGGTGCCCCCGTGCTGAGATCCTTCACCTGAAAAAGATGTGGAAAGAATTCCACAGAAACTCCATTAGTATTACAAAGCTGGTTGACCGAGACGAGATTTTTATGAATCGATGGCACACAAAGCACATTAGTAAACGATAAAGGACGTGTGGTAGAAGGCATAGAAAAAGAACCCGTGTGAGTTATTGGTAGGGCCGAGCCATCACCAACAATCACATCCTCTCCTCCACGGTATGGACTATGAAGTGCCAGATTTTGAAGATCGGATGTGATATGATGCGAAGCCCCACTGTCAAGAAGCCACGAACCAGAATCATAGTACGGCGCGAGCGCATTGTGAGCCTGCGGTTGCCACGATTGCTGAGGCTGTGGAGGATGTGAATGAGATCTGTGCGCCGTGATCAGTGTGAATTGAGGGCATCTCTTTGCACTATGTCCAAAGACTCCACATGCTTGGCACTTGCCTTGATACCCTTTAGATTGCGAGCGGTGTGATCGATGATCAGATGTATAGTCTCTACCTCGTCCGCGAAAGTGCTGTTGGGAACGAGTGTTGGTGTAGTGAGCAGAGGATGAAGCGGATTGTTTCGTAGCCATGACAGATAGGAGTTGACGTTGAAGAGGAAACGTCGTCAATGAAGGCTGAGATAGCGCAGAGAAGAGCGGCCGAATTAGGGGGTGGCGGCTAAAACAGAGTAGGCAGAAAAAGAAAAAAAATTTAGGTTATTTTGTCTTATGACTTGGGCTCTGATACCATAATAGCTAATATATTTTCTTATACCATAACGAAGGGTTTACAAGACTATTTATAGATAATTGAAAACCCTAAATAAGTAAACTTTCCTAAATATAAAATATAAACTTTACTTAATATAAAATATAAA
>CM071870.1:18851916-18898841 GCA_036759665.1 Gynandropsis gynandra | reverse complement strand
TGTGAGCAGAGGATGAAGCGGATTGTTCCGTAGCCATGACAGATAGGAGTTGACGTTGACAGGAGACGTCGTCAATGATGGAGATAGCGCAGGGAAGAGCAGCCGAATTAGGGTGTGGCGGCTAAAACAGGGTAGGCTGAAAAAGAAAAAAAAATTTAGGTTATTTTGTCTTATGACTTGGGCTCTGATACCATAATAGCTGATGTATTTTCTTATTCCATAACGAAGGGTTTACAAGACTATTTATAGACAATTGAAAACTCTAAGTATGTAAATTTTCCTTAATATAAAATATAAACATTCCTAAATATAAAATATAAACTTTCCTTAATATAAAATATAAACTTTCCTTAATACCACAGTCACTTGTTGATGATTGCCACCATTCTTCCCATATTTATCTTATGATGAAACTAGTTAATATAAAATATAAACTTTCCTTAATACCACAGTCACTTGTTGATGATTGCCACCATTCTTCCCATATTTATCTTATGATGAAACTAGAAGAACACAAAAAACAATGAGGTAGAACGCCACCGTTTTGGATACTCTTCCCTTTGCTTCTCCAATTGTATTGTGGTTCTCTAACATCCCGCAATATCAAGTGAAACATGTGGATGAGACATTTAAACAAATATTTGGTGTTCCATTTTGCATTAAGTATTTTGAATAATGATTTTTAGAACGAATTAGATGGAATTTTAAAGGAAATCAGAAGTTTACTGTCGTCCGGCGAGAACTACGTAGAAGATAGCACCAAAGAAACGATGTCAGATTGTCTCTAACCATTCTGAGGATGGGGATATGGACCTAAACATATTGCAAACATCTCTAAAGTGCAGTATGGATCCTTTTTTGATATCAAACTCCTTGTTTCTTGTAATAGTGATTATGGGAAATATACAAAGACTCGGACATGGAGGTGAAAAATTGAAAATTTTATGCACCAATCTTGCAATCTTATGGTCAATGACGATAGAAATCAGAAGCAAAAAAAGCGACTGCCCACGCAGATGTCTTCTCTTATGTACGCTCCTTCACTTGCTCTGCCATTCTAGCTTCATACAAAAGCAGAAGAAATGACGTGTCTCGTCTCCTTCAGTTACAATAATTGTTTTCTTCACTTATTGCCTTTATTACTATTCATATAATAAATAGTTCATGAGTTTATATATAAACACGTAGAAGTGGAGCTCGATATTTAGGGAGAGAGAGACGTCAAAGAACTTTGCTGGGAGTATTAAATGTATCTCTTAGAACTTGGGAATATTGAATGGATGGTGGAGAGTAAATAGAAAGAGAATAAATGACGTCTTTAATTTTCATTTGTTTAGGTGCATCTGACGCGGAAGGGTGAGGATGCAAAATTTTTGAGAGGGCTTGAAATCATTCATCTTTTAATATATATATATATATATATTTTCTTATCTTTTGCTTAATTAGTTATTTATATACATATATATCATATATGAGATATATTTATAATATGATATACATATACATATATTATATATCATGTATATCATATATCATGTTATTAACTTCTACATATATATATTAAATATATATAATATGTCCATGCACATATCTATATCATATATCCATATATATATTTACGATCCATAATATTACTATTAACTAGATGATACCCATGCGTTGCGCGGTTTTGTGATAATTAAATTGGATTTTTCTTAAATGTTATAAATAATATCATTAATTCTAACATTATCATGACATTTGAGATATAAATCGGTCAATACAAACACAATGTCATTATTTTCAATGTAAAAGTTAAACAATATATATTTATATAAACTAACACTGTGATTTGTTCATAATATCTTTGATATTTGAAAACGTAATTTGTCGAAGAAAGTGATTGCATGTATTGGATAATTTATATATTTGAATAAGTTATACATAAAATTAGTAACAAAACGAACACATCATCACATAAAAGTATAATGATTTGCTTTGTAAAACTTATTAAATGATCACAATCTCTTCGTCTAAAGAATCTGTATATTTATTTCAAGAAGCAAAATAAAAATATATGTATAACATGAATAATATATAAAATATCAAATAAGAGAATAATAAAGAGAACTCAGAGTTTCAGTTTTTTTCTATTTCTTCATTTTTTTAATCCGTAAAAGTTCTTATCTCCGCACTCTTCCTCATAAGATTTGTTTGAATCTTGTTTTATGAGTTCATGCAACAACCATTATCACATCTCGTGTTAAGGTCTTTGTTATGTGATAGAAGTAAAAGACATGGCCACTTGAGGCAAAGAAACAAACTTAAGGGTGGATGAAGATAGCTTCTCTCTTTCTCTTGTTTTTGAAACATTTTTTAATGGCTTCTTATCAAGTTTCTGCAGCCATTTTTCTAACTTGTTGTCAGTATTCCAATTGCGATTGAGAAAAAATAGAAGATATTAGTCAAACTATGATTGAAAGGAACAATGTTCGTAGATGAAAATTTAATCAAAAGGATTACAATGTAGGAAGTGACAGCAAGATGATATAAGACATCATGTGAAAGAACATTTCAAAAAACTCGTATCATAATATAAATCTATTAGGGTTATGGCATGTTTCCTTGTTGTGAATCAAATTCGATTTTATTTGCATAAGATAATTTATTTAATTTTAAAATAATTGATCAATGTAATTTGATGTAATTAATTGTCTGTTATTATAGTGCATTTCGAATATTTTTCAAAGTTTAATTAATCCATGTCCATTGATAGATATGTGTTTCAGTTTCCACTACTTATAAGTAGTCAAATATATCTGCGATATATTTATGATTAAACTTAATATAAACGTACAAAGAATAAAAAGTTTTAATGAAACTAGATATTGCTAGGCTTGATATGATTTGAATATCTGAACTCAAACCAGATCCAACCCCAAACCAATATAAGCTCTAATATTAAAAAAAACTCAAATTTGAGTATAAAACACACTACGCGTACGAATTCGTATAGCTTAAAATTTTCGGATACCCAACCTGTGCTAACCCCTATTATCGTGTCTTGAATTAGAAATGCCATCGATCTGATTTGAAATTACGGTCCAATATTTATAATATAGAGATTGATAAAGAATTATGGTTGATCATTGTAGTATAATGATTCATCACAAATGACCCATATATACAATTTTGTTGAAGTGGACTATACAAATTAAGACCAAATGGTATTTCATAATATAAATCATAATATAATAACGTAAAAATTGTAATATAGTTTTTTTAATTATAATATATAACATTGTGTTAATTATAGATATCATTAGAAGTGATGTAAAAACCGTTTCATTATCACATCTAATAGAGTAATTTTCTATTAATCATGACGCAAAGTTAAATGCCTTTGCTGAGATCATCACTAAAGATTTCAAGAACATCTAAATCCATACAAGAAAAACCAAGAAACCAAAAGCTCTTTTGCATGCCATCCCTTGTACTCAGGAACAAATGGTTCGCATCTGAAAGCCTCGTTTATGTATCGATTACCTCCGTGATCATAACCCTGCAAGACTTTTCTTCTAACTGGATTTTTAAGTTTCTGAAAAAATTATCTGTCCCATATTACTTCATAATCTGCCTTTAGTCGAGAACCTTGCTGCATAAATCTAGCATATCAGTAAAATGGTTCCAGAAACATCGAGTCGCAAAATAGAGACAAAAAGTCTAGGAAAGACAACGTTCATATTTAGACCTGAAAGTGCGATGCCTCCATTGAACATTGTTCTCCCTTTGACATATATTGATCCATGCAACCACCTAAACTGGTATTCGATTAAAAACCAAATTCAAACCAAAACAACAATAACCCTACAAAAAAAAAACAAAGGCTACAACACTTAACATTCAATTAAATTAAACTACCTAAAAAAACAAATTTCATAACATGAACAATGCAATATCAAATCAAACCCATGGAAACATTACCCTAAAAAAAATCCCAAAGCACTAATGTAGCGATTAAGTTAGAAAACGAACAACCAAAATCACAGTAATCAATGTCACTAATACATACAACAACCTTTCACCATTCTCAGATTTCCAAATTCCACCTAAAAAAAAAAAAGAGACTAACTATCTAGAAATAAAAGAAATGTTATGAAAGAAATCGATATTATGGTAATGAAAGAAAGGGTTAAATCGAATTTTACTTGTTGGAAGGTGCTAAGGGATGCGAGGTTTGAACCTCCTTCCTAAACACTTCATTTTCTCTCTAGTGGTAGTGGACATGTAATATATCTATAAGCATCATAATGAGAGAATCAATCACATCATAACCAGAAAGATTAAGATGAAGGATAGCATTAGCAAACATAAATTAAACACATCATTTACAGATAATGAACTACCTTGCATCTTGACCTTTCAAAAACGCAAGACATGCGTTCAGTTCCATTACAACCTGTGGCATTGTCGGTCTTCGGTTTGAGGAAGGGTTCACACATGCCATAGCAAGCTCCATAGCTTTCCAGACACTGTTTGTATCATATTCCCCGTTTAGTTTCGGATCAGTGATGTGTCCGATGTCTCCTTTCACAAGCATGAACCCAACCCACTCTGTAATGTAAGGTTTCTCACGGCTTGTGTCTATCACTACCTGGTTTGTGATTATCTCAAGCAATGCTTACTCCAAAGCTATACACATCGCTTTTTTCGTTTTGCCAATTCGTTTTGCAATATAAATCAAAATACAAGTAACATCAGACAAACATAACCTAAAAACTAGCAAATTTTGACAGAAAAATATTTTCAAATTCTGGGTCATCTTTGCATATAAATCAAGAATAAATAATATGGAACTGAAAATGGAAAAACTATGAAAGGTTTGAGTGGATACAATATTGAAGTTGGTGGAACTACTCCGAAGGGGTCTACGTGGGTCCCCACAAAAGCACCAGAGAAGGCGGGGGAACGATAGCGACAACCACCGAAGGTGGGTGTTGATAATCCCCTATTTCCCGATGAAATTTAGAAGCGATTACATCTTAGATCATTGGCAAAGCTCCCCGGTCCTGCCACGCCGCTAAGCATAGAACTATTGAATTAAGATGAACATACACATATATTTAGAATAAACAACAATGTAACTGAAAATAAGAAGACAATGAATCAACCGTATATGTACATTACCTATTAGCTTTATTTTTATGATGTGAAAGGCAATAATAGTGTGAATACAAAGTTATCAGCAAGGTATTTCATACCGCTTTCTGAACCATATCCCACCACTACATCATTTTAAATGATGTATCTGTTCAGAAAATTGATAAAGGAAGATTATTCAAATAAGAAACATTGTGAATGCATGTGTTGCAGAGCTCCATTGGAATGGTTATATCTGCAATGCTCATCATGTATCCTTCTATTTTATAAACAATGGCTGAATCTTATTACTCAAAAAAGAAAAAAAAATCAACATAGAATGTAGCAGCCGCATGAAGCAACCTGCTTCTTCTGCAACAACCTTGATATTCGGGTAGGTTTTATTAAGTAACTTAACTAAAGAAAAACATGTTTTGAATTATACGGTGTAGTGTTGTTGGATTGTGTCTATGTCAAATCCCTTGTTCTTCACCACTGACTCAACGAAAGAATAACATGGATTTCTCAGTTGATATTAGAATTGCCTTGCGACTTCAGCACGTCTCTTGGCCTGGTCTGCAAGTTCAGACAGTTTTCTGTAATTGCTCTTTTCATTAAAAATGGTTCCTGATGTTTGAGTTGTCTCCAAACCGTGAAGGGTTCGTTGAGTGTGAGCCCATCGTGCTTCCCTTTCTCCCTTTCCATAGTCGTTCTTTGAAGTGAACGTCGTCTGAATTAAGAGATCATTGTTAGCAAAAAGCAAATATACTCATTGGTATTTGGTTGGTATACCTTGTTCTCGATGGCATTTTCCCAAGCTCTGCCACCCAGTGAATATCGAATGATGAACTTAAGGACGTAGAGCGAGATGTAGAACACTATATTGTAAAGCAAGATGACTCCAACCCATCCCTATCCAATGCCTTTGTTTCTTGCAAAGCCCCAGTTTGCGTAAACAGCTATGATCGTTGCAACCTTGTGAAAAAGAAATTCAATGGCAATAAAAAGGAAATGTGTGATGGAATCTTCAGTTTTATGCTTAAACTCTACAGTTGGAAGATGAGGAAGGCGACCACTAACAGAAGGCCAGGATGTTCGATATAGGACCAGCTACGAGACCTGGTTACAAAGATCAGTGCTTGACTGACAATACTAACTTGAAGGTATATAGCAGCCGTTAACTCGTTTTCATTCTGGCTGATTGATCTCACCCAAAAATGTTCTCGTTGTTTTCAAAGAAAAGAACCGTGATTAAGATGCTTTACGTGTGTAATGAGTCTTCATGTAAGATTTAGATTGTTTTCTCTCAGAGAAGAATTCAGTGCCATCTGCAAGTCAGAAGAAAACTACAGGCATCACTGCAAGGTAAGTTCCAAGGACAACTCTAGTGGCAAATATCTCATTGAGTTTCCATGAATCAGGAAGGGGAGAGGGCTTCACCTTGTCCTAAAATTGGTCATGATGTTTCCATCGTTCAAGATCGCAATGATGAGAACCATGGACGGAGCGAAATTAAACTTCCATATTAGTTTGAGCAATAGGAAGCCAACTACCATACGGATTGTGATGGAAACAACGTATATTGTGTAGTTTTTCATCCTTTGAAAGATAGCTCGGTTGGTTAGGACAACACTGATTATGGTTATTTTCGCTCCACTCTTTTCCCAAGATCATATCCTTGCCCCCTTTGGTCTTCCTCCTTCTCTTTTTGTCTCCCTAAACCTCCATCTCCATTGCCGCCTCTTCTTCTCATTCTCTTCGCTCTGAAACACTGGTTGTCCCACACGTTCTGGGAACTCTCCCGCATCTCCTCTAGCAGCTCGCATAACCTAAAATCACCGCATATGTTGCAGCAGACAAAGCTAAAGACATCAAATGCAAGCTTCAAATAGATCAAAACCTATATTTTGAAAGAACACAACAAATAGATTTTGTTCTCTCGTTTTCGCGCAATTCCCAAAATCATATCCTTGCCCCCTTCGGTCCTCCTGTAGCAACCTTGAACCAACAATACTGCGTCGTCCTCGTGAAGAACCCAAAATTCATTGTGTATCTTCGGCAAAGCCCTCAAAAACTTCTCCGATCTGCTGGAGAGAAGGAGGCTCTCCTTCTGGTATATCATATTCTCTATCTGAATCCTTCGATCTCAAATAGAACTGGAAGCGGACGAATCACTCTCCTCCTTACCCCATTCCTTTGTCTACCCTTTCAGCTGCAATTCATATTGAGCAAATCAATTTGATACGGATATAATAGAGATGTGAAAGGCAATAATAGTGTGAATACAAAGTTATCAGCAAGGTATTTCATACCGCTTTCTGGTAATCAGCAAGGGTAAGTAGAGTGAAAAAGAAAATGTCTTCTTATTACATTATCCCCTCACCACAACTAGTTTATAAATACCTGTGATGTCCTCGTGACCAACCCAAAATCCATTGTGTATCTTCGGTAAAGCCCTCGAAAGCTTCTCCGATTTGCTGGAGAGAAAGAGGCTCTCCTTCTGGTATTTCATATTCTCTCTCTGAATCCTTCGATCTCGAATAGAACTGGAAGCAGACGGATCTCTCTCCGCCTTACCCCGTTCCTTCGTCTCCCCTTTCAGCTGCAATTCACATTGAGCAAATCAATTTGATACGGTTACAATAGAGATGTTACGGGAGTTCAATCAGCAATGTGAATACAAAGTAATCAGCTAGGTGTTTCATACCGCTTTCTGGAAATCAACAAGGGTAAATACTTTGGAAAATAAAATGTCTTCTTATTACATTATCCCCTCAACACTACCAGTTTATAAATACATGTGTCGTCCTCGTGAAGAACCTAAAATCCATTGTGTTTCTTCGGAAAGCCCTCGAAAAATTCTCTGATCTGCTGGAGAGAAAGTGGCTCTCTTTCTGGTATTTCATATTCTCTTCAAATCCTTCAATCTCGAATAAAACTGGAAGCAGATGAATCTATCTCCTCCTTACCCCATTCCTTCGTCTACCCTTTCAGCTGCAATTCACATTGAGCAAATCAATTTGATACGGATATAATATTTTGACCCTGATTGTTCTTCATTTTGACAACTACAATTTCAACTTTAATTTAACCTTCTTGCATCACTCAAGACAAATGGTATTAGGACTTAACTCCAAATGTCTCAAAACATGGACAAATCCAACACACAAAAACCGTGTAATTTCAAATTTGGGCAAAAACGGGTTACTTTAGCTGCTAGCAATGAACATCAATTATTTGAATTCCTCAAATATTTTCAGTTCATATAGAGGATCGCAAGAGTTACGGTACTAGAGAAAAAGAGTTTCACCTTTTGATCTCTTTGAACGCAAGATCGTAGAGTGTTTAGGACCAAGATTAGTAGAAGCGTTCGATCCATCCACATTCATCGTTTTCCCCCGATTTCACCTATATATACATCTAGTGGAAAAAATGCATTTTCACGACAAGATACCGAGTTATCAAGCCAAATCATGAAACATCCACAACAATCAACAGGGAAAACAAACGTAGAGAATCATACCACAACGATCGATTCCACAGAAATTCCGGTCAGCTAAGGGAAAAAATTATGAAATAATAATTGGTAATGAAATCAAAATTCTGAAATCATGTTTAAATATCGACATGATCTATAACAAAACAACAAATTTTGAATATTACTCCATAAAAATTGATCCGAGATTGAATATTTTGACCCTAATTGTTCTTCATTTCGACAACAACAACATCAACTTTAATTTAACCTTCTTGCATCACTCAAGGCAAATGGTATCAAGAATTAGCTCCAAATGTCTCAAAATATGGACAAATCCAAAACAAAAATCATGTAATTTAAAAATTGGGCAAAACGAGTTACTTTAGCTGCTAGCTATGAACATCAATTATTTGAATTCCTTAAATTTTTTCAATTCATATAGAGGATCCCAGGAGTTACAGAACCGGAGAAAGAGAGTTTTGATCTCCTTGAACGCAAGATCGCAGAGTGTTGAGGACCAAGATTAGTAGAAGCGTTGAATCCGTCCACATCCATCGTTTTCCCCCGATTTCACCTATATATACATTCAATGGAAAAAATGCATTTTCAGAAAAAGATACTGAGCTATCGAGCCAAATCATGAAACATCCACCACAATCAACAAGGAAAACAAACGTAGAGAACCATACCACGACGATCGATTCCACAGAAATTCTGATCAACTAAGAAAAAAAATCTGAAATCAAAATTGGTGATGAAATCTAAATTCTGAAATCATGTTTAAATATCGACATGATCTATAACAAAACAACAAATTCTGAATATTACTCCATTAAAATTGATCCAAGATTGAACATTTTGACCCTAATTGTTCTTCATTTCGACAACTACAACATCAACTTTAATTCAACCTTCTTGCATCACTCAAGGCAAATGGTATCAGGAATTAGCTCCAAATATCTCAAAACATGGACAAATCCAACACACAAAAACCGTTCAATTTAAAAATTAGGCAAAACGGGTTACTTTAGCTGCTAGCAATGAACATCAATTATTTGAATTCCTTAAATTTTTTCAGTTCATATAGAGGATCACAGGAGTTACATAACCGGAGAAAGAGAGTTTCATCTTTTTTTCGCCTTGAACGCAAGATCGCAGAGTGTTCAGGACCAAGATTAGTAGAAGCGTTCGATCCATCCACATACATCGTCTTCCCCCGATTTCACCAATATATACTTCGAGTGGCAAAAAATGAATTTTCACCACAAGACGAGCTATCGAGCCAAACCACGAAACATCCACAACAATCAACAAGGAAAAAAAACGTAGAGAATCATACCACGACGGTCGATCCCACAGAAATTCCGGTCAGCTAAGGGAAAAGATTCTGAAATCAAAATTGGTAACGAAATCAAAATTCTGAAATCATGTTTAAATATCAACATGATCTATAACAAAACAACAAAATCTGAATATTACTCCGTGAAAATTGACTCAAGATTGATATTGTCCTTATACACAAATCAAATGTAGACCAAACAAAGGACTACATGTACTAACAAAACATAAACCAATTGTGACACCATGGCAGACAAATAAATCAAAATTGTAGAACTTGAGACAAACATTAATTGAAACTGTTCAACGCCCATTAAGGAGTATCTAAACCATATTGTTGTATGCACTCCATTAGATGCACTATGATAAGCGAATTAAAAGCAATAACTGTTATTTCCAAGTTCACTAACACATTATTCATAAGGACTATTCGGTCATCAGTTCTCCAGCGTAGGTTGGCGAGTAGCCTGGCTAAAACATGCAAATTTCTAGAAAATTCAACCCAAAAACAATCACGACCACTCCATGATCCAGATCTAGAAAGAAAAGGTTTCATTGAGATCACACATAGTTGCACTTTCACAACCCTAGACGCAAAAACTGTAACGAGAGAAAGAAACTTACCTCCCAGAGAACATTTCTAGAGGGAAATATTTAAAAAAAAATCCTCAAACCCCGTAGATCCGGAGCCACTTGTCTTTATTGTGTCGTAGGTTAGCTATATAGGAAAAAAGAGCTCTATCATAAAAGTTAAAAAGATATCGCTCCAGTGTAAAAGTTCTACAAAAGAACATAAGGATGCCAAACATATACACTATCTCGAGTATTAGTTTTGCGCCCAGCACAAGTCATCATATATTACTGTTGTAAGGTACATGCACATAAATACCATATTACTCAAACATTGCGTTGAGAGTGTTGAAACAAAAATGATTAGTCTCATAAAGACAAGGATAACCAAAATCTATAAATTTACAGAAGGGATACATAAAAGGAGTTTATACCTTTGGATGACTGCAGAGCTTCTTACAAAGCTGTTATAAACCAAAACTTTTGATTGTTTTGCTTCATCTGAAATTGCCCTTTGAACCTGCAACCAGATGCACCAATAGCAAGTTATTGGAAATCTTATATATAGAACAGTATCAAGAAACGGATGTCATCGACGGGAACGTTTGGTGTCATCTTGTAACAAACTACAATTATCTGCATAAAACTCAACAGTAAGATGTTTAGAAAAAGTGAGCCGACAACAACTGCTCATACAGAGGATGCAACAGTATCTCCACCTTAAACCTAGCGCTCTGCCAGTTCATGACCCCCTATGTCGCTCCTCCGACGTTCTCCACAGTGCTGCCTATGTCTGGCTTCTCCCTACCACCTTCATCTCTCCTACAACGGGTTCTACATAAAATTCTACAATCGAGATGAAAATGAATAATAAGTTAGTGTTTTCTCTATTATCATAAAAATTACATATATCCACGACGAGAAAATCCCACATAAGAGCAATGCAGAAACAACGGATCCATCCATGGAACGATATACTGGATGGACATCATATGCAAGATGAAGATATATATCAAACGATACATGAAACCACACACAGAATTAAATAATAAATCTTAAATCACAAACCCAACTGGATAAAAGAAACCTCACCCAAGGTTTCAGATCCGATCCATAATCGAAACTTCCTGTCGCAAAAATACGGAAACGAAGGGAAACGTCTCTGACCCAAAAGATCTACGAAACCCGAATCAGAGATCGAACTGTGTGAGGATCGTTTCCTGGGGACGGAAGTCATTCCTAGGAACTCATGGCGATCGAATCGTGGCGTCGTTTCTCTACGGGACTCTACAGACGATTGGTATCTGAGGAGAGAGCTTACGAAGATTTTAAGGCATCTCCAGCGTCTGATTGTGGCGATCCTCAGAAGTTGATCCACTGGCGACACTATCCTTAGACACGCCACGTGAGCCGACAACAACTTCTCGTATAGAGGATACGACAATATAACTGCCTTGAACCTAGCGTTCTGCCAGTTCACTATTGATTTTTAGTGAACTTGAGCAAACATAAAGTTGCTTAATTTAAGTTCACTTTGTCTATCTTTCACTTTAATTGTGCAAACATAAACATAAATAAAGGAACAAACGAAAAATCTCACTCAGAATGCAAGACTTTGTAAGAAAAATGAAAGAAAAGGGATGAGAACCCCGAGAGCAAATTTCTGAAAACTCCGCTTAATCCTTCATATTACGGTCATCCATACATATATGCCTAACAGACGTTACAAAAACTAACCAAAACATGCCCAGAAACATCATAAATATTCTTGTCCATTAATTACTAGAAATGGTTAAAGTTTGACTTAGCCAAAGACCTCTTGTCCTTGGCAAAAACGACAACCTGCACCTATGGTCTGGTGCAGGTTCTTCGCACTGATTTCGAGGCCTTCAACATCTCCTCTGGCCCCGTCCATGCTCTGAGCGTATTCTGTTATCTTTAGGCTGCAATCTTGTCGCCTGCTCCAGTCTGGATGTTCAGCTCGTCGGTGTCTTCTTGTCCTCTGAAGTCTGAAACTCGGTCAGCCCTTCTGCAATATCCTGCATCTCGGGTCTCCGCGTCCGGTTTGGTCGCGTCCCACTTCTTCGCGTCTTGTCTGGCCGTGTCCTGCTCCTATGTGTCCCGCTTGACCGCGTCCCGCTCCTCTGCGTCCTGCTTGGCCGCATCCTGTGTTTTCGCGTCCCATCGTCTCACGTCCTGTGTGTTCGCGTCTTGCCTAGTCACGTCTCGTGTCTCCACGTCCCATCGTCTCGCGTCATGTGTGTCCGCATCTCGCCTGGTCGCGTCCCACCTGGTTGCATCCTGCTTGACCGCATCTCGCCTGGCCGCGTCCCAACTGCTCGTATCTCGCTTGCCTGCGTCTTGCCTGGCCGCGTCCCCGGTCTCCAGTTCGCCATTTACAAACTGATCAACTCCTTCAATTTCCCTCTTGATCTGTTTGTCCATGACTCTCAACTTGTGCCTTAGCTCTTCAAAACGTTTTGTCCCCAGTGACTTAGTCAAAATATCCGCCACTTGGTCTTGTCCAGCCACATGCTCCAGACTTATCTCCCATTGTTGACGGCCTCCCAAACAACGTGGAACTTGATCTGAATATGCTTGGTCCTCTTTGATCCACCGGGTTTTTGCTGATGGCAATCGCTGTTGTACTGTCACAATGAATGACCAGTGCATCATTCATATCAAATCCCATTTCTGCAAATAGTCTCTTCAGCCATGCAGCATGGTTTGTGGCTGCACACAAGGCTGTATATTCAGCCTCCGCACTTTACTGGGCAATTATAGTCTGCTTCTGTGTCCCCTAGCTGAACATGGCACTCCCAAAAGTGAAGCAGAACCCTGTGGTGCTCTTAGAATCTTCCACACTTCCGGCTAGATCAGCATCAACATATCCTACTAGTCTAGCATCCTCAACCTTCTGAAACCACAAACCATAGTCTCTAGTTCCAGAAATGTACCTTAACACCCTCTTAGCTTCCTGTAAGCTCTTCTCTGTTAGCTTGGCATTGCTCCTGGACAGATAGGACGCTGAAAATGCCAACTCTGGTCTGATTGCTGCCAGATAAAGTAGGCCGCCAACCATGCTCCGGTATTTGGTTGGATCAGCATGATCATTTCCTCCCTCTGAGTTCTTCCCATATGGTGACAAGGGTGTTGAGATACTTTTGGAATATTGCATCCCAAACTTCCTCAAAAGTGATCCTGCATAGTTGGCTTGGTTCATGAAAATACCATCAGCCGAGTAACTTACTTCAAACCCCAAAAAGTACCTCAACTTTCCAAGGTCTGTCATCTCAAATTCTTTGTTCATTCTTTCCTTAAGTTCTTTGATCATACCTTCATCATTTCCAGATATGATCAAATCATCCACATATAAGCAGATGACACAGATTTTCTGGTGTTCCTCCTGCACATACATTGTAGCATCACACCCACTCCTTTTACATCATTCTCCTATGAAGAATGAGTCTATTTGGCTATATCAAGCTCTAGGCGCTTGCTTCAAACCATACAAGGCCTTATTGAGTTTTAAGACCTTGTCTTCCTGTCCTCCTATTTCATAACTATGAGGTTGTTGAATGTACACCTCCTCTGCAATCTCTCCATTGAGAAAGGCAGACTTCACATCCATTTGGTGGAGGCTCCACCCTTCCTGGGCTGCTATGGCAATAAGGGTTCGTATGGTATCATGTCTAGACACTGGAGCAAAGGTTTCTCCATAGTCCAGACCATGAGTTTGAGTGAATCCCGTTGCTACCAGCCTGGCCTTAAGTTTCTGCACATTTCCCTATTCATCAGTCTTAACTTTATAGATCCATTTTACTCTGATTACCTTATGGCCTTCTGGTAGTTCAGCAAGCTCCCATATTTTGTTTTTTTTTAATCATATCTATCTCAACATCCATTGCTCTCCTCCATCCAACATCTGCTACTGCCTCCTCAAAAGTCACCGGTTCCTCCACTGCTGAATAACAACATTCATACACCTGATTACTTTCCCCTTCAACTGGCTCAGCATCCTCATAGATGTCAGCGAGTCTCCTCATTCTGTGAACGAGTCTGGATGAGCTGCTATTGCTCTCTCTACTTCCTCTGGAACTTGACTGTGTGAGCTTGAAAGGAACTGGGGTAAATTGTTGATTATTTCCCTGACTCCGTCTAGACCATTTTCCTTCATCAAAAACACCTTGGGGTGTCCTCTGAGTGTTGTGATCAGTTGGTTCCGCGTTTGACACAGTAGGATTGAAACTAGGAATCCTAACCTGCTTTTGTGTAACAGACTGAGTTTCCCAGTTCCAAGCGTTTTCTTCCTCAAATATGATGTCTCTTGCAACATCTATTCTGCCTGTACTCAGCCTGAACACTCTGTAGCCCTTACTCTTGCTATTGTATCTCATAAAAATTGCCTTCTCAGACCTATCATCCAGCTTCTATCTCTACTGGGCTGGGATCTGCACATAGCAGAGACTTCCAAAGACTCTTAAGTGGCTCACACTTGGCTTGTTGGGTATCTAGTGCTCTTGTTGTTATCTAGTGCTCTTGTTGGAAGTCTGTTCTGAAGGTATGCAGCAGTGAACATCTCTTTAGCTCAGAATTTGTTGGGGAGGCCCTTCTCCTTAAGCATGCTCCTTGTCATCTCCATGAGTGCCCTATTTCTCCTATCTGCAACTCCATTCTGCTGAGGAGAATAGGCTACACTCAGCTGCCTTTGTACCCCATTCTCTTCAAGGAATTCCGTGAAGGCATTTGAGTTGAACTCCCCTCCCCTGTCTGACCTTAGTTTTTCAGCTTCTTCCATGTCTCGTTTTCCACCAGACTCTTGAATTTCTTGAACATACTGAACGTGTCTGACTTGAGCTTGAGGAAATATACCCATAGCATATGGGAATAGTTATGTGAAAGTTAGAACATATAGACTTCCATCAACGGATGGAGTCTGCATTGGACCACACAGGTTTGTGTGTACCAACTCTAGTATGCCCTTAGCTCCGATTCCTTAGGGAATTCTTATCTGGTGTGCTTCCCCTGAATGCATGCTTCACACAGCTCCTTGGTCACCTTAAACTTGGATAGACCTTTCACCATCTCCTGACTTTGTAGCTTCACCAGATTGTGGACACCAGTATGTCCAAACCTTTTGTGCCAGAGGTTTGCAAGTCCTTCTTCACCGGCCTTATACACTACTTCTTCAGACATTTTCCACCTCAGTGGATAGGCCTTCTTCACCATAGGCACCTCAGCTACCTTGTCTCCCTCTTTGTCCCGGATCAAACAGAGATTCTCCACAAATTCCACATGATATCCATTTCTGACCATCTGTGGAACACTAAGGAGATTCTTGTCTAGTCCTGGGACTAGAAATACTTCTTTTATTTTTCTTCTTCCTTTCAACGTCATAACCTCTGTATCACCCTTTCCTGCTGTCTGCAGGATGACCCCATTACCCACTTTTATGGGCACTTTGACTGTCTTGTCCAGTGAGGTAAAATACCATTCATCCTGTGTCATGTGGTTGGTGGCTCCACTGTCTATAAGCCACACGTCTGATCCATGTTCTCCTCCAACCACATGTGCTGCTGTGAATAGAAAGTTATCCCCATCTTGCTTCTAGTTTTTTTGAGTTTGATTTGAGGGGCCCTTCTTCACATTGCAGTCCCTTGAAAAATGTCCCACTTTGCCACATGTGTAGCACTCCTTCTTGGTTTGTAGGACTTAGATCATTCTCCTTTGTCTGATTTACCTTTGAAGTAACACTGAGTTTCAGTGTGGTTGTCATTCCTGCATACTCCACACCATTTCTTTCCTCCTTTAAATTTCTGCTCAGTCTTTCCAGAACCCTTCTTGTTAGACTCTGACTTAGATCCTGTTTTAATTCCTTTGAATCTGGCTTGGAAAGCTCCCTCTGGCCCTCCGTCATGTCTGTCATCCAGCCTATATTCCTGAGTCTGTAGAGCAATCACTAGTTCAGCCACAGTCAAGACTGTCAAGTCCTTAGTCTATTCTATGACTCCCACATAGGGGTCAAACCTCTCTTGCAGTGAGCACAGAATATTTGACACCAGTGCATCCTCCTTGATGTTATCTCTATATGCCCTCATCTCATTTCCTAACTCAGTTACTTTGTTGGCGAAATCCTTGATTGATTCTTTCTCCCCTTGCTTCAAAGTGTAGTATGTTGTTGTTAGTCTTTGAAGCTTGATCATGGCCGTTTTGGGGTCACCTTGGAACCTCTCCTTGAGAAGGTCCCATGTTGTCTTTGCTGTCTCACAAGTAGACAGATGGGCTATGAAAATTTCCTCTGATACTGCATGGTAGATGAGCTCCAAGGCCTTCTGATCTTTAGCCTCCAGCTCCTCCCACTCAGCTATCTTCTTCTGTCATTGTTCCTCTGTAGTTTCTATACCCAAAGCAGGCAACTTCGGGATCCCCTCTGTGACTACCTTCAACAGACTCTTTGACCTTAGGGTGGCTCTTATTTTTATCACCTATAGGTTATAATTTTTCCTTTCAAACACCGGTACTGGAATGGTGTTCTGCATTCTTCCTGAACTCTGTAACCTGTCTTAACTGAGTTCAGATACTGAATGCTCCACTTCTTCCTTTTGTGCTTTAAACTTGTGCCATTGTGCACCTCTTGGCCTTGAGATCCATGACGCTCTGATACCACTGTTGAATTTTCGTGAACTTGAGCAAACATAAAGTTGCTTAATTTAAGTTCACTTTGTCCATCTTTCACTTTGAATGTGCAAACATAAACGTAAATAAACAAACGAACGAGAAATCTCACTCAGAATGCAAGAATTTTGAAAGAAAAATGAGAGGAAAGGGATGAGAATGAACACGAGAGCAAATTTCTGAAAACTCCGCTTAATCCTTCATATTACGGTCATCCATACATATATGCCTAACAGACATTACAAAAACTAACCAAAAAATGCTCAGAAACATCATAAATATTCTTGTCCGTTAATTACTAGAAATGGTTAAAATTTGACTTAGCCAAAGACCTCTTGTCCTTGGCAAAGATGGCAACCTGCACCTATGGTATGGTGCAGGTTCTTCGCACTGATTCTGAGGCCTTCAACATCTCCTCTTGCCCCGTCCATGCTCTGAGCTTCTTTTGCTATCTTCAGGCTACAATCTTGTCGCCTGCTCCAGTCTGGATGTTGAGCTCGTCGGTGTCTTCTTGTCCTCTGAAGTCTGCAACTCGATCAACCCTTCTGTGATTTCCTGTGTCTCGGGTCTCCACGTCCGGTTTGGTCGCGTCCCCCTTCTTCGCGTCTTGTCTGGCCGCATCTCGCTCCTCTACGTCCCGCTTGGCTGCGTCCCGTGTCTCCGTGTCCCATCGTCTCACGTCCTATGTGTCTGCGTCTCGCCTGGTCGCGTCTCGTGTCCTGTGTGTCCGCATCTCGCCTGGTTGCGTCCCGCTTCACCGCGTCTCGCCTGGCCGCGTCCTAACTGGTCGTGTCCCGCTTGCCCGCGTCTCGCCTAGCCGTGTCCCGGGTCTCCAGTTCACCATTGAAAAACTAATCAACTCCTTCACACCACCCCTCTGCCGCTCCTCCGACGTTCGCCGACATAGTGCTGCCTATGTCCCTCTTCTTGCAGCCACCTTGATCTCCCCTCCCACCATTAAAAAAAAGACTGGATCTGGAGGAGAAGGAGACTAAATGTTTTGTAAATCTGACTCTATTTAGCGTATATTGAAGGGGAGGGAACGTAAATTGAAGGATAGAAAGGTTTTTTCTTCCCTATGCTGCCACTCCACCATCCCCTTTGCCGCTCCTCCGATGATCTCCGCCACAGTGCTGCCTATGTTCGTCTTCTCTCAGCCACCTTCATCTCTCCTCCCACCATTAAGAAATAGACTGGATCTGGAGGGGAAGGAGACTAAGAGTTTTTGTAAATCTGGAGGGGAAGGAGACTAAAAGGAACTTTATTCATTGAATATTGAAGGAGAGGGAGCATACATTGAAGGAGAGAGAGATATTGGTTTTTTCCTTACCATGCTGATGTGGTAGTAGGAGAGGGGAGGAAAAAACCTCTGTTTTATATATATGATATTTTAACACGTTATTCAGCACGATCACTTTAAAAACTAAAAATTAAAATCATATTTTTGCACTGTAAAATTTTTTTTACGCCGTTAAGAAAATGACATCGTAAATTTTGTTACATCATTTAGAAAAATTACACCGTAAAACTTTTTTTAATGAATTTAAAAGAATATGCCGTAAAAATTTTACGACGTTAAAAAAATTATGCCGGAAATTTTTTCTACGTCGTTAAAAAATCACTTTGTAAAAAATGATTTCAATTTTTCCAATTTTGGACTCGATTTAAAAGTGTATATATATACATATGGACATCATGGACTGAATACAGTATATAATGGACTGAAAACCGGACATCATGGACTGAATATCGTGGAGTGAATATTGGACATCCTCGACTGAAAATTAAACATCATGGACTAAAATTCAATACATCATGGACTAAATATCAAACATTATGGACTAAATAACGAAAATAAAATACATATTTTATATTATATAATTAATGAGATCGACTAATACTTTAATACTTTTCTATCTTATGTTTATTTTTATAAAGGAGGCTATTGCACCTAATTATTTATTTTATTTATTTATGTTATTTAATATTATATGATAATTAAATTTTTTATTTATTTTATTTAATATCATATTCTAAAAATTATTATGATAATGAAACTTGAATTTGTTTTGAATATAATTATCATGTCGGATTTGTTGAATCTCATATCATGACACTTGATACCTCAAGAGAAAATTACATGACATGCGCATTTAGTGCTAAAATTCTTCCTAAAGGAAAAAAAGTCATTGACACAACGATAAAGCCAATAATTCCTCCGAAGAGGAAAATAAAAATAATGTCTTTCTATGCTATCATATTGCCTATGATCTAAAAGATGAATATCGTACAAAAGAAGATCCCACAGAATTGTTGGAGTCTCTTAAAGATAAATTTGATTATAAAAATGTGTGATCCTCCCAAAGGCAAATAGTCATTGGCTAAATATGAGATTCTAAGATTATAAGTCTGTGGACGAATATCATTCTGCGATGTTTGAAATAATCTCCAAAATAGAGCTATAAGTGATTATAATAAATTGGAGAATATATTATCGACATTACATGTGGATAATGTCATAATATCAAACGAAGGTTTTCAAAACCTGTCGTGAATTATTACAAATTCTCTTTGTTGCAGAATAACAAAACGAGCTACTAATGAAAAATTATCATGCTCGTCCCACTGAGTCTGCACCATTTTTTGAAACGAATGCACGTCAGATATTTTATTAACAAACTTAAAAATGATAAATTATGAAAAAGATATCGACATGGAGTTTTATTAGATTATTTTTTAAAAGTTTTTTGTTAAACTGTTATATAAAACTTTAATTTCATATTTTCAGGTGTATCAATATCTTTATCGGATAAAAATAACATCAAATATGTTACAAGCAAATCTCAATGATGGAGATATATATGTTTAGTAGATTGTGCTATAACTTATACAATATTGAAAGATAAAAAGTATTTCTCCAAATTGAGAATACATGAATCCAGTGTCAATATGATATCTGGAAATGCAAAAATAATTAAGGGATGTGGAGAAGTAAATTTTCTAATGTTCAGAGCGACAAAATTTATTATACAAAATGCATTATTCTCCACAATCCCAAAGAAACTTATTAAGTTCTAAAGATATTCGCAAAAATGGATATCATGTTGAAACAATGAATAATGAAAATTGTGCATATCTTTATATCACGATAAAGGTTTCTAGAAAGAAACATATTGTGGAAAAATTACCAGCTTTATCCTCTGGATATATTTCACAAAGATAAGAGTGGTTGAATCATATGCCACCTTCAACCAAAAGTATAAAGATGTGTTTAAGTTTAGCATGATCGACTGGGTCACCCGGGTTCAATAATAATGGGGAGAATCGTTGAAAACTCCAATGGTCATCCATTAAAAAATGAGAAGATATTTCAATCTCATCAGATCATATGTACTACTTTTTCTCAAGGAAAATTGACAATAAGACCATCGTCGGTCAAAGTTGTGTATGAATCACCATCGTTTTTAGAATGAATACATGGGGATATATGTGGACCAATTCATCCACAAAGTGGACCATTTCGATACTTTATGGTATTGATCGATGCTTCAAGAAGATAGTCACACATTTGTCTATTATCAACCCGTAATGTTGCATTTGCGAGGTTTCTTGTTCAAATAAACAACATTACGAGCTCAATTCACTGGTTATCCCCTATTAAGAAAGTGATGCTTGATAGCGCTGGTGAATTCAGTTTCCAAGCTTTTAATGAAGATTTTTCATCAATTGGCATTAAATTTGAACATTCTATACCATATGTTCATACACAAAATGGTATGGTTGAGTCGTTAATTAAACGTCTCCAATTCATTGCTCGACCATTACTAATGAAAACAAAACTTCTAGTTTCTGCTTCGTGACATGCCATTTTACATGCTGCAGCACTAATTCAAATAAGGCCAAATTCTTATCATAAATATTCTCCATTGTAATTAGCAAATTGTCATGAACCAAATATATCTCATCTTCAAGTATTTGGTTATGCTGTATATATTTCGATCGCTCCTCTGCAACGGACAAAAATGGGTCCACAAGGAAGATTGAAAATTTATGTTGGATATAATTTACCATCCATCATTAGATATCTTGAACCACAAATGTGTGATATATTCACACCTCGTTTTGTTGATTGTCATTTTACTGAGAATGAATTCCCCAGTGTTAGGAGGAGAAATAAAACAAACCTCATAAGATTAACATGAAAAACACAATCATTGTTATATCTTGATCCTCCTACAAAATAATACGACATGGAAGTGCAAAACATCATACATTTGAAAAATATTGCAAACCAACTTCCAGATGGGTTCAATGATAAAACACAGTTTAGAAAATCATATATACCGGCTACAAATGCACCTGCTCGTATAGAAATACCAAAAGGTCATGCGGGTGAAAAAAATCGAATGAGTCTATAGCATGGTTAAAGTGTGGAAGACCACTTAGTTCTAAAGATAAAAATCCTTGCAAAAGAAAGAATTTTGATAAAGATATTAGTTCTCAAATCATAGAGAACGTTCCAAAAGAAACAAATGAAGAAGATGATCTTTATAATGACAGTGATGAAAATAATCATGAGCATATATAAAAAATGATATTTCCATTAATTATATCTATAATGAAAAAATCATAAGAACAGATGAAATAAATAATAATGATGGAATATTCTCATTCTCTATATATAAGGAAATTGAATAATTAAGATCCATAACCAATGTCAATGTTAGAATGTCAAAAATGAGATATGATTGGATAAAATGGAAAAAAGCCATGCAAATAGAATTAGACCCATTGAATAAAATAAAAGTATTTGGACCCACCATTCAAACTTCTAATGGTGTTAAACCAATTGGATGCAAATAGATTTTTGTGCGAAAGAGAAATGAAAACAATGAGGTCACAAGATATAAGGCACGTCTTGTCGCACGAGGATTTTCTCAAAGACTTGGAATTGATTATGTGGAAACATATTCCCCTGTTATGGATGCAATCACATTTAGATACTAGATGAGTTTAACCGCATCCAAAAATTTGGATATGTACCTTATGGATCTGGTTGCAGCATATCTATATAGATTTTTGGATAATGATATATACATGAAAATTCCTCAAGGAATTAAAAATATCAGAAACATCAAACTCAAAGCCTAAAAAAAATGTGTGCAATCAAACTGCAACGATCTTTATATGGGTTAAAACAATCTGAACGTATATGGTACAATCGTCTAAGTGAATATCTACTAAAATGGAATTTGTAAATAACAATATTAACCTTGTGTATTTATTCAGAAAACATGAAGATAATTTTTTTTATTTATAGTTGTTTATGTTGATGATCTGAATATAATTGGGACCTCAAAGAAGATTGAAAATGCTTGAAACTATCCAAAAGAGGAATTTGAAATGAAAGATCTTAGACAAATAAAATTTTGTCTCAGTTTACATATAGAGCATCTAAAGAATGGTATATTCGTAAATCAATCGAATTATACAAAGAGAGTATTAAAACGTTTTAATATGGATAGAGCAAATCCATGAAGCACTCTGATGGTATGTATATCTTTTAATGGCTGCACTTTTTTTCCTCATCATGGTTTTTATCCCAATGGGTTTTTCCATTATAAATTTTTTAACGAGACAGCCAATAGACATTTAAGGAGGAGTATTATAATTATAATAAATTTATAACTATATAAAATTGTGAATGTCTACAACTTTTATAATGAGTCATATTGAATTTATGATTCTTTTATGAAGAATCATATTGAATTTACGATTTTTTAAATTGAAGAGTCATATTTAGTTTCCTAAAATAAGCAATATAATCATTCATTTCAATATATAACTTACAAAATCCAAAACTCTTATCATTCTCTCATATTCTCTCATAATTTTTTGATATTCAAGGTTTTAAGTAAATTTTCTATATTTTGTTTAATTAGTTATATATATACATATATATCATATATGTGATATATTTATAATATGATATACATATACATATATCATCTATCATGCATATCATATATCATGTTATTAACATTTACATATGTATATTACATATATAATATATACATGTATATATCTATATCATATATCTATATAAATATATATACGATCCATAATATTATAATTGATTTTTTAACAATATTATCGTAATTTATACAAAAGAAAAGTTCAAGAAAGCGTTAGGCGCTAGGCGGGTGGACACCCAACGCTTAGCGCCTAGACAGGCGGACACCCAAGCCTTAGCACCTAAAGCGCCTAGGCGGAGCCTAGACGGTGTCTAGACGGGCTAGGTGGATTTATATATATATATATATAATATAATTTTAATCTAAATTTTTTAATTTAGAACATTTATAAATATTTAATCGTTTAGAAATGCATATAAATAAATAAAATTGAAAGAAATAACAAAAATAATAAGTAAATTTTTAAGTTATCTAATTCAACTTCTTTATATTCTTTATTGAAATGTTGTTCATCAGATTCAAATTGTATGTTAATTTCTTTTTTTCCGGAATCAAAATATGGTTCATTAAATTCTCTATCCATAAGCGAATCGTCGATTTGCTCGATCTCTTGAACATTCGCACATCAACACATTTTGGTTTGATCCTTCATATTCTTCCATTGATTCATCGGCCGTTTTTCCATTATTAATAATTCAATCTTAAAAATGATATGGACCATTAGATAGAAACACATACAAAGCCTTGTTCATTTACTTTTATTTTAAACCATAAACCTCGTATTACATTAAAAATAAACAAGATTATTCAACCTTTTATTATCAAGTTGATTTCGTTTTTTGTGTATACCTACTTACACAAGAACACAAATGATTATTTATATAACGATAATGAAAAATAAATAAATATATTTTGTTAATCACTTACTTATTCAAAAGTACTCTAATTTCGTTATTATCTTGATAAAATAGTTGTTAAATTTTTTTGTCTTGATTTTTTTCTACCTTTAAAAATAAAATATCGTCTAGACGACCGTCTAACGATTAATCATCCGTCTAACGTCCGTCTAGACCGTACAAACAAATTTTTCGCCTAAAACCTCCAATTATAGATTAAATGGAATGCCCGGTCACCGCCTAACATCTAAACAACGCGTAGATGACCGTCTAGACGATTTGTAGAACATTGTACAAAAGAAGTCTTGTTTATTTGATTGTTGTCTTATACGTGTCGGTATAATATAATATATGTATATATACTGAAGTGATACATTAGTAGTGTGAATAAAGTGGCCTGTGAAGGTAAATGGAGTGGGCTACACATTAATGTCATAATAACGAGATGATTTTCAGTTTCGACCGTTTAGAGGCCCATTTGCGTGATGAAAAGGCGGACTTCTCATCATGTCACACGTTCCTTCACCTATTTTTTTATTATCTTGTCTTCTCTCAATTTTAAATTGTTAATATGTAATTTTAAACATAATTTTTACTGTAAAGTTTTCCGATATTCAATTTCTAGTTTACAAATATGAACAAAACGAGCAAATTTGCAAGAGATTAAAAAACACACAATTTATAATCGATGATGAGTTTATTTTTTATATATCGTTGTTAATATACCAATTATGTCAAATATGTAATATTTGCATATATGTATGACTTTACTTAATTAGTTCGTTCTCTATAATATATATACATACTTTTGTATAGAAAATGAAGACAAGGGATTATTCGCTAGTTATATGGTATTAGAGTTCAATCTATTTTTTGCTCTCATTTTTCCATTGGTCTTCCTCTTGTTCCCATTCTGACGCCTATGTTTTTTATTTTCACCGCCCCTCCTCATCCTTATCATAATGGTTGTTGTAGTCTCTTCAAAAAAACTGTTCGGGATCACCAACATTATCTCTCATATCCCGATCATATTTGATATGGAGGAGATGAATTACGATTCGTGAGGCGAGATATTCGAGAGGCATTGTCCCAGCTCGGCGTTTTGAACCACATTGATGGCTCCGCTCCTAACACAGACACTCCAACCGAGAATTGTAAGCGCCTTGATGGTCTCTTGAAACTCTGGATCTATGGGCAAATCTCAAATCCCCTGTTGTAGGATGTTCTCAAAACCAATTCGATAACACATGCGATATGTATACAACTTGAGCGACTGTTTCGAGACAATAAAGAGACTCAGACAATCCAACTCGACAACGAGCTTCAAACAATCACCATCAGCAATATCTCGGTTCATGCCTAATGCCAACGTATAAAGAAAATTGTTGATATTCTCACTAACCTCGATTCCCCTATCTCGGAGAAGGCACTCGTGATGCATGCTCTCAACGATCTCGATGAGAAGTTTGACAACATTGTGATTGTTATTCAGCATCAAAAGCCTTTTTCCTCCTTTGACGATGCGGGATCTATGTTGTCTCTCGAAGAACAAAGAATCTCTCATCATCGATGCCCCAATCCTACGCACACCGACCATGGTCGTCTTCAAGATCCTCATACATCATGCCACAAATCCACCTTCACCAATTGTTGGTCAGTCATACTATCAACAACGTGGCAGATCTTAGGGTTGCGAGTATCGTGGCAACTGTAGTGGATCTCATCGACATCAATAACAACAGCAGTGTTTATGCCCTGCCACCTTGGGCTCTTACTGGGTATACCCCTACAGTCTATACCCTTGGAACATTGTCTACGAACCCCACCACTCAGGTCCCCCTTTTATCCTTTGGCGTGCATATGCCTTCAGGCTACTCTACTTTGGCCCCTACTCTTGCCAGACAGCTGAACACTCAAGTTAATACTGCCCTTCTTATGCAGACCCGAGTGCGGGCGCCTTCTCCTGTAACCGTCCCCACATCCATGGACCTACCCTTCGGTCTCATTCAAGCATTCAATGTGTCAATATGCAGAACACTAATGATCCTTCTTGGTATGTGGACACCGGCACCATTGCACATCTGGCATCGCAACCAAGTACACTCGATTCTATTTTTAATTCGAGTATTAAACCTCTTATCTATGTTTGTAATAGATCTTCCATACTCGTCACCAAAACAAGTCATACCAAAATCGAAACCGCCAACAAAAATTTCTACTTTATGCAATGTTATCGTCTCACCATCCATTTTCAAAAGCCTTATTTTGATAAAAAAAATTACTCGTGATAATAATTGTACTGTCGAGTTTGATCCTTGTCGTTTCTCTGTGAAGAACATCCCGACACAAATTGTTCTTCTCCGATGTGATAGTTCAGACCCTCTCTATCCTCTCCTACTATTTCCACTCGATCAGCCCCTCCATCTTGATCATGGCCTTCTCACACCGGCTTCCACATGGCACTACCGTCTCGGTCACCCGGGGGATTCGACTTTTCGCTCTTTGATTTCTTCGGATTCTGTTGATTGTAATAATGACAACGCACCGACTCTATGTCGTGTGTGTCAACTTGGGAAATACATTCTTTAACCTTTCAATAAATCTTTTGCTTTGGTTACTTCTCCTGTTGAAATTATTCATTCTGACGTGTGGACATCACCAATTCCTAGTGTTAGTGGGATCAAATACTACGTCCTCTTTCTCGACTACTTTTCTCATTATCTTTGGATTTATCCTATTCCATACAAGAGCGGCGTCTTTGGGAATCTTCTCCAATTTCACTCATACATGCAGAATCAATTCAAGTCTAAATAAAAACATTTCAATGCAAACACGGTGGACATTTTGATAAGAATGATCTTCGATACTTCTCTCACTCTCAAGGCATTTTGATTCGATTCTCTTATCCCAAACATCTCAACAAAATGGAAAGGCTGAAAGCATGATCTGCGCCATAAACAACCTTGTCTGTAGCTTACTTTTTCACGCCTCCATGCCATTGGGATTCTAGGTCGAGGCACTCAATGCCACTGCCCATCTCATCAACCTCCTCCCCTCGACCACCATTAACAACAAAATCCCATACAACAAACTTCACAACAAAGCCGCCTCTCACTCTCACGTGAACGTTTTCGGTTGCCTTTTCTATCCAAAACTACTCACCACATCACCTCACAAACTTTCCACTCATTCCACACTAGGTATCTTTCTTGGCTACCCGAGCAATCACAAGGGATATAGTTGTCTTGACATTCAAAATAGAATTATAATCATATCACGACATGTGGCTTTGACGAGAACACTTTCCTCTTTGCCTCTATTGGCCCTAAGCCTACTGCCTATACAACTTCTTTGATCGTGTTGATGACTCATCTCCTACCTTTCGATCCCTTCTTTGCGAACCGACTCCCCAAAACGAAACCACACCAACCGCACAACCCACACTGTCCTATTCCATGATCATTCGTAACCAACACGGGATCTCCAAACCACAAAATGCATTGAACCTTAACATCACTACTTTTTCACTCGTCTCAACCTCTCATATAAAAGCCTTGGAAGATCCACATTGGCGTAGCGGAATTCAAAGCGAGTTTGATGTTCTTATTAAAAGTTGTACTTGGGACTTGGTTCTACGCCTTCTAATACTAATATTGTGTGTTCCATGTGGTTATTTTGTCACAAGTTCAATGCAGATGGATCTCTTGCTAGATACAAAGCACGACTAGTCACAAACGAAAAATCACAACGGGTTAGGATTGATTGCGAGAGATATTCAATCCCATGGTGAAACCGGATACTATTTACGCCTTAGCAAATGCATCTCACGAGATTGGCTTAACCAACTTGATGTGAAGAATTCTTTTCTCCAAGGGTATTTTAAGGAGACGATATACATGTTCCAACCTCCCGATTATGATCACGTTTTCAGGCTTGGATTTTTCCAAAATCGTTGTGACTCCTAATTATTCATTCTCCGACGCGGCGAGGAACAAATCATGCTTCTCCTTTATGTGGATGATATCATACTAATGACATCTTCCTAAGCTCTTTTTAACAATATCATCTACACTCTGAATTTCCTATATCTGACCTTGGTGCCTTACATCATTTTCTAGGTGTCACCACACCACAGAACTCGACCGGGTTGTTCCTACGTTAGACCGCATAGGCTGAGACCGTTTTGTAACGTGCTGGTATGTCCTCTTGTGACCCTTGCATTACGACTTGTGACAGTAAACCTGAATTTTCGATAGATTATGACCCTTTCTTCGCGAATTCGAGTCTCTACCTTAGCATTGTCGGGGTCCCCCAATATCTAACCTTCACTCCTCTTGAAATTTAATATATGGTACAACAGTTATTCCTTTTCCTTCATGATCCACATGAACCACACTTCCTAGCCATGAAACGTGTACTTTGCTATATCAAGGGGACGACCAACCACGGTCTTCAACTTTGCCCGTCAACCATCGTCGATCTCACTACTTATTCCGACGCTGATTAGGTCAGTTGTCTCTCATGAACACTTCCATTCTCAACAATTTCAACTGCTAAAAAAACCTACCAAAACATTAATCAAACACTAAACACTATCATACCACGTCAATTAGTCGGTCATTAAAGGTTGCTGGTGGGCCACATACGACGTCTTCCACCAATTCATCCAGCATTGAGACTCGAAAGACATCAAGGCCATAAGTGAAAAGATTAAAAAAGTATTAGTATAACAAGGAAATTTTTTAGGATGGTCCACATGATCGTACCTTGGGTGCTAAATCATTCTAAAAAATTTGAAGTACGTAAAAATTTATAAGTATTATATATGTTATATATTTAAATTTTTAAATCATATCTAATTAATTTAATATTTCAATATTTTATATACAAAAGGATGGGGATAATATATGCTTCTTGAATTTGTGGTATATACACATGCCAAGAAGAAAATTTTTACTATCACCGAGGAAGATGGCAACAAATACGAGTTTGTTGATCCTCGTAGAACGAACAATGAGGATTGTGATGGAGAAGATTAAGCCATCAATTCATCTTTAGACGAACTCACTCCGCTGCAGAAAGATATACTATATTTTTCACGTAAAATTTCTTCTCTTTGTCGTTAAATTTTATAAAATAATTTGCTTTACTATTTTAACGTTAAATGTCATTTTATTAATGTAATTGGTTCGGTCGTATAAAGAGCAATTGTATGGTCTTTGATCTCTATAAAACGTTATTGTAAAGGATTCCATGATCGCACCACTAGAGTTCAGAGATATAATCTCAAGAACAACTCATCGAGGAACTCGAGACCCATGCTTTGGGATTGTACTCCGATCGACCAACCGTAGTAGTATATGCCAACACCTTCAAAACATGTCTATGAAACACGACCAAGATGATATGCTTTGGCGTTTTATCCAATGCGACCTTCTCCCATGGATCGAGAGGAACCATAAATGACGGGAAAGAAGGTGGCGACAATTTAGATTTTTCAAATCTATTTATTTTTTTGTTATATTTCAATTTTATTTTTTTATCATCATATTAGCAACAAATATCTGTAGAAAAATTTATAAAACAACCAAATTTATAAATAGGTATCTATTGAAATTTTTATTTTTGTGCTAAATACTTCAATGGATGACCATTGATATATTTTTATGAATTTTCAATGGATTTCCATTGAGTTTCAATGATGTGATCTTATATAAGGTTTACAGGATATCAACGGATGCACGTTGATATTTTCAATGGACGGTCGTTGAGATTTTCAACAAATTCGGTCGTGGATATCCCATAAAGCTTACCAAGAAAGAACATTTTACATGTAAAGCATGTCAACAAGGAAAATATACTTTTTGAAACTGATATTATTCGAGAATTACTAAAACTTAACAAGGAAGAATATTTTACTTGTAAACCATGTTATTGAGGAAAACATGTGATAGTTTATCAGAAAATGTACCATAAATAGAAGTAGGTAGTTGAAGTTCTTTTTATATATCTAGTGAGCTAGAGGTATTGGAGGAAAAAATTATGTTTATATATGTGTAAATGATTATTCCAAATACACATGAGTTCGATTTTTCAAGATAAATAAGATAATTTTTATACTTTCAAATATTTGTGCTTACACATACAAATTTGAGAGAAAATATCATTAGAATAATAAATGATCATTGTCAAGAATGTGATATGAAACTTCAACACATTTCGCAATAAGCATGACATTTTAAATGAATTTACCTAAAATTCTACAACAAAAATGAGTAGTAGAACGAAAAAATAGAACGTTGAAAGAAATGGTAAACCGATGATGCATGCTAATTTTGTAGCAACATGGTTATAGGCTGACGGTAACAATACAACTTGTTACGTCATATATCGGGTTAGAAATTTTTCAACGGGAATCCGTCGGTAATTTGATTTCTAATTCATATACAAGTAACAGAGAAATTTTACAAAATTCACTAATTCAAAGAACATTATTGAATTAGTGAATGTTGTATTTGATTGGAAATCGTGTTATACTCATTTGATTTCTAATTCATATACAAGTAACGGAGATAGAACAAGGAATAAAGGATGAAGTGCAAAATGTGACTAATGAAATTTGTGAGCCGAAATAACTCCATAAGAATGTGGTTTGGAAATATTATCAAGGAAGAAGAACTTGAGATGGACCACAACTTGATGGTCAAGACATAATTCAATATGTATGTTTTAGTTCGGTTAATGAACCTAAAAATGTGACAGAGGCAGTTGGTGATGAATTTGGTGTAACCGCAATGCAGGATGATGTGGAACAATTCATCTGAAAGATGTACGGTACTTAAGTCCTAAATTTGAACATGGGAACGTTATAAGAACTAAATAGATTTTTAAAAATAAACTAATGAGGATGGATAATTATAGGTTAGTCGCTCAGTGGCACAGACATGTTGAAGGGATATATTTGGATTAAGTTTTTGCACCCTTTGCTTGTCTAGAATTCATTTGTTTGTTGCTTCAAATTGCTTCTTTCTTAAGTTTTAAGTTATTTCAGTTTGACGTAAAAAATGCCTTTTTTTAATGGAGTTCTTCAAGTAGCAGTATATGTGGAGCAATCTAAAGGGTTTGAAGATCCACATAACTTAGAGCATGTGTACAATTTGAAAAAAATATTTTGTGGATTTAAACAAACACCATAAACATGGTATGAGAGACTGACAAAATTCTTTTTCATTACAGTAAAAAGAGTAGATAACAATTTGTTCATACATAATGATAATCAATAACTTTTTGTAATTTGAATATGTAGATGACATTGTTGTCCTTTTTGTTTTACTTCACAAGATAAAGTTAACTATTTTGCTAAAATTGTGGGAAAAGATTTCAAAATGAGTATGGTTGGTGGATTGAAGTTCTTTCATGGATTACAAGTTAACAAATGGATGATGAAATTTCCATTTTCAAAGCAATTATGGGAGAGATTTAGTCCGACCATATGCATTCAAGAACAATAAACCAAAAAATGCATCAATGTCTCCAACGGCAAAGTTAACCGAAAATGGAGATTCAGACTATACAAAAGAATGATTGAACATTTACTATATTTAACTGCAAGTAGACATGACTTGGATTGAGTGTAAGGATGTGGGCCACATATCAAGAAAAAAGAACAACAAAATACATTATATATTAATATAAGGATATAAATTATGTTTTTTATGATGCAAATTAGAAGTGAAATAGTGATGATGAACATTTCTACGAGAATGTGCTATTTTTTTTTGAATAATTTAATCTCATGGCATAACAAAAACAAAATGAAACATGACTTTACATTTCTGAAGCTTAATACAAAATATGCAAATGCATAAATAAAGAAATACTCACTAAGTGAATACAAATATAAATACATATTGGCTAACACCATAGATAAAATAATTCTAATTCATTTTATTTTTCTTGTTTTTCTTCAAAAAGTGTGTATAGTTTTGCGAATATTTTGGCAGGAAGCATGGATGGAGGTATCGCCAACGATGATGGTAGCAACGCGTTGTTGAGTCAAAGCATGTAAACCTTTTTGTTGTCCCGGAAAGGTGTTCAAGACGTGGAAAAATATTGTGTGCCATGGACTTGGTCTGAAGAACGTCTGGAGAAGGGATTCAGAGATTGGCATGTATATCCAAAGTTTAACCAGACCATTAACACATTTCCAATCTTTAGTGGGGGCCACATTCATCGGATTGGAGCCCTTGATGAGACTAAAGACATCAAATCTCAAGTAATTTGTTTCAAATATATCACATTATGAGTCATAGTTCATCTGTCTATGTAAATACATAAATAAAGAAATACTAATTGGCTAACACCAATTGTGATGGTAGCATCGCTTTGTCGAGTCGGAGTGTGCAAAGCTTTTGGTTGTCATGGAGAGGCGTTCAAGACTTGGAAAAATAACGTGTGCCATTGACTTGGTCTGAAGAAGGACTTAGAGATGTTCCTGTATATCCACAACTTAACAAGACTATTAACGTGTTGCCAATCTTTTTAATAGGTGTCGTGATCACCGTATTTGAGCCATCGATGTGACTAAAGACGTCGAATCTCAAGCAATGTATTTCAAAGATAGCACATTAAGTGTCATAGTTCATTTTTCTTTGTAAAGACAAAGTGGAAAAATAAAGGCAGGCAAGGACGATCTATGACTAAAAGACGAGCGATGGGGAGACAAAAAGGAGAAAAATGATTATTAATGTGATACCATGTAAATTGAAATAGTTAGTTGAATCTTATTACTATCGATAGGGTCTATATCATTAAAATATTTTCTTATTAATGAGTAATGGAGATTTGAACAATAACATACATACAAAAAAACGAAATATGCGAGTATGCACAATTTGTAATGCATATACCGATTCTGAAATGCAGTCTTTCTTTTGTCTCCTTTTGCAATCGGAATCTGATGATATTCTAATATCAGATCTATCTTTGAGAACCAAGTCACATCTCTTAACTGACCAAACAACTTTTAACCAAACTTCTTCCCTAATTGATGTATGACAACACATCGTAACAATTCCTACTCATGCCAAAGTTCGATTTTGGAGTGTGGACATCACATGGTCTAATATCGAACTATTAAAATCAAGATATATCAAACTCTAATATCATTTCAAATATAAGCTTGTGGCCTACAAAATTCAAAAACTACCTTAAGAGCTTAGAGTTATCTAATATCATGTATGGTATCCATAATTTATGTTCTAATACATGTGAGATAATTTAACATAACACAATCTACTTATAACCAATTGATGCTTCAGTTAAAAACTCGTACGCTTTTTTTTGTTTGTTTTTTAACATTTTATTTCGTTATCTCCCTTTAGTTCTTCCCCGACATTTTAAAAAAAACAGACAACAAGTTTATTCTCAAACTTCAGTTTTTTGTGCCTACATAACATTTTAAAGATGAACCCATGTCGGGATATATAGGCATAAGATGATATCTGATTGGTTTATTGATGATTCTACATCTAGGTGTATAGGTGTAAACTGATTCTTGATTGGGTTGTTGATTATTCTGTGTCTAGATATATAGACATAAGATAGTATACGATTGAATATATAACAGATGACTCTAATTGTTGAGTATATAATTGTTTTTAAAATTTTGAAATACAAGAGAATTACGCTAGAATTTGTCTCACGTTGTTCTTTGTACGCGGTTCTGTTAGTCACAAGGTTCTAACTCCAACTGATGGAGACAAAAATCCACCTAATAAATCCGATTGGAGCTATTGATGTGTAATGACTTGCACGACGAACTCTCTAGTTAATCTAACTCTCCAACTCCGTAGATCTTCGATTACTTTGACTACTCTACTTAATTTAGTCTAGATCATCACCAAAAATTGGGGAAAAAGTTTGATCTTTCTTTTAAATTGAATGTACACCATTTATATACCCTTAATAGAGTTAATGAGAACAAACCCTTGCATTACTCTCGCAAGTTTTTATTAAAATATTGTTCGCAATAATTCACTTTGTTATGTGTGCATTTAAAATTTCTTATAAATTATGTTTTTTTATTTACTCAATATTATCCATATATATAACATTGTCCTATATGATTAATGAAACGATGAAATTGATTCAAATATTTTATAACAATACTTTTTTGTGGTTCAACAGAAGAAGTTGTAGATGACAAAGATTTACGTAATCCTGATCTCTAAGACATCATTGTTTTTCAAATGGATCCATAAAAGCAAAAGATTAACTTAAAAATTATTAATAATTCATCGTTAAGTGGGATCCAATTTTAAAACACCAAAATAAATGACAAAAAAGAAAGTTGTAATAATTTGTCGATATTTAAAAACGTGTAAAGTTAGAAACCGAGATTTGGGATATCTTCTCGAGGTTTTAAGTATTTTTCTTCTTCCCTTTATCTTTTTTTTTTTTGCTCTTTTTTATTCTTAAAATACTCTTTATTATTTTCAGACAAAAAGAGAAGCAACAAAATTATTTAATCGTATTTTTTGTGGGTTGCTCCGTACGAGGTTCATTCTCTCTTAAATACACAAAGACCTTTCGCTTTCTTTTTTCAGAGATATATATTGTGTTTCTTATTACTTTTCGTGATATTATTTAAGACAGAGACATGCATTGATTTTAGGTCTGAGTTTCTTTTGCAAAATTTGTTGTAGTTTAAAAAATAAAAATACATATTTAGTATTTCTTTTTAGTTATCTACGGAAAAAATTCTATTTTAAATATAAGAACTCTTTTATCTCATAGTTATACTTTATGCTAAATATATGTATAATTTACAATAAAATTTTTATTTATATATTTTACTCTATGCTAAATATACGTATAATTTACAATAAAAATTTTATTTATATATTTTATATGATATTATAAAAATTTCGGAGGGTTAATGCACATCTGAAATATATAGAAATGAGGACTCACGCAGTTTTTTTAAAAGTTGTTGGAGTTTCAATCAAATGAAATGCCACTATTGCATGTGTTTTATTTAGGGTTGATTTAGGTGCGGAAACGTGTTTTATCAATCCGATTATAGATTTAGTCATGTTTAACGAATAGTTTTCGGGGTTTCAACGATGAACAAATTAAGAAACTTTTTCGTAGTCAATTAGTCTTACTAATTAACCAATCGAGGTTGGCGTCTAGCAACACTCCTCAACGACCAGATAGTGTGAAGTAACATCCGTACTCTGTAAAACCATGGTAAAAGAACAATATTATTATTTCCTTCCGTCTTTACAGCTCCAGATAATCCTAGGACATGGTCTAACTGTCAAGTCCTAATAGATTATCAACTATGTTTCATGCCTAACATAACTGACTGGTGAATGATCGCAAGAAACTCTTTTCTTCTCTCATTCAAATGCCCTGGCCAAGGTCTGTTCAGTCATTATGTTGCTGACAACATAGAGCTCCAACTCTTTACCTAGAGTTGACGAATTCCATCTCGATCAATCACTAACTGCACTAGAATCTAATCATTCCTAGTATCCTTTCAACTTACTTCCCAAGACGTAAGGTGTCCAGAATCAAAGAATGGTAGATAACTTGTCAGTTACCATGTTGATCTCAGGTCTAAGGAAATCATAATATTCTAATCCTTTCAGAGAAATTCCTATTGACAACTCAATGGTAATGCAACCATTAGGAATTCTCCCTTAGGATCTGTTCAATGATCACATCTCTATGTGCTCTGAAATAGTTACAACGGTTGTACTATTCCTAGAACTAATTCCAACATGTCATGTTTTTCAATCCAATCTTCAACTTGTGCTTGTCAAACTCTTTTGAACCAAGCGCCTTTGTGAGTGGATATGCTGCATTTTCTTTTCCTTCTACCTTCTGGATTTGAACGTCCTCACGCTCAACGATTTCCCTTATTAGATGGTACTTCCGCAGAACATGCTTTGATCTTTTATGAGATTTTGGTTCCTTCGCCTGGGCGATTGCCCCGGTATTATCACACAATAAAGGAACTGGTTCCTTTATCGAAGGTACCACACCAAGTTCAGTTATGAACTTTCTCATCTAGACCGCTTCCTTAGCAGCTTTACAAGCTGCTATGTATTATGCTTCAGTAATCAAATCAGCTACAGTAGCTTGTTTGGAACTTTTCCAACACACTGCACCCCCATTGAGGCAAAAGACATACCCTGATGTCGATCTGCTATCATCCTTATCGGACATAAAGCTGGCATCCGTGAACCCTTCCAACTCTAAGTTAGAATCTCCATAAACGAGGAATTGGTCTCTAATCCTTCTCAAGTACTTGAGAATAGTTTTCACCAATTTTCAATGTTCCTCACCGGGATCTGCCTGATACCGACTCGCTACAATTTCTAATGTTCCTCATGGAATACATGATGGCTCCCACTGCGCTAGGGTATGGGATCCTACTCATGTGTTCTCTCTGTTCTTTAGTCTGAGGACAATCCTCTTTGGAGAGAGTAATTCCAGTGCCTATCGGTAGATAGCCTCTCTTGGAATTTTCCATCTTATACCTCTTCATGATGGTATCAATGTATTGGGACTGTGATAGTCCAAGCAACCTCCTTGATCTATCTCTATAGATCTTTATTCCCAAAATATAGGTTGCTTATCCCAGATCTTTCATGGAGAACTGTTCTGATAACTAAACCTTAGTCTCCCGTGAGGTTGTTTTGTCATTTCCTATAAGTAGTATGTCATCTACATATAACACAAGGAAAATGACGATGCTCCCACTGAACTTCTTGTACATGCAAGGTTCCTCATCGCATCTAACAAATTTGAACTTTTCTTAGCTGTGTTAAAGCGAATGTTCCAACTCCGAGAAGTTTGTTTTAATCCATAAATGGATCTTTGTAGCTTGCATACCATGGTACTATAAGATGACAATGTGAAACCCTCAGGTTGAGTCATGTAGACTTCTTTCTGGAGCTCTCCGTTAAGAAAAGTTGTTTTCACATCCATTTTCCATACTTCGTAATCATAGTGTGCAGCTATAGCAAGCAGAATCCGAATAGACTTAAGCATTGTCACAAGGAAGAACGTTTTTTCATAGTCAATACCTTCTCGTTGACTATACCCCTTGGCAACTAGACGGGCTTTATAGGTCTATACCTTGCCGTCTGCTCCAATCTTTTTCTTGTAAACCCATTTACAGCCAATTGGCCTAGAATCCTTTGAAGATTCAACCAAAGTCAAAACTTTGTTGATCCTCATTGATTCCATTTCGGATTCCATGGCATTCCACCATTTCTCAGAGTCTGAACTCTGCATAGCTTCCTTAAAAGTCTTGGGATCATCATCTGTATGATCAGCCCCATACTCTAGCACCATCAGATTTAATCTGTTAGGCGCACGCCGAGTACGTTCAGACTTTCTCAGAGGAACTTGTACTAGAATTTCTTCCTGTGTTGGGCTTTGTTGTTGATCCTTTTCTTGAACAAATTCCGGAACCGGTTCCAGTATTGGTTCTTGAACCGGTATCCTATCTTCAAACATTGAAGATGGAGGCCTTGTCAACTCCAAAAGGTCCAACCTAGGCCGCTCATTTTGCATCACATGCTCATGAACACATGTTAGTTCATTTGGTTCTTGAATCTCATCAAGAATTATTTATTCACCATGATTTCCTTCAGCAAGAAATTTCCTTTCTAAAAAGGTTGCACTTCTGGCCACAAACACTTTGTGTTTAGAAGGATGATAGAAATAATATCCCATAGTTTCTTTGGGATATCCAATGAAACAACACTTATCAGACTTAGCTTCAAGCTTGTCTGATTGTAGTCTCTTGACATAAGCTGGACATCCCCAAACCTTTATGTGTTTCAGGTTTGGCTTACGTCCTTTCCATATCTCATATGGTGTCTTCGAGATTGCTTTGGTGGGAACTTTGTTTAGCAGATAGGCAGCTACTTCTAAAGCATAGCCCCATAAGTTCATTGGAAGATCAGTGAACCCCATCATAGATATTACCATATCTAATAAGGTTTGATTTCTCCGTTCGGATACACCGTTATGCTGCGGTGTTCCAGGAGAAGTCCACTGAGATAAAATCCCATTTTGCCTTAGATAATCAATAAAATCATGACTTAGATATTCTCCACCTCGATCAGACCTTATTATCTTGATGGTCTTTCCAGTTTGTTTCTTAACTTCACTGCGAAATCTCTTGAACATTTCAAAAGATTCAGACTTGTGTTTCATAAGATACACATATCCATATCTAGACATATTGTCAGTGAAAGTTATGAAATAAGAATATCCTCCTCTGGCTTGAACTTTCACAGGTCCACATACATCTGTATGTATGAGTCCTAGAAGTTCAGTAGCTCTATCTCTGATTCCAGTAAACGGAGATTTGGTCATTTTTCCAGTGAGACAAGACTCAGAAGTTGCAGATGATTCATAATCATATTGACCAAGAAGACCTTCTTGATGCAACTTGTTTATCCTTTTCTCGCCTATATGACCAAGTCTACAATGCCAAAGGAAAGTCTGATTCACTGAATCATCTTTCTTTCTCTTCACACCAAAAACATGCATGTTAATCATATTAACTTTTGCATTGGGTAAGACGTAGATACATTGTTGTAGGTAACCATTTGCACATAATTCATCATTATGAAAAATATAGCAAATTTTATTATCAAAGATTGTTTTATAACCACATCTATCTAACATAGAAATAGAAATTATGTTCGAAACAAATTTCGGAACATAGTAACAATCTTCTAAAAACAAGGTCTTGCCCGAAGGCATACAAAGAGAAATCGATCCTACAGCTAATGCCGCAACGTTTGCACTATTCGCAACTTGTAGGTTGACTTCAACTTTCTTCAACCTTCTACTAATTCTCAGCCCCTACAACACATTGCAGATGTTAAAACTACTGCCGGTATCCAATACCTAAGTAGAAGAATCAATAGTAGTTAAAGAAATCATAAAAACATTTTTCATGTATGTCTTACCTTCTTTCTTTTTTTAGAGAAGCAAGGTATTCCTTACAATTTCTCTTCCAATGCCCTTTCTTCTTACAAAAGAAGCACTCAGCATCAGCTTGGTCAGATTTGCCCCTTTTGCCTTTGGGTTTGGTCACACCATCCTTGGGCCCATGGAGCTTCTTCTTGGGCTTTTTGTTGCCCTTGCCCTTCTTGGAAGAAGAGCCGACCATCATTACGACACTAAGTCTCTTAGACGTCTCGGACATTGAATGACTTTAGTCAATCAGTTGATTCAACATCTCATGCAGATCCATGTCCATCTTGTTCATGTTAAAGTTAACAATGAACGGAGAGAACGTCTCAGGCAATGACTGCAAGATCAGATCTTGATATAACTCTTTGCCCAATGTGCACCCCAGCTTCACAAGTCGTTCAATAAGACTGATCATATTACGATCATGGGACCCCACCGGAGAGTTCATAGACAATCTGGACTTGAACAGAGCCTTCGACAATTGATATCTTGTCGTTCTGCTCTATGCACCGTACATCTTCTTAAGATACGCAATGATAGCAACAGAATCCATATCCTCATGCTGGCGCTGGAGTTCTGAACTCATTGAGGCTAGGATGATACACTAGGCTGTGTCAAGGTCATCCTTTTGCTTTATCCAAGCAAGCAAGGCATCCTCATCGTCATCAGCAGGGGACTCCTTCATAGGATTCTCGATCGCATCGAGTAGCTTCTCCTGCTTTAAGACGATCTTAAGGTTGCGGTACCAATCATCAAAATTTACCCAAACAAGCTTATGGACATCGAGAATGGCACGTGGGGAAATTGAAGGCATTTTTCGGGAAACCTAGAAGGAAAATTGCAGCATTTATTAGAACACTTATTTAATCAAATAGATATGAACTTTGATCTAAATGATTATTTTACTGATTAATACTATAGTAGTATTCAAAAATCGTATTTCTTTCAGTAATATCTCCTGAACTAATCATGCATAAGCCCCCTGGTAGTCAGGTCGTTTGTTAAGCATATTAAACAGGTTGATTTTAATATGGCTCTATATCACATAATCACCTGGTAGTCAAGTCGTTGCCATCGATATAGTTGAATTCATCCTTCAACTCATGTTCGGATATCAATTAAGTTTATGTCCCCCGGGTAGTCCAGGCGTTACAAAAACTAATTGATCCCTCCCACTAGACATCTTATGTCATAGACGTACGAATCGATTTCTTGAACTACATGCCTCCTGATAGTCAGGTCGTACCATGTAAACGAGAAACTATTCGAAAACGCCTATGATGAAAGAAAAGCCTAACGATAAACAATTTATCGTCTAAGAACTCAATTATTAATATTTTCAAATTAAAATTATTTTAATTTTAATCTTAAAACCTTTTTTCGCCCGCGGGTTACACACGCCCGCTCGGGCTCACGCAACGCACCCGCGCGGGCAGGAAGCGTTGGGTTTAGGGTTAGGGAATAACCCTTTGCCGCCGCCCCCTTTTGCCACCGCACCCTTTGCCGGTCGTCCGCTCCGGGCTGGAGGAACCGCCGGCGAAGGCGCCTCGAACCGGCCGTGCAAAAGACTGGTCGGGCGAAGAGGCGATTTGGGTTTCTAAAAACCCTAACCGCGCCGTTCGCCATTTCCCACTCGACCCTCGCCGTCCGTCGTCGACTCGTGCCCGACCGACCCTTCGCCCTCTTCCTGCGCCGCCGCGCCCTGCCGCCTATGCTAAAGACCCGTCGAGCGAGCAGGCGCTCGACAGAAAATTCTCGCGCAGCGTCGTCCGTCGTTCGGGCAGCGTCGCACACTCGTGTCGGGTTCGTGCGCCGTCGACAGCTCCCATGGCTGCGCGCCGTCCCTCTACCCGCACCGGCGGCGCTCGCAAGGGCGGCTATTTTTCTGACCGCTACCTTCGGGTTTCTCCTTCTCCTTCACGTGTGCGTTCGTGCGGTTCATCCAGACGCTCCAGACGTATTTCGATCCGATTTTTCACAAAAAAATTCGAAAAAAAACTAATCCTAAACATGCATCCAGACGCTCTGATATCACTGTAGGGTTGATTTAGGTGCGGAAACGTGTTTTATCAATCCGATTATAGATCTAGTCATGTTTAACGAATAGTTTTCGGGGTTTCAACGATGAACAAATTAAGAAACATTTTCGTAGTACTTTTTCGTTGAACGTGCTATAGTCGGATGCAAGACTTGATAATTGAAGCCCTCTACGCGTATCCACACCGAGATCGGATCTGCTTTGATACGGAATTCGGGAAGAACAAAAACTGTTTTTCGTTCTTCGTTTTCTTTTCTTTCTGACGGCTATTAGGGTTTTGATTTTAGTGATTCTCAAATCTGATAACGAAAACTTGTTTTTCGTTTATTTATAATTATTAATTTTTAATAATTACGACTTAAACCCAAACTATCAAAATATTATATAAATGGCATAATACTTTCATTTATTATTTCGTTTAACTATTTTCATAAGATCTTTTTTTCCACGATAGGTATATTTTGGTTTTGTTATTTGAGATGTTCGATTACTTGTGTTGAATTAGTGTTTTCTTTCCACCATTTCAAATAATTCATTAATTACAAAGCGTAGCACTTAAATTACTGAAAAAGCATTATTGGCTTTGTAATGATTCTTTGTTAATAAATATTCAGATATATGTAAAACATATATATGTAAACCATGGGAAAGGGTTGCATATGTCAAAGGTTAATCAATCATCGTTATATACATGATTTATTTTCTCCCTTTTTTTTCTAAAAAATATATTTATGATAGTAATACATGTTAAAATCGTTTATGCCTCGTATTCTATTAAAAGAAAAAATATAAAGATAATATTGTAACTAACTAAAAATTATTCAATTATATAATTGAATATATATATATATATATTATTAACCATTGTTAGGTAAGAGATTTCAAATTTACAAAACTCTAAAATCAGATAAAAAAACGTTTTCTTAGTATTCCGATTATATCAATGATTAACAGTTCGGTCGACAAATAAGACTACTCGAACCAAATAAAATCTCAGAAAAAATTAGGTATTCGGTTGAGTGGTATTCGACTGCACGTTTTGTTAGAGATGATGCACTCGGCTGAGCCTCACATCTCGTCACGTATGTCAAGTGAAAGGCACTGACTTAGCAAAACATTGTTTTGGTCGAAAGGAATCTCAAGACAACAGTAGAGATTCTATTGAGTGATCCTCGGTCGAGCGTTTTGTTAAAGATGATGCACTCGATTGAACGTCATGTCACATGATATCATGTCATATAACGTGAAAGGTATCGACCAAGCAAAATTTTTCTTGAGCTAAGCGGTATTATGATATTGAAAATGATAAATCAAGCAAAACATTGCTCAAACGAGAATTTTCTGTAATGTATCACTCAATCATTGTATAACTGATGAAACCGAAGTTATAGGGGTAATTCACGTAATGACATATGAGAGCGAGCAATAGTTGATCGGGTAAGCAATAACTTTGAAAATCAACTCAACCGAGCAAATGGTTGCTCTAATGGAGCGAAGCTACACGGCAAAAATTTCAAAATTCTGATCGAGCCGAGCAAGGAGTTGCCTAATCCCAGCAATTTTTCGAGTAATGGTTACTAGGTCCGAGCATGTGAATTCTCGAGTCAAGCGTTTCTTTTGTGATTTATAAAGAGACCAAGCAGTATGATTGCTCGATTGAGAAATCTATCACAAAAGTAAAACTTTGCTTGATAATTTAATTTTATAAGGTCAAACGTTTCGTGAATAATGACTTTTCCATAAGAAAATAGATATATTTATCGGGATTTTTATTGTATGAAATGACCTTACTACGTGAAGGCATATAAATTGGAATTCGAAAAATGTAATATGTTGCATATGATGCACAATGATAGTCATCTATCAGATTTTGCATATGCATAGACAACCTATGGAGTATATAACTTAATCTTTGATAACAATGATTGATGGATGGACTAAACCTCGTCCATAGGAGCTTGACTATAAGGTGACTATGTGATGTAAAATCACTAGCAGATTGCATGGTTAATCAAACTAATGTGTTTGAGAAGCGACATGATTACTAGATGGCTCATTCTAATAAGAAATAAGATTTCTAGAGCTACGGTAGCATTGATTAGTAGTTAATATTATTTGGATGACATCCATATCAAAATATTGTATTAAGAAGTGTTCCTACATTGATATGTTTTATTTATATGTGACAGATCTCTCAATTTATATAAAAGAATGATTTTCATTTCATTGTGATTGATATTAGAATTCCAAAACTTGGTAGGGACAAACTTTGATTACTCGTTTCGCAACGTTGAGGGGTATTTATGCGTGAGAACTTACCGATTTGATCCATAAACTATTTCGGAAACCCGTCTGAATGCTTATGATGCAATCATTGCTTACCTAAAGCACAATAATCATATGATTACATCCAAGTGGATCGTATTAGTGTCTATGAGTGCAGAACTCTAGTGCCGACATCAAAACATAAATCAATTGCAGACCATAACACATCTTGATAAGATATATGGATTATAGAGTAACACGACTGGAATTCAAGTGTCTGAGACTCTATTCAAGTCCATATTGGTTGTTAACTCACCCGTAAGACCTCTTGTTCTTAGAATTATAGAAATTGTAGAAAAGTTTGAGAAGTTAAGGGGTCCAGTTGAGCAAGAAGTTGTCACATGAGCTGATCTTACAGTCAGTCCATAGACATTCATCGTTCATTGTTAAATTTAACAAGAACAAGATAGACCCAAATGCGTATGAGATGTTGACTTTATTGGTTGATTACGAGAATCAAACACTTTCAGGGATGTAAGATATTTTTGGATATGTGATGGTTATCGACTCCTTGATTAAATTTATTTTACTTTATGATTTGTCACACATTTCTATATCGTTTTACATATTGTTTTTTAGTTCCTTCTAACATATTTTTTGGTCATTTCGTGACCTTGCAGGTTATAAGGACTAAGGAGCACACTTAGGGGAAACATAGTAACTTTTGACATGAGAACGAGCCTTCAAGTCAAATCCAGTGAAAACAGTTGACCTGAGCACTATATGTGCTCATTCGAGCGTACTAAAGTTCATTCTCAAAATGTTTCTAGAACTTTCTCGGGTAGAACGGTCATTCACTTGGTCGTTTTGAAACCTGAAAAACCATCCAATGGATTCGCTCGATCCGTGGAGAAGGCTACTTGGCCGAGCGTTCATCCACTGGAGGTATCTTTTTGGTCCAGATGAAATGCTCGACCAGGTGGTTCTTTGCTCGATCGAGTAAACCATTTAAATCAGTCAAAATGGTTCCTATTTCCATGAGAGAAGCGTGGAACAACTTACCGATCAGACTGGAGAAATTCTTGCTCGGTCGAGCGTTATATCAAATCGCTTTAAAAATTAAAATTTTGAAGTCTTTATGGATGGGTGATTCTCTATTAAAATGGGACGATTTTTTGAGAAAATGAGGACATGAGATGAATTATTTGGACAACAAAACCAACTCCAGAGCAACCAAAAAATGAAGAAGCTATTCGGATCACATAAAAGCTAGATGACTAGTAATAATTGAATGTGAGATCATGGTTGCAACAGATCGAGATAGATCAACTAAGCATTCGTAACCATTTTATTTTCCCGCTATCATTTTTAATTTAGTTCACTGATGTATATCTATAGGTTTGATTCCCTCCGTAGATTAGAGTACTGTGTATGTGATTCTTATAAATTTAAATCAGAGTATCATTTTGTTAACTCTATGGTCTATCACATTCTTTGTTATTTTTTATGAACGATCCCGCAAATGGATTATCGGTTGGTTTAGTTTAGATGGAGACATCAGATTATGCTAGATCTAGTGTAATAGATAGGCATAAATAATCATCTGAAAATTGATTAATCTATTTAGGAGTTAGGATATTATTCGATAATGCATTCATCACAATGGTCTAGATATTGCATAGGAGTCTACACTGTGAGAATATGTAGGTCATTAATTACTTTCGATGTATAGGTGATTAGGTAGAGACGTCAGTAGTCTATACATTTTGATGAGTTTGTACTACGAGAGTAGATAGATCCGTGATGCGTTCCAAGTTAAACAAATTAACCTAAACTACCTATAGTACACGACACGTGTGTAGTACTCTAGGTGTCGACCTCATAAGGACTATGCAACACAAACCAAACTCAAATAAAGAATCAAACTTGCTACGAACGAATATTGGTTTTAAGATGAAATAACTAAAAGCAATAAACTAACGAGTTCTTGACAAATGAAACAAATGTTCTATGATACGGTTTCACCACAAGGCTTCCAAAACTAACAATATCTCAACCAATCTAATCATGTATTCCCAATTAAGATATCTACGACGGACGATCCTAATTTGAGTTATACCCTCTCTCAAGGAATAGAAACGTGATCTAGTCTAGTTATCCCCTACTCTGATGGCTGATACCTTAAACTAAACGTATAAGTTCTATGATTCATCCGATTAACTCTCAACCGTTACTACTCTAGTTTCATGACCTAGTATCAGTTGTTCTAAGCCTGATTATCTGGGATTAGAATTCTCCTTTCAATCATTCTCCTAAGTCCCAAACACATGTATCTACTTGGTCTTCGTAAATGCAAGATGTTCAAACACTCAGACAAATAGATAAAACAAAACATGGAATTGCATTCATAAATAAATTGAAAGAGGTTCCTGGATAGCCATGGACTAATCCCTTCTTCTAGAATAAAACTACTACTCAGACATGAGTTCGAAACAAATCAACATCACAAATGAAATAGATAGTCTAAAGAGCATAGAAATCAAACGAAACATAGTCCCAATTCGATCTTCAAGTCTCCTTGAAAGTCTCTCTGCCAAGAGTACTATGTCTATGATGAATAAACTCTAGTCTCTGCCCCTGAACGTTTGTAACTAAAAGTGGGGAATACCCTCGTGCAAAAATCCACTCAAATCGGAAAAAAGAATGTTTCCTAAGTCATGTCCGACCGTGCTAGACAAAGTGCCCAGTCGTGCATGTTCCTTTCCATTTTTTTCACCCGGTTTCCTTTTCCTTCATGCGGTACTCCGCATTAATTTTCTTCGTGTTAGGATTGGATGCCCAACCGTGCTTAGTGTGCAGCCCGGTCGTGCTCTTTTCAGCACCAGTGATCGCTCGGGCTTGATGATGTGCCCGATCGTGCATGATGGTGTGCTTGACCATGCACTCTCGAATGGGGAGCTCTCAGTCGTGCGATGTGGGCGCTCGGATCGTGCAAAACTCTCAGGGGTGTTTGGTGAACTGTGAGCCCGACTGTGCAAAGAATTTAGCCCGATCGTGCACCCTTTCATGAGGAGTGCCCGACCATGCATTGTGAGTGTCGAGGCTGTGCATCACTCTTGGGGCAAATCTACCAAATTGAAGTCTGGTTATGCGGTGCATGATGGTCGGCGGTGCATGCCTTGGTCTTGGGCAAGTTCGCACCTTGTTCATTTCTTGTTCGTTTCTCGTCTCGTTTGCTCCGTTGTTATCCTCGATGCTCGTACTTTGTGTGAATGCAGTAAAAATTGGATCGGAGTTTGTTTGTGTTGTTTCAGGTAGTTGAGAAAAATAATGGAGGTGATTTCAAATTAAAGGAGACTGGAGCAAGTCAACGAGAAGATCGAAAGATTGAGGGAGGAACCAAGAGAATCGACCGGATTCAAAGCTGAAGAGATTTCAGCATGACGGCGGGGCGGAAGAACCGGTGGTGGTTGCTGAGCCGAGAGAAAAGGCAGATAAATTGATCTGAAATAAAAAATGACGATCAACGAATCTGTGGATATTATCTGGAGTACACAAAA
>CM071870.1:18833695-18845447 GCA_036759665.1 Gynandropsis gynandra | reverse complement strand
TGTGGGCTGATGTGAGTGGGCATTAAATTTGAAATTTTCGAAAATCCCTGACTGCTCTCTGTAACTGCACCTCACATGTTTGAAACCGTTTCATATCTCTCATTTGGTTATATTTCAAAAAACCCTAACCTGTTTCTCTAGAGAAAAAGAGTGCATCTCTCTCCCATTTGCAGATTTTTTACAAAAATGCAGACCCGAAGCTCTCATTTTGGTCTATCTACGGATGACTCACTCATTCTGGATGGTCAAGAAGTAAAACTGAAGGATCTCGTCTTTACTCGCAATCCTCCGCGAGTGAACGGTCGCCGATACAAGGTCATGGCGACGAAGTTTTTTGCTCCAACCAAACGACAGAATACACGACCCAAAGTTTCTCCACTCGTTTACCTCCGTACTCACTCTGATAGTAACATTAGAGTGCCGATTGATCCAGCTGCACAGACGAATCCACCGATTTTGTCGTCTGAACCTAGAGCTGCGTCTACATCAGAACGGTCTCCAAGTTTTGTCACCATTCCCTCGTCTAGTCCAGAACTCTCACATCCTCCGAAATCGCCGGAATCTGAACGGAACATTCCGGTATTTGAAACACCACAGTCACCTCAGGCTTCTCGCAGAGGTACACCACTTTCTGTTTCAAAGGCTTACTCTCAAAAATTTTACAAGGAATCGTATACGAGTAGGTTTAGGACGTTGAAGGAGAGGGAAATTTTTTCTGAAAAAGGGCTCAGTGTACAACAATTTCAACATCTATCCGTCTGGAATGTCTTAGTTGACAGAAAGCTGATGAGCACAGTTACTACTGAAATCGAAGACTTAGGCTCAGCTCAGGTTGGGCACCACGTTGTGCATGGTAGAGTTCTGAAATTTAGCGCGGAAGTCATCAATGACTTTTTGGGTACTCCGCATACGCCAATTACTCGGAGTAAAGAGCTTCAGCTAGATTTGGATATGGACACTGTCACAAAGGAGTTGACAGAAGGCAGCCTTAGTTCATGGTCTGGGCAAATCCCGAATTCCAAATTGTAATGGGAGTATGCCTTGCTGAACAAGATTTCCCGAACAAATTGGATTCCAAATAAGAAATCGGACGCTATTAGGCAGGACACTGCAGTTTTCCTTTACTGTGTGAAGAATGACATTCCCATTAATTTTGGGAAGGTGTTTTTGGACGTTATTGTTGGACTTGGATTATCAAATTCAATCAAGTTCATTCTTCCATTTTCTTGCCTGATCCAGAACATCTTGGTTCAGCAAGCGTCTGATATAATTGGGAAATCTGAAGCCCGGGAAAACACTCTGTCTTGGATCATATTAGAGAAGCGCTACATGGCTCGGAGTTTGTTTGTGTTGTTTCAGGCAGTAACAATTGGATCGGAGTTTGTTTGTGTTGTTTCAGGTAGTTGAGAAAAATAAGGGAGGTGCTTTCAAATTAAAGGAGACTGGAGCAAGTCAATGAGAAGATCGAGGAGAAGATTGAGGAACCAAGAGAATCGAACGGATTCAAAGCTGAAGAGATTTCAGCATGACGGCGCGGCGAAAGAACCGGTGGTGGTTGCTGAGCCGAGAGAAAAGGCAGATAAATTGATCTGAAATCAAAAATGACGATCAACGAATCTGTGGATATTATCTGGAGTACACAAAAAACACAGAATAAGTGAGTTCAGAGTTTAGGTGTACTTAATTGGTCAGTATCGTTGAGGTACAGAAAACAGTGAACAAGGGAGTTCAAAGTTTTTAGGTGTACTTAATTGGATACTGGGTGGTGAGTGAAAACAGTGGTGGTTGTATTTACACGTCTAACTCAGGGGGAGTTATCCGTGGAGGTCTTTAGTACATTGTAGAAACCAACAAGTGTATCTTTAGTACTGTAGAAACCAACAAGTGTACCTAAAGATTGACAAGTAAATAACATAACTGTTTGATATCGTCAGGTCTTTTAAATATCGATTCAATAGTCTATCTTCTACAAGATTTCACTTTGTCTCGTGTATGTTCTTTAGCTCCGAAATGAACCAAATACGCATTAAAACCTGTAAAAACATGTAAACACGAAAACAAGTAAAATGGATACAAAATCGCATGTAAATATCGCAACTATTATCACAAACATCTCTATAATCATGTATGAAACGTGTACAAAAACGAGATGATCAATCCGAATTTTCACTGTAAGAGTAGGTAGATCCATTTAAGATGATGGATTCATCGAACGAATAAGAATGATAATTCTGAAATCCTTAGCTAGTTTGCATACATGAAACAAAACTCGAGTCTAACACTACCATCCCAACTTTTACATAGATGGTAGCTTAGGATAATTATATTTTCACAGACATACACCTTATACGTTTTCATAACCCTAGTTTTCGTAGATGATTAGGTTAAGTCACACTTAGTCTCTATGTTCGACCTTAGTACTACACGGTTTGTATCCTCATGGAATGTCTAGTCTAGGTTAAAATTGTAAAACTTGATAAATTTTAACTCATATCTAGATTTAGGGAATCACTCCACTTATGCGGCTAAGGGTGGTATGATCAAAACTAAAACTAAGGAAGGTAATATGGAACATGTCGATGCTGAGCATTTCTTTTATAAGAAAAAGAGATTCTAGGTATTACCTGATGCAAATTTTGGTATAATCAACATGCATATTTCTTGTCATAAAAATAGATAATTGAATGAATCAAAATGTCTTTTGGTATTTAGGCTTGATCATATCGCAAAGAAGAGGATTAGCTCATTGCACCATAAAGGATATCTAAGACAATATGAGTATGAATCATGTGAGACTTGTGAATCCTGTCTTTGTGAAAATGATCAAGTCTACTTTAATGGGAAAAAGAGATATAGCTATGGAACCCTTAAGATTTGTATTGATGTATATGTTCTGATAAGAGTGCAAGCTAGATGAGGATATTTCTACATCATCATGTTCACAAACGATTGGTCACGGTGCGGGTTTGTGTATCTCATTAAACACAAATCCGAGTCTTCTGAAATATTTGAACTATTTCGTAGTGAAGTGGATAAACAAACATGAAACTTCATCAAAATATTGACATCTACCCATGAAAGAAATACATGAGTCTTGAGTTTACGGATTATCTACGATAAAATAAGATTGCTTTATAGTGGACTTCTCTTGGAATGATGCCGAAACATAAGAAAATTTTGGAAAGTAGAAATCACCTTTTATTAGATATGGTGCAATCCATGATGGGGTTCACTAATCTTTTTACCAGTTTATGGGTTACATCTTTGAAGCGGTTACTTATTTTTTAAACAAAGTTTCCACTAAAATAGTTTTAAAACTCCATATGTGATATGGAGAGGATATAAGTTGCACTTGGAACATATAAAAGTATATGATTGTTTGGATTTCGTCAAGAGACTGCAATTGGATAAGCTTAATGCTGAATCTAATATTATTTTTATCACCTTCTGAGCAAAAAGTTTTTGAGTCTAGATGTGCAACTTTTTTTTAAAGGAAGTTATTTATGGAAGGAAATCATAATGATAAAATAGTTCTTGATGAGATTCTAGAATCCATAGAATCGACACAAGCTCAAGAGTATGAGATGCCCTATTTTAAACTTTTTAATATGTGTTTAGGATTAACATGGATATTTCGTCTTCAAATTTTGAAGTTCAAAAATAGGTTATGGAACCTGTCTAGGAACCTATTCAACAACAAATCTGGATAAGAAATAGTACCTTTGGAACAAGATCCTCTTAGAAGGTCTACATGTTCTTGGCATATGCCTGATAGGTTGAACCTAATGGTGCAAGAGAATAAGAGAATTTATATTGATAATTACCCATGGACTTTTACGGAAGTGACACAAAACTTTGACTCTTAGATGTAAAAATAGAAAAGCCATTGAATCCAAGATGGAAGCCAAGAAGGTGAACAAAATATGAACTTTGGCAGAACCTTCATCAAACACTAGACTAACAAACACTAAACTAATGAGTGTAAATGGGTTTACAATAAAAATTCTAGAGTAGATGAGAAGATTGATACCAATATATTTTGTCTTGTTGTTATGGGAGTCAACGAGACGACATTTACAGTGAAAAAATAATCTCTCTATAGCAATGTTCAAGTCTACTCGGATTTTACTTGCGATTGTGGCCTATCATGATTATGAGTACGGAAAAGGAATGTAAAAAAAACTTTTCTAAATGGAGAGCTCTAGAAAGATGTATATATGACTTAACATGTAGATTTTATGGTCTTGTCCATGGATAGTATGGTATGTAAGCTGCAATAATCAATTTATAGACTTAAACAAGCTTCTCAAAGTTTAAATCTTTGATTTAAAGTAGTTGAAATGTTCAACTTGTATAGATGCAAAGAGGAATATTGCATGTACCATACCATAAGTGAGAGAAATGTGGTTTTTCTAGTGCTATATGAGGATGTCATATTGCTCACAGTGATATGTCATCATTAGAGAAAACAAAATTTTGGTTATTTGAATAGTTTTCCATAAAAGACTTGGATAGACGACCTATATAGTGAGAATAATGATCTTTAGAGATAGATCTAAGAGGCTGTTAGAATTCTACTTGTCTATGTACATTGATACTATCATGCAATGGTATAACATAGTAAATTCCAAGAAGTGTTATTTTCTTATAGAAACTAGAATTGGTTTCTCTCGCGAGTATTGTCCTAAAACCCGACGATGAGAGGATGCATGAGTAGGATCCCACACACTAGAGCAGTTTGAAATATCAAGCAATAAAAATGCCTAATATCCACTTACCGCAAAAGTACAGATCGATGTAATAAAAGGGTCGAACTCTGGGGACTAATGCAACCTAAGCTAAGAATACGACTAAACTAAGACAGGTTGAATTGAGGATGGTGTGATATGAATTTCTAAAACACTAAAGTGAATCGTGACAACGATGGGGAGACGTGGTAGGCTTGATACTTAAGAACACTATGGGTTTTAGGTTATCGGGATTTGCAAGGATGTAACGAACAAAGGATCATAGACTTATCGAACTATCTTGATAACGGGGAATTCATGCTCATAAATAAGGAATGGTTCTCTCGACACCTAAATCTCCTAACCATAACAACGTACAATCCTACCTTCCAGCAGTGATTAACTCGTGATTACGGTAGCGTTAAGTGCACAATCCTAATTCCTAAGTCGATTAACCGACCGGTCAGATTCTCACTAATCAAGCTTAATCTACAATCACCTGTTCCGGATCATAATCTAACCTTCTAGCTAAACACAAATTCCTAGATTACTGAGCGGTCAGCACAAGTATAAGACATTACGATGTTGATTGTAAAATCGAATTTCAAGAAAGCTTCGATAAGTCTAAGCATTAACGCATAATTTCAAGCATCCATTACAAATCTGATATCCCTAACCCATAGCTGGAAATCTACTCACTCATGGAATCTACTATAAAACAAGAGAAATAAACCCTAGACATGATAAGGGATAAGAAATACGATTCCTCAATCTTCCCTATCTTGATACCGAAGTTCGGATTGTTGTTTCTCTTCTTCTCCAGCTTCTCCTGAGTTCTCCTTGTATTTTTCAGTCTCCTTCTCAGCCCTAGCCGCCGTCTAATTCTTTTGCTAACCCTTTTCCTTCTTTAATATTCGTTCAAACTCCAAAACAAATTTTTCCTGAAAAGGGACCCGCGCAGGCTATGTGCTCACCCGTGCGGGTTCATCGTGTAATACTCTGCCCGAGCAAGCTCCTTGCCTCCCCGGGTCGTGCGATATTCACTGGAAATGCAGCCCGCGTGGGTTAAGGTGTCCGCCCCGCGCGGGGTCCTCGTGTTTTCCAAACCCGAGCGGATTCTCTTCTAGCCCGAGTCGTGCGATATTTTCTGGAGTTGCAGCCCACGCGGGCTAGTAAGACAAAACGCGCGGGTTCATTTGATCTCATGGAATACGAGCGGGTTGATGTTCAGCATGGGTCGGGCTAAAACTTCTGTAGAGGCAGCCCGTGCGGGGGCCTCTCCATGCCCGAGCGGGCTGAGTTAATTCTGTGCCTTTGCTCCGTTTTGCTCTATGCTCGGGTGTTCCATTTGTAACTATGGCTTGAATTCACTCCGAGTGTTTTGTAGCTTTCAGCTTGTGCGGTTGAATCCAGGAATTGACACTTTAAAGCTCGGTTAGGCCTTGTCGCCTTAAAACCTGAAAATCAACAAAAAGGGAGTATATAAAGAACGTTCGTGTCGGATTCGTAACTCGTGCTATACAAACTATGCGAAAATGATATAAATACCTAGCCTAAAGCTAACACACACTACGTGTTATCATATACCATGACATGTACATGCCCTAATGTGGCTTTCATGCTAAGTGTAGTTAGGTACTTGAGAAGAACTAAGGATCTATTTATCATATATGAAGAATCTAGCTTGGAGTTTGAGGGGTTTACCGATGTGAGTTCCGCATCAAATATATGGATGATAGTAAATCCATGTCGAGTTATGTGTTTTGCCTGAATGGTGCAGTAATCAGTTGGAAACATTTGAAATAGGCTATGACGTGTGGAAACGCGAGTTATAATTAACCTAGTCCACTTCACCGCAAGTATACGGATCTTGTAGTACCAGGGTCGATCTCAGGGACTAATACAGCTAAACTAAGAACAAAACTAAACTAGGAAGAAAGGTGATATGAGGGGATATGGTTCTAATGGTCCTAAATCTAACCTAATGGAGACAACGAAACGAAGGTAAAGATGAACTAGATATGATGAATACTACGGGTGTACGGGATACCGGATATCGCATACATGAACGACTAAAGATCATAGATCCACAACCTACTCTTGACAACGGGAAATTCATGCTCTACGGTCGAGGAGTGATTCTTCCGAGCCTAAACCTCCTAACCATGGATACATGCAACCCTGCCTTCCGACAGCCGATTAACACGTACCATGGCAGCATTAAGACCGCAATCACTATCCCTAAGTTGGCTAACCGACCGGTCAGATTCTCATTAGCCAAGACTTAATCTACTACTTAGCGGACCGGATTCGTTCCTTAACCTTCCAGCAAGGTTCGATATCCATTGTTGTTGAGCGGTCAGCACTAACATATGATTGATATTGCTAAGCATAGAACCGTAAATCAAGAGTAAAAATCATAGAACTAAGCATTAAAGAAAATCATCGTTCATACAAACAAAACCGATAACCCTACCCGCAGTAGGGACTCTACTCACTCATGGAATACATGAAAACAGAAGATAACACAACCCAATACATGACAAAACCCTAAGGAACTCGATGCCTCGACCTTCCCTAATGCGTTACCGGTGTACGGGACGGTGCTTCTCTTCTTCTCCGATGCTTCCCGAGCTTTCCCAGATGTTCTCCAGTGTTTTCTTTCCCTGTTCGTCGCCCCCTTTTGCCCTAGATCCATTCTCTCCCTTTTATTAGCTCGTTTGAAACTTAGATCTAGGTTGTTACGGATTACGCGGCCCGCTCGGGCAGTGGTGTTGCCCGGTCGGGTAAAGGCTTGCCCGACCATGTTGAACGTTGCGCCCGATCGGGTAGTGATCACCCGATCGTGTGGTTGAGGGGCCCGAGTCGCGTAAACTTACGGGGCAGAATGGATGGCTGTCGCCCGGGCGGGTATTCAGCTGTCGCCCGATCGGGTAGTGGTCACCCGATCTCCTTGTTCATGTGCCCGGTCGTGTATTCTTGCATGGACAAACCCCGTAGACTTTACCCGAGCGGGTGGAGAATAGTGCCCGGTCGGGCACCCTTGTATCCTTGAAATCTCTCTTTTCCGCTCGTTACTCGGGTGTTCCTTTGGGTTCTGGAGCTCGGTCTCGGCTCTGAGTAGATTTTCCTTCAAATCTTGTGGTTTTTAACAGGAATCCTTCATTTTGATCTCATTTAGGCCTTATCGCCTAAAACTAGAGTCTAGCCTTAGAAGAATCTAATAACAATGGATACTAGCTCAAAATTTCCGAAGTATTAGCCATTTTTGCATTTCAGCGCGTCACATGGATAAAAGCCTAAGCGTACCGAGTATAGCCCTATATCTACCGAAAGTGCTGAGCCATGAAATCTTTCCTAAAATCTAAGTCTACTTCACTACCCTAGATAACGTCCAAGCAATCTCCATACCGATTTTTCTAAGCTCTTGATATCGTTTGAATTTTCTTTTCTCGTTCTTATTCATTTATTTCTTTTTCGGTGCTTAGATACACGCTTTGTTCCTAGGACGTCGAAGTCGAAGAGGGTAGCTTTCTACTTAGACTCAGGCTGCCTATGGCACACTCATAAGGTTGCGCTACCTTAGAGGAGTGAAGAGTTGCGTTTTTGACTTTTTGTTCTTTATTTTCTTTTCTTTTTCTTGATTACGCAACACTCTAACCCTTAGGACGTAGAATAGCTTCTCTACCCACCACTTAGACCCGAACCATCGAATGTCGATGTACTCATGTCATTCTTAACTCGGAAAAGCGTAGAACTTATCCTAGATGACAGCGGAGTATAAGCGTGTGGTCTAACTCTAGAACGCTAAAATATATCAATGAAGCATAGCTAAATGGTATCTACGGAGATATGTCTACTTGGTATCGAGATCTAAAGGGTGAATTCAACTAGACATGGGGTTTCAATCATAGCTATTCGACTAATCGGTATCTAAAAGGGCTTCTAAGCAAACCTAAACTATTATCCACGATTCAACAAAATAGCGAAAATATGACTAAATTCGAAAAAATTTTCGCTAGATCCATTTTATTTCTAAATCCTAATCCTAATCTAATCATGCCGCTCTAAAAGTGCATCCGAATATCAATGAATGTAGGAGAAAAATCCCCCCCAGACCTGAACGGAACACAGTCCCGGCGTTCTAGACGTAAAAGGGACCTCTAAATGTAAAAAGATCGAGAAATCGTAAAATTGGTAGCGAATACACCTGGTGTGTGCGTATGTCTTTCTCGGATCGTGATATGCTCGGATGTAGTGACTCTTGCGCTCTAATGCATTGTAACGTGAAAGACCTGTGATATGGCATGCAATACAGAAGAGTAGAACAAAGAGTACTAATAAGTCTGAAAAGAGCGTACACAAAAGCTATCTAAAAACAATAAAAGATAAAATGGTCCATAAAAGAAAAATAAAAAGAAAATGAAATAGGAAAAAGAAGGGAAGAAATGTCTAATCCTCGTCCGCTCCATCGCGGGTACTCGGTATGTCTGCTGGGTCGCCCGTGGCTCCTTCCCCAGGTGGGAAGTAGAATCCCTGTAGCTCGTAAGGGATATGAGGATGGTAGGGGATGGCTCCGGAGTGGTAGTCCTGCGGAATCGGGATGTAAGGCTCCGGATAATGCGTCATGCTCAGCTGCTGAAACCGCCGGACTGACTCGGTGAGGTAATAGGTATGCTGTATCGACTGCTCGTGAAACTGCTGCCCCTCCGCATCCCTCGCAGCCTCCAACTCGTCCCTCTGCTCAGCCATAAAAGACTGGTACCTAGTCTCCTCCGCAACGTACCTGAGGGCGTCGGAGACTCCTTCCATGGAAGGAAAGTCGGATCTGCTGTGGGGGTACTCAGGACGCGCGCGCGAGTGTGTGGCGCGTCGGCTGCCTCGCCTCGAGGAAGACGGTCTAGATGGGGCTGCGGGAGGTGGATCCATCTTAGCTACTCTCGGGCCGATGTGCCCGAAGTTCGGGTCAATCCTAAATCGGGATCCCTCCTCGTCTATACCCGGTACTACTATCTCGCTAATGTCAACCTCTAGGCTCCTACCGTGCTCATCCTTATAACACCAGATGACGTTGTACCTCTCTAACGTGACCGCTCGTCGGTTTCGCAAGTGCTGGAGGTTCAACACTGGCTCCTCATTAATCCTATCGTCGGCTAGTATCCCAAGATTGATCCCGACCCTACGTGCTATCATAGTAACTATCCCACCACACATGATCTTTGTCTCCGTACAGACTGCCTCGGTGGATATGTCTAAAAAGTGTCCAATGACCAAGGAAGCTAAGTCGACGGACAACATATCCACGTCATCATCCGCTACCTCCGTCTGTACTACCCGCCTCAGGTAGCCTAGTTCGGTGTGGTTAACACCGCCCTGTGCTCCTTTTCCTAAGATCGATGAGGTCAGGAAGTAATGAAAGTACCTGAGGGCGGGGTGGCGAATATGACTCGCCTTCGACCTTGTCGAGTACTCACCAAACGCGATCTACGACCAAAACTCCCCTTGGCGGTTCCGGTTGATGTCGGGTAATCTCACATAAGTGCCGTGCGGAACCTCGAGTATCGAGGCAAACTGCCTCGCTGTAATCCGATAATTCTGCCCCAGCAGGCGGAATTCCATAAACGTCTTCTCTCTATCCTCGGATTCAGCGAAGAAGGCAGTGAACGAGGCGAAGAATTCTGCTGTGAGCCTGCGGTAAGTATGCTCCTTCGCCGTTCTCAATCCCGTCCATCCTAAGGTGTTGAAGATGGTGTCTATATGTTCCGTGATGCCCAGGGCATTCATCGCCTCGGATGATAGGAAACGGGACGTGTAGATCCTCGACTGTAGCTCAGCGAATTTCGTCTTTTGGCGGGGGTGGAAAGATGCGAGGTTGTACTTGTACTTTTGGTGCGATTCGGTGATCGGAGTGTATGGCGTTAATTCCGTGATCATGTCGGATCTCACGGGCCATCCGTGTTCTGGGTCGTGTGCGTCGGATCGACGTTTCTTGGTGCTCTGGGAAGATTTAGAGGCCATCTGCAAAACAATCAAAGGATAAAAATCAATACGTAATCCGAAATGCAGAGTGCCCGATCGGGTAACAACATGTGCCCGATCGGGTGAATCAAAGCCGAATTACCCCGGGAACTTACCCGACTCGGGCGAGAAGGTCGCCCGAGCGGGTACATGTACGCTCAGCCCGATCGGGGTGCTAGCTATGCCCGATCGGGTGGTGGTCGCGATTTCGCGATCTGCAGTACGCGAAATTGACAAAATCGACTGGAATTTCACCTAATTCTTCCTATCCAGACCTAGATCTAACCCATGCTGGTCCTAGAATCGACAAAGTTTACGGGATTACCTTGATTTCGCGAATTGAACGAGGAAATTTCAGAGAATGGAGAGGAAAGATTGGGGGTTCTCGAGTAACCGAGATTTGCACCGGTGGGGGTGAACGGCGGCGGTATCCGAGAAGCTCCGGTGACTGAAATCGTCTGAGAAAATCGCCAATCTAGAGAGCACGATCGGGTTGTGTGATTTGTGAGGGTGTGCCGCTCGGGTTACTCGAGGTTTTTAACCTACCTGGTTAATGCCCGTTGCCCGATCGGGTGAGTGTATGATGATGCCCGATCGGGTGCCCCAATTACCTACCCGGTCGGGTGCTGTGCGTGGATGCACGACCGGGTTCTCCAATTCCTGAACGTGCCCGATCGGGTGGCAAAAGTGTGCCCGATCGGGTATTGCTGCATATCCTAAAAAAAATAAACGTGGAAAACAAAATAGCAATAACACGAATCTCAAACTTCCTAATTCCTAAATAAATTGTCCAAATCCTAAAATAATTGAAAAGAAGATCAAGAATAAAACGAAAGGGATGACTACAAAAAAGGATATGCTCGGGTTGCCTCCCGAGAAGCGCTTGTTTAAGGTCTTTAGCTTGACCATGGCACGCTACTTATCAGGTGGACGTCCTCGACGTCGTCTTGTCCGTAGCGTTTCACGTGCAATGTGTGTTCGATATGGGGTGGCACGCGAAATTGCCG
>CM071870.1:18812112-18829213 GCA_036759665.1 Gynandropsis gynandra | reverse complement strand
TCCGCTCCAATCTTTCTCTTGTAAACCCATTTACAACCTATCGGTCTGGAAGCCTGTGAAGAATCAACCAAAGTCCATACTTTGTTGATCTTCATAGATTCCATCTCGGATTCCATGGATTTCCACCATTTCTCAAAATCTAGGCCTTGTATAGCCTCTTGGAAAATCAACGGGTCGTCATCTCTATGACCGACCACGTCCTCTTGCACCATCAGATTAAGTCTATCAGGTGCACGTCGAGAACGTGTTGACCTTTGGCGTTGTGGAAACGCGAGTTATAATTAACCTAGTCCACTTCACCGCAAGTATACGGATCTTGTAGTACCAGGGTCGATCTCAGGGACTAATACAACTAAACTAAGAACAAAACTAAACTAGGAAGAAAGGTGATAGGAGGGGATATGGTTCTAATGGTCCTAAATCTATCCTAATGGAGACAACGGAACGAGGGTAAAGATGAACTAGATATGATGAATACTACGGGTGTACGGGATACCGGATATTGCATACATGAACGACTAAAGATCATAGATCTACAACCTACTCTTGACGACGGGAAATTCATGCTCTATTGTCGAGGAGTGATTCTTCCGAGCCTAAACCTCCTAACCATGGATACATGCAACCCTGCCTTCCGACAGCCGATTAACACGTACCATGGCAGCATTAAGACCGCAATCACTATCCCTAAGTTGGCTAACCGACCGGTCAGATTCTCATTAGCCAAAGCTTAATCTACTACTTAGCGGACCGGATTCGTTCCTTAACCTTCCAGCAAGGTTCGATATCCATTGTTGTTGAGCGGTCAGCACTAACATATGATTGATATTGCTAAGCATAGAACCGTAAATCAAGAGTAAAAATCGTAGAACTAAGCATTAAAGAAAATCATCGTTCATACAAACAATTCCGATAACCCTACCCGCAGTAGGGACTCTAGTCACTCATGGAATACATGAAAACAGAAGATGACATAATCCAATACATGGTAAAACCCTAAGGAACTCGATGCCTCGACCTTCCCTAATGGGTTACCGGTGTACGGGACGGTGCTTCTCTTCTTCTCCGATGCTTCCTGAGCTTTCCCAGATGTTCTCCAGTGTTTTCTTTTCCTGTTTGTCGCTCCCCTTGCCCTAGATCTCTTCTCTCCCTTTTATTAGCTCGTTTGAAACTTAGATCTAGGTTGTTGCGGATCGCGCGGCCCGCTCGGGGAGTGCTGTTGCCCGGTCGGGTAAAGCCTTGCCCGCCCGTGTTGAGCGTTGCGCCCGATCGGGTTGTGGTCACCCGATCGTGTGGTTGAGGGGCCCGAGTCGCGTAAACTTACGGGGCAGAATGGATGGCTGAATGCCCGAGCGGGTAGTCAGAACACGCCCGATCGGGTAGTGATCACCCGATCTCCTTGTTCATGTGCCCGGTCGTGTAATCTTGCATGGACAAACCCCGTGGACTTTACCCGAGCGGGTGGAGAATAGTGCCCGGTCGGGCACCCTTGTGTCCTTGAAATCTCTCTTTTCCGCTCGTTGCTCGGGTGTCCTTTTGGGTTCTGGAGCTCGGTCTCGGCTCTGAGTAGATTTTCCTTCAAATCTTGTAGTTTTTAACAGGAATCCTTCATTTTGATCTCATTTAGGCCTTGTCGCCTATAAACCTGAAAACCAACAAAACGGGTGTGTGAAGCTCAAAATAGAATCGGATAAGTATGTAGACGATGTAAGAATCATGCGTAAATGATGTAAAAACCTATCCTAATAATGATACACTTTCAGTGTTATCAGGCTACAATAGCCAACTCAATTATGGAAGCATAATATATCATTGCATGCGAAACATGAAAGATGCACTCTAAATGAGGAAGTTTATTAAGAAACTTGGTGTGGTCCCTTCGATTAAGGAGCATATTCCATTAGTATGTGACAATACTATTGAGATAACTCCAACGTAGGAACTGAAATTTCATCAATGATCAAAAAGTACCATATGCTTCGAGATAGAAAACGTTAGGGACATTTAGGTTTTGAAATTTGATTGAAAGGTAAACACGATGTACTTACAAAAGCGTTCGGGTCAAAGGATTTTAACGAACATAAGTTCATAACATGATTAAAAGATGTAACGTATTGGAACTAGTTCAAGTGTGGTTTCTAGGAGTTGAATTTACGTAGGACTAGTATACATTCATGTTATGTTTAAACATTTTTACATCAATAATATGGTATTGTTATATTTCATTTGATGATTTATTTATATATATATATGTGCATTTCTATATGATTTATATTGGAAACTCATAATCATGATAATATATATGAGACTTATCATATAAAAATCAGAATATGTTCTTGATCGTTGGATGGCTTATAGGACGTTAATTATCCTAATAGATTAACTTACATATGATGATTTCTATCAGAAATAAATTAATGGATCTATTTTACTAAATCACATATATGGATGACATAAGGATGCGACCATTGAAGACCTAAAATGAGATTTCATAATGGTTAAGTTACCAATAATTTTTTAAAAAAAATTCTCTAAAATGATTTAAATGTCTGATTTTCCTAGGACTTGAGGTCAATAAATAATTTTACAAGTTATTTGTTATTCTTTGATTTCGGATTCCTATGACTCTAATCACTTGGTTGAAGGAAGTTGAGAATGACCATTTGTTTGTGCAATTAATGTCTATGTAATCGAAGATTGTAGAGATCGAAAAAATAATGAAAGAAAGGGGTTTCTCTAGAAAGAAATAAAGTTGACAATCTATTGGGGTTTGACAGTCAAACCATACCCAAGATATGTCGAAGTTCAAAATATGGAAGGAAATACTTAATTTTTTTCACCACAGTTTGTGATGCATAATTTTTAATCCCTATATCTGTAAAACTTAAGAACGTCGAGTCGAATAATGCCTATGCTCGGTCGAGCTATTTTATACTTGAGTTGAGTAGTTTAGTCTTCTAGATGCTCCATTTTTCTAAAGAATTATCTCGAGTTGAGCAAATCTCTCCTAGGATCGATGTCATGGCCTAATTTGTCCAAAGAGTTTGCTCGGGTCGAGCAAGTCAATGCTCGAGTCAAGCGCCTCTGGCTCTTCTAGCTTCTTGTTCCTTCCATATTTTCTCACTTATGTTATCCCCCTCAGCTCACCCTAGCCCAAAACCTTATACTCTTCTAACGTAAACTCCAAGACTTCACACCAAGTCTTTACTTCGAAATAAAATATGTTTATTCACGCTATCTGATCGTTGTCAAATTTGGTTAGACAATTAGTAAGATTAATTGTTTACCAGCTTAGTGTCGAACCAATGAGGACACACACTCACGAATATTTCAGTATTCTTTGATGATTGTTAGACAATCAATGTGGTAATTTGTTATTTTTTCAATAGCATCGAAAATATAATTGATGAAATGCGTTGGTCTATTGAGAATTAATGTCTCTACCAAGTTCGCATGTATGATATACATAGTGATTTACGTATGGGATACATATTTGTATTATTGAGTAATTGAAATTTGGAGAAAGTGAGAGATTGTTAAAAAAATTTATGTCACTCATATGCAATTGAAGGATAAATACAAATATCATTAGATAATTAAATAAAAGTTAATTAATTACATAATGATTTAAGGTAATAACATATATATATGTGTGTGTGTTTTTAACTATTTTTTACATAAGAGACTTAAGATTTACAAAATTACAAAACGATTGAAGATGTAACCGATCTCACAGCGGATTTTTCGTAGAGGCCTCTTGTCACTAGTGATAAGTGTTACATTCATATCCATCCCAAATATAATAAAGTTTAGTGTTTCAAACATTGATTGTATAATTTTAGAAATAACAACAACTCTTAAAACTAAAATTATAAAACGAACTATATCTCAATTTAAAGGATAATCAAAATGTTTTTGCTATCGATTTAGAATCTTATGATATAATCATAATATCGAAAATAATTCATAGGTATAGTTTCAGTTATAAATTATGATGATGGTGAAAACAAACTAGATTTTTTTTCATATCATGTTTTTAATGAATTAACATATTTATTTTAAGTTGTATTGTTAAAGTTAACATGTCAACTTTCGATTGCATATTGTAAGTAACCGATTTATAACTTAAATGTGTCTACTAATACTTAAAAACGATTTAACTAAACTGATTTCACTCAAAATTTGAGTATCCGTTAAAAAAATATTCACCTCACACGCAAATTTAAATAAAACGTTAAAGACTATAAATCCAATTAGTGAAGAAAAAAATAAGCATCTTCTTCAAATTATCAAACTGTATTTAATATAGGTAGCAATTACATAGTAAAAGCCTTAAATACATTATTTCCAAATTAAAAATCTTACATTTATTAAGTGTCTTATCCAAAAAGAGAAACAATCTCTATAATGTCGTCGTCATCATCATCATCTAAAAATAAATTTATAGACTAAAATATTAAAAAATACTTTCGTAGAATATATGATTTTTTAACTACTAAAAAAGATAACAAATTTGTGGGCTAACAATATTTTGTCAAAAATTAAAAAAAAAACACAATTACACAAATAGTGGACAAAATATCAAGAATACTTTTTTGGGACTTTCTTGCTTCACGTATACACTGGAAAATCTAAAGAAAAAATTGGAGAAAAGAAAAATGTGCCCCTATTTTTGTATGTGAAAACACACACAATTTGACATTTTTTCGAAACGAAACCTATTTCAAAGTTGAGAGCAAGGAGCGAGAGACGATTCTGAAGTTGAGAGTAAGGAGTGAGAGGCGATTGTGAAGTTGCGAGCAAGGAGTGAGAGGCGATTCCGAAGTGTAGAGGAAGGAGCGATAGGCGATTCCGAAGTGTAGAGGAAGGAGCGATAGGCGATTTCGAGCGAGAGCAAGGAGCGAGAGGGGATTTTAAATTGACTCGAAGAGGGTTGGGACTCGCAAGGGTTAGGAGTTTCAGTGAGTCGCTTAAAAGTGTGAAGAAGAGCAAACCCAACATTTGTAGAAGAAGAACAAAGTCACAAGGATCGCTTGGGTCACAAGAGTCATATGGATGACAAGAAGAAGAAAGTCACAACGGTCGTATGAATCACAAATATCGTATGGGTCGTAGGGTTACAGAGCAAAAGTTGCATGAATCACAAAAATCGTATAATTACAAAGATCGCATAGATTTCATGGATTATAAGAGTTGCACGAATCATAAATTCAGTATGAAATTATCAATATTATAAAAAGTAAAATTGAAATTGAAATTTTTTAAAAGAAAGATAATATTAAAATATTAATAATATATTATATTATATTATATTTATGTATATTTTTAATTTTAACCCAAATATAATATGACTTTTTATAGTGGAAGTTTTTAATAAACTGAAATTCTATCAAATCAGAAATCAGATTCTAAATGCTTTCCCAACTAAATCTCCTACTTTATTTTTATTTTTAAAATTTTTCCTTCGTTACTTCATTTTATTTATTTTCATTTCTTTTTTAACTCCATTATATATATATATGTATATAATTATACTAACTTATTTTTTAGTACGAACAAATGAATTGCGCTAATTAGATATGAACACCGTATAATGTGTCGGTTTCACATTTAAAAATCTTGGTATCTCGAATTTTATTTATAAAGAATGTAGCAAAGTATTTCGATATGTATTGGTTTACCTTTTTTTTCGTATTATATATTTTTCTTTCTCATTACATAATTTCAAACATTTTAAAAAATATAAATATTGAAAGTCGAAATCCACAAGATAATAACCCTGAAAATAATAACAATTACATAGGTGTATTTGTTACAATACACTAATCGAAGGTGACTTTTTTTAATTTGAATAAAAAATATTTAAAACATAAGAATTTTAATTATTTTCAGGGTTATTTCAAATATGGTTTGATTTACGTTAGACTTCAAATTATTTGGTTCCAATTATTTTTTTCTTCATTCTAGTTTTAGTTACCACATTAACTTTTAAAAAGTTTTTCTTTTAATTCGAAAAATATATACAATGTAAACATATACGTTATGAATAGTGGTATAAGGTTTGAATATTATTGTTTTCAGAAAATTGTATGTGCTTTTTGTCATAATTATTATCAAAATTATAAATAAATGGATCAATTCTTTTACTATGGATTGTTTTGAATTGAAAATTTATGAGCATTATCATATAGTATCCAAATCTGACGTGTTATTAATTTAAATATATATTTAATTGAGATTAGCCAATTTAATTAAAATGGAAAAAAGTTAAACATCATATTTTGTTTTCTATTATTTATCAATCGAAAATTTCATGACAATATTATAATTTCGTATTATTCAAAACTTCTATGAAATCTTCTTGTAGTGCGGTCCCTCAACTCGTATTATCAGGAGAAAAAAAATGGTCATAATGTCAAATTTCCAAATTCAACTAATTTCGTTTACAAATATCCAACATACTCAAACCGACCCATTAGTTCTCATTTCACACAGTATTATTCTACGCGTAATTCAAACATTCAAATCCATAGTTACATGTTTTCTTATCATAAAATCTTACCATCTATTCCCTCTTCCTTTCCTTTGATTCATTATTTTTTCCATCTGATTTAGGTTTCAAGAAAAAAAAATGTGAACATAAAATGAAAAAGTCATTTATATCATCATCTAATGATTGAATTATACATTTTGAATATATAGTCATTTTTGTTTAATTAAAAGTTTGATCTTTGTATGTAGAATTCGCCAAATTTTCCATAACCCATTTTATATGTTTCATTGCTACACGCAAACATGGAAGTGGAAGGTTAAGGAGGAGTTGTGGTACTTCTTTTAATGGCAACGGTCTACACAAAATCAGCAGAATCTCTCTACTTTATAGGCCTCGGCGACACCGAGAGTGAAAGAGAGAGATTTGCATTAACAGGAGGGAGGAGGGTGGTGTTGAAGATGAGATGCTTAGGTATATTTGTCAGAGAGAGAGAGAGAGAGAGAGAGAGAGAGAGAGAGAGAGAGATGGAAGTAAAAGCCAAAGATTCTCTCGTAGACCCATAAGATTTTTTTGCTACTTCCGTTGGATTTCGGATCTTCCCCTCTTTTAACGCTTGTGGTGAGTGTTCCAATCCTATGTGCCACTGTCCGTGGGCGCGTGGGATGTCACGCGCTTTTGTACCCTTCTAAATAAATGCTCACCCACCTTCTACAGCTGTTGGTGAACAGAGGAACATAACAGGAGAGAGAGAGAGATCATTCTTGGTTTCAATTCTTCTTTCTACTTATCGGTTCCTTCGCCTGCGAGGGAAATTTATTTATTTCTTCTCCTTTGAATTTCCCTTATACCCATCGAGAGTAATAGAAAGAGACCCTTTTTCAGCTTATTTCAGAATCTCTCAGAAAACAGAGAGAGAGAGATAGAGAGAGATAGAGAGAGAGAGAGTCGTTTATACGTAGACACGAAAGGGACCCATATTAGATTCTTGCAGACTTCAAAACTAGAGAGAAAGAGAGAGAGAAACATTCAAACATTACTAGAGAGGCCAGCGACACACACACATATATAACTTATAGAAGAAAGACCCTTAATATTCTCAGAAATTCAAAGCCAGAGAGAACGAGAGAGATAATGTTTGCTGCAGAGAACGGGCTGAAAGGAGATCCGAGGTTGGAGGCCATATCCGCGGCCATTAGAGTAGTGCCGAACTTTCCCAAGAAAGGTCTTTTAATTCTTCACTCTTGTCCCACTAATGACTTTCTCACTGTTCTGTGCTTGCATGCCCTGAAAGTCTTATATCATGGACAGGGATCATGTTTCAGGATATAACGACGTTGCTGTCGGATCACAAAGCGTTTAAGCACACAATTGATATCTTTGTCGATCGGTACAAAGACATGCATGTTTCTGTTGTTGCTGGTACTACTCTATTTTTCCCTTGTTCCTCATTCGTTTATCTTAACGTTCACGCTTTCTTGCTCGTTTAACACTGACAAGTTGCCCAATTTGAGGAAAAAATCAATTTGGTTGGGTGAGCTGTCAGAATTCGAAGTCTGTAGCTGGGTTTTTTAAAGCCAGCAACAGTTCAAAAAACCTCTCATTTTATTTCGCAATTTTGTTCTGTGACTGAGAATGTGTTCATATGTCTGTATCCATAGGTGTTGAAGCTAGAGGGTTCATGTTCGGTCCGCCCATTGCCTTAGCTCTGGGTGCTAAGTTTGTCCCTTTGCGTAAACCCGGAAAATTACCTGGTAAAATCCATTCCTTGAAGATATTTATCAACCAATCACAGCTTGAGCATCTGAAAACGGTAAAAGTGTGTTAAACTATGCAGGGAAGGCAATTTCAAAGTCGTATGATCTCGAGTATGGACACGACTGCTTAGAGATGCATGTGGACGCTGTCAATTCCGGTGAACGCGTGATCGTAATCGACGACTTGGTTGCCACGGGAGGAACTCTTTCTGCGGCCATTAGCCTTTTGGGTACTTTTTTTTTATGTATTATTCTCTGCTTCTGATGAACCAATATATTTTGTTGGTGATCTGTTACACGTTTTCTTGCGTTCCCAGAAAGTGTTGGAGCTGAAGTTGTCGAATGTGCTTGTGTTGTTGGCTTGCCTGAAGTCAAGGTGAGTCTGAAATTGTTTGAACCAAAACTCTCCTTTTATTGACTTGTTAAATAAGTTTATCTGTGTTTAGTTTGTCTGAAAAAGGTGCTACAACCAAGTAGATTAGTTCCAGAGATGATGTTAGGTTTGAAAGAGTGATAAGGGATCTATAAACAACCCTAATTGATCTCATCTGACACAATATAACAAGTTGAGACCTTACGTAGCCCTTGTACAATTCCCCTCCTGCCGATACCGCTTGCCCTCCATATCCCTATCTATTTGTACCTGTTCATTTGCTGAACAAAGATTTTGTCCTGTGCTGATTCAGTTGCGGCTTTGATAATCGTATTGTTTGGTCTGCGTCTGGTTTAGACCCACAATAAGTTATATATATTATCGTCAGACCCTTATCATCGTCCTACATTTTTTCTGATAAATTGATGCGGATGTGTTATGATTTTTTATATGCTTACAGGGACAACACATGCTGAAAGGGAAGCCTCTCTATGTTCTAGTGGAACCAAGTGGACTAGATGATTTGTGTTAGGACCAGGCTTCCAGGGTTTGATCTTTTTGTGCTGTTGTTACAGTTTTGGTTCTAGGGCTCACCTTCTTGTATTTGCTTCCCATTTTTTCTAGTAGGTTTCTGAATTATGCTTTGCATCTTTGTCTTAGTTTTAGGACAATGTTGACGAACGTGGCTGTGCTGCGATTGGTAACAAAGACCGAGTTGATCAACCACTTAACCGTGTCCGGTTAATGCAATCGGTTACCATTTGGTTAATTTATTGAAGTGACGCTTTGGTACCACTTGAACGTGTATCCTGGTGTCTTTATCTCGCAAATGTTCTTTGGAATTCGATTAATACATACGTGGGTTACGTCCAAAAGATTTTTATAATCAAGAAACATAATATATTAAATATACACAAACTTTATAAATTTTTGTAGAGATCTCAAATGTGAGTTCACTTTCGAAGGTTATGGGTAAATCGGGTCTAAAAGTTGGCCTATATTTTGGCCCGAATATGCTACGGAGAGACCTATGGATTTTAAAGAAAAAAAACCGTCTATTTCTTTTGAAAATATTGCTTTATAGAGATCATAGTTTTTATGGTTTTCTAACCTTAATCTACTGTATTAGACCCGCTTTTATGGCTTTCTAGCCTCAGTAAATCACTATGCATGTGTTTCCTACTGCTACAACGAATACACCCGTTAAATTATTCTGGCCTTATAGCTCCCCCACTGGTTGAGGACACTTGTTGAGGACACTCAACGAAAACTATCTTATCGGAAACATCCTACTCTAGTAAAATCTGTCATGAATCAACAAGCTCACATCCACAGCGATGGTATAAATACCTCAAATTTGTTGCGACTCCTACGAACCTTTTAGATGATCTATTTCCATTAGGCATTTCAATACTTCAAGAGGCCTTCTTCGATGTACCCCTTCTCTATTAATTGAGCATTCCTAGCTAGCTTAAACTATGGTTCATTCATGATTATCTCAATCATGTGTCTGATTTTCGAACGTAATCCTTGCAAAAATTTGTTGGTCTTAAGAATTTCCAAAGTTACTGATTTTGCCCAAATCACAATAGCTCCAAATAAGTCTTATGGTATTGAAAACTATCATCTTCAGTCAGTTGTAGAAATTCCAACTCCATCTCTTTACAAGTAGCGTGAGACACATACTTCATCTCAAAAAGTTATTTGAACTCAACCCAAGTTTACAATTATTATGAACGTTCACTCTAGATATCATACTGTCGGAAAACCGCTTCACCCTCTAGATAGTGGAATGCAATATACATCTTAAAATTCAATGGATATCTCAATGATTGAAAGTTCTATTCCAAATAGAATATTCATTCCTCCACCTTCATGGACAGTATTGCACCTCCACAGATCATCTTGGTCAACACTTCTCTTATGACATCTCTATCTATCAAGCTTCGTAGTCTTTTTTAATGAGTTTCTAGCCATTCTACTTCTTTAGGAGACCTGTCACGAAGTCAATGGTAAAATGGTCTCAATTTCATTTAGGATTTGGCATAATTTGCAATTTTACGCTTGTTGCTAGTTGTTATGCGTTGGTTAATTGAAATGTTGGACATTTTGTTACCCTTTGAACAATTTCCTTTGGTTAATTTTTCATAATCCACGATTGAGTGATTGGTGAATTTTAGATTTTTATATTTTGACTTGATTATGAAATATTTGGCTTTTGTATTATATTATTGTCACACGTGTCTATTTTGTATTTCCGAATGAGTTTACTCGTTCAATGCTTATGTAAACCTAAAATTCAAATATTCAATGGGTGGAAAACAAGTACAAAAAATATAGTCAGATATTTTTCGAATACAAATACAAACAAGGGTTAAATATTCAAACTATTTGTATTCAGATGTAATTAATAATTATTTTATTAAATACATACACTATCAAAATAAGAAATGTCTAATTGAAAATAATCAAAATTTATTTAAAAAACCCTAAATATCTTCCAATTTTTCCAAACCTTAAATCTAAAAGACTCAGCACACTAAAATTGTTTTTTTTTTGTAATATTAACGTTGGTTATCAATTTTATTCGAAAAACAATTGGTTTTTTTTCATCGAAACAAATTTTTCGGTTTTGTCTTTAACAATTTTTAAGTTTACATTCAGATTTACATATCTAATGAAAATTAGTTCTCTTTCAAAATATTCCAATTTTATAATCATATTTTTTTATATCTTAACTAATATATAAATAAAAAACACTGTAGTAATTTTTATTGATATATAATGATGATTTATTTATTTTTCAAATTTTTACACATTTACATTTACAGGGACCAACTTTTTGTATTATTATTATTATTATTATTATTATTATTATTATTATTATTATTATTATTATAAAATTATCCTCTCTCTTCAAGAATTAAAAGAATTAAATCATGCATTAAACAATAAGAGAACAAACAAAATTGAATTCAATATGAAGTACCATCAATTCTAATCCTCAAACATCTAGCCTAAAGAATGGAGAGAAGAAACTACAACAAGAAAATTTTAAAAAGAAAGGTCAAGGATGGTTCAATCGACGTCAAGACTTTGCTTTCAACCCCTCTTCACTGATAGCTGGAACCTATGGTGTAGCCTGATAGCTTCTCAATCTCATGCACTTTCCGAAATTCCTTTTTTTTCTTACTTTTAGTCTCTTCACTCACATCAAATTATTGGCCCTTCTTCCTTAGAAAAACTAGATAAACTTTTGAATAATCCAAATTTTGAATTATTAATCAATTTCAGCGCATCATTTACGCGATCTGATGTTAGCTCGGGCTAAGCGATCATTTTTTACATATTTTCCTTATATATAGTGATACACGCCTCGAGGTCGAAACTCGGGATGCGTAATAAAATTCGTTAACCTCGATCGTTGGAGTAGGATTTGGGGTGTAAAGGTTGGTTTCTTGACTGGCCTAAATGCACTATTCAAGAAGTCATCCATTGACGGTGGATGATGGTGGAGGATCCCTTAACTGGCCTAAGGGCACTCTTCAAAGTCCGTCCGACGAAGGTGGAGGATGGAGGTTGATGGATGAAGTCGAGGTGTTTGGGTGAAGTGATAGACGCCACAAGAGGTGTGAAAGCCTCTTGATACAGTCAGAATGACTTCAATTGTTCCCATAACAAGCTGAAGTCACTGTGTTCTTGGCACTGCTCAATAATACAAAAAGAGTTTATTAATTTGAATCTCAATGTCTCTTTCAAATGATTTGAAGTCCTTTATATAGGGGAAATTCCATGTTACAATAAAAAAAATGCGTAAATGCTAGATAACGGATTGATCTACTAGTCGTTAGGAAGATGTATGACCGTTGGGAATCTTTAGAATGGGAAAGATGTTAATCTGATGGGAAAAGATCGGCTTGGAAGATTTCTTAACCATCGGAGAGGATTTTCTGGCCGTTGGAAAGGATAAGAAAAGATCTTTATCTTCCGCCTTTTCTTATCCATGTCGCTCGAGCCCATCGATTCTTAGGTAAGCGAATTGAAGCCCGCTTCGATGTAAAAGACTGGCGCCATGCTTGTTTGGATTGGGTCCGAATCCTTTTTCTGGTTAAGAGTCTCCCATGCCTCTATCACAATCTCTGCTGCCTTGTTACACAAGCTCTTTGCTCGTCCACGGGTGAGTAGGTCATGGAAAGATTTGGTATGCTCGTTTCCTTTCGGTAGCTCCTCGTTCGTGTGACCCTTCTTTAGTTCTGATTCGAGTATGATGTCATCATCATATAGAGTCTAACTTTGAAGAATTTTGGTTTAACCCTTCATACGCTAGGGTCTATCAAAGTTATAGGTAAAAGATGTTTTCCATTTGGCTTATCCCCTATAAAAAACAGGCGTTTTCCAACGGACGACAACGGATTTCAGCCCGTTGGAAATCGATTGTTGTAAATCAGGATCCGTTGCAATTCGCAACGGATTTTCAACGGATAAAATATGTTGCAAAAGTTTAACGGATATTCCAACGGACACTACCGTCGAAACTTTTTAACGGAGGCCCTTTGGAAAGATTGTGACGGATGACCGTTAAACATTCCAACAGATGCCCGTTACAAAATTGCAACGGATGCCCGTTACAACATTGCAACGGATGGCCGTTACAATTTGCAACGGATGACTGTTGCAATTTTGCAACCGATGTCCGTTGACATATTGGCAGAAAAAAGAGCGCGGATTTAAAATTTCCAATGGGCATCCGTTGGAAACTGGCGGAAAAGAGCGAAGGACGTCCGTTGTAAATTGGCGGGAAAGGGCAACAGATGGCCGTTGCAATTTGGCGGGAAAACATTGCAATGGATGCCCGTTGGAAATTGCAACGGGCATCCGTTGGAAACATCGTTAAAAAAATAAAAAAATAAAAAAAATAATATTTTTAAACTAGAAAGGTTTTTTATTAAAATATTAAAATTGTTTACAAAAACAATAAAATTAAAACTATTCCTATTACAAATCATTTAGATCGGTTGCGTCCATATCATCTCCGCCACGATCACCGCCACTTCTAGACGGAGTTGCATCCGAATCAAGCCCCGGTTCTTGTTGCGACGTTGATCCCCTCATCTGGCCGGACATCAACTCAATGACGCTCTCCAAGTGTTGTATTTGAGAGGTTTGTCGCGCCACGTGGGCTCGAGTTTCTCGAAGTTGTGATTCGAGTTCCTCGATCCGTCGTTGTTGCATAAAACTCTTTTGGACAGCGGGAGGTACCGTCATGGTGTCCTCGATGATATCTTTTTGAAGCGCACTGAGACCGTATAGACGCCCCTTATATGGTCTCATCGACTACAAGACAAACAAAATTAGAGTTAGATTTTTAAAAACTATGTTATTAATAATAATAAAAAAAAGAAAAATTTTACATCTAAATAAATTTTGTCCTTTTGTAGAGGACTTAGTCCATCGGGAGTCGAACCGCAAGCTTGTGATTGGTGTGTAATCTTCTCCGCCACAGCTCTCACGGTTCACTCCGCTCGAGGATCGACGAGTTCGGGTTCGTCGACCTCTTCCCCGACGACCGGCTTCTTCTTGGCGTGGGTTTCTAATACCAGCTCAAGAAGAGTCGGTTCTCTTCCTTCCGTTGCATCTGTAATATAACATAAATTTAATTACATAAATATTTAAATAAAAATAAATTTAAATAAACAAAATTTTACCAATTCGTGTTTTCGTTTCGGGAAGGATTTTGATCGCGAAGTATGGCGATGTGGACCATCTCCAGGAACCTTCTCGCCGTACCGACATTTTTTGGCCTTGTCGCTCTTAGCCTTGAATTCTGCAGACTCCCAATGTTGAATCATCTGACTGAAGACCGCATCCGTTGCCTATCTCGGTTTGCGATTGTTGGCGTAGTAGTTGCATTTCGCGTTGTTCATCATCAAGTGCATCCGCGCCCGCGTGTCGTGCATCCATGATGTGTAGATGCGCAATGTATCCTTTCGCCGCCATCTGTATGAGCGCTGCAAAATAATTTATAAATTTTTAGTTTTGTAACAAATATATATATAACTTATAACTTGAAATTTGATGTAATAAAAAACTTACTATAAAAGTGTGCCACCATCGCTGGCACACGACTTCTGGCGTAACTTGCCAGGAATAATATAACTCGTCTCGTAAGGACTCTAAAATAATGGCGTTGTTTGTGTGTTTGAGTACATCATCCACATCAAACCTACAGATCAACATTACAAAGTTAGATAATATTTATAACTTATAATAATACAAATTAAAATAATAACTTTTCTTACCATAACGTCCCAGCAGGACGTTCGGGATCGATAATCGGAAGGGTTGGACGCCCATCGAAATCATCGATCAAGGAATTGATATCAACCATATCGTCCCCTTCATCAAATATCAGCGGTGCCGATATTGGTGAAGGAGGACGATATGGTGGTGGTGGAGGCGGGGGAGGAGCTCCCGCGGAATCAGCCAACATCCCCCGATCCTATAAAACGTCTAGCTCTCATTTTTTATCTACAGATTGTAAAGGTGTTTATGTGTGAAATGTGAAGTTTGAAAGAATTTTGAGATTGTGATTTGTGTTTGAAATAAAACTGTTCAACGAGTTTATATAAATAGAATTTTCCAACGCATGCAGTAATTGACGTGACGTTTTGCATTCCCAACGGATATCCGTTGGCATTCCTAATGGATGCCCGTTGGGAATACCTGTTGCCGAGGCAACGAACGGCTAAATGGTGGCTCGTCTCCTTTTGCAACGGTCATCCGTTGTAATTTCCAATGGATGACCGTTGGAAATTTTGCAGGCTAGGGTAGGCATCATTACCTATTCCAACGGGCATCCGTTGGAAATTATAGCAGATGCCCGTTACAAAATTCTAATGGTCCTTCGTTACAGTTTGCCAACGATGCTCATTAGAATAGGTTCGACCGTTAAGTTTCCAACGGATGCCCATTGGAAAATTTGTAACGGGTGTCCGTTAGAAATTTCCAACGGATGCCCGTTAGAAATGTGGAAAACTTCGAAATTTTTTCTAAGTGTAGGGGAAATTTCGCGTTTCAATGGGCATCCGTTAATAATATCAACGGATGCCCGTTGGTATTAGATAATTCTTATTTGTATACATAAAACATCGTTTATATAAACTGTTCAATTGTATTAACATTTCGATTGTTCGATTACACATCATATACATTGTTACATGTTATTTACATTACACATCATCTACATTTATTACACATAATACACATTATTGTATTTACGTTATTTCTTCAGTAGATTAATTGATGGGCGAGTCTTCCTTCGATTGCTCATTGAATTCATCACCGTTTTCATCTTCAGCATCTTCCGGTTCAACGTCTTCATAATCGCGTATGAGTTCCCGTTTATGTCATTTCTCGTGAGAATCTCCTCGCGGATGATCGGGTTGCAACGGATCTTCTTTATCATTAGAGCTTATGATCCCTCGTGGCTTGATCTTTACTACGACCTACCACTCATCTCTTCGACGTTTCAATGTTGTTGGATATTGCACGTAACATACTTGATCTGCTTGATCTGTTGTGATGAATGGATCATACTTACCATATTGTCGTGCTGGATTGATGTCAATTCCTCCCCAACGGTTTTTTCGTATTCCACGTCCTACGATTGGGTCGAACCACTGACATTTAAAAAGCATCACCTTCAACCCAACGAGACCTGGATATTCCACTTGTATGATTTTGTGCAAAATTTCGTAGAAGTTATCACCCTGTATATCACTATTAACGCAAACGCCATAATTGTATGTGCTTCTATGTTTTCTGTGTTCGTACCTGTAGAACGTGTAGCCGCTAGTAAACAAGATTGGCTAACACATGACATTTCGTGCGGGACCATTAGCCAAATCTTTTAACTACGTAGGAAGTCTTTCATCAGAATATTTCACCTGTACGTAGCATAAAAACAAATTAATACTTTTTTATGCAATTAATTTTAATAGATGTGTATACAAGTACTTACGTAGTCTCTCAACCACGAGCCGTAATGTTGAACTTTCATGTCTGTGAGTTCATTTGCATTTAGATGAGGATATGTACAAAGTACTTCTTCATCAAATATCCTGAATAATGAAAATACGTTAAATTTGAATATATATATATATACATTATATGTAAAAGACTGAAATTAATATGTACCAGTACGTACCTTTCGAACGGTAATAACTCTTGACAATTTAGTAGTACATATGTGTGGACGTGATTATACTCCTCTAGTGTTAACCAATAGATTTACCTCATGTACGTCTAATCGGTGTAAACTTTCAAGAATTATGCCAAACTGCGGATTATATTGATACAGATAGTTTGTGTGATCATTCGTTGCACGTCGTTCTTTCGTTTGAATATGTGACTCGAAATAAAATGTGTTGAAATATGTGATTTCTTCGAGCAAGTATTGTTTGACAATAGATCCTTCGACCG
>CM071870.1:18791721-18806430 GCA_036759665.1 Gynandropsis gynandra | reverse complement strand
AATTCCAGTTCATATGCTGCTAAGATCCCTACTATTTCTTTAAAACTGGTTGTGTCAGTGTTCAGGGACATATTCATGGCTACTTTCTGAGCATGGAACTTCTTCGGAAGACATCTTAATAGCTTCTTGACGAGTTTCTTGTCATCCAGGTTTTGTCCCAGTACACTTACTTCGTTTGCAATTGCATTCATCCGTCTATTGAATTCCTTCACACTTTCGTATTCTCCCATTTCCAGTTTTTCAAACTGGTGCTCCAACATATCTAGCCGTGTTCTCTTCACACTTGTTTTGCCTTCATGAATGGTTTCTAACGTGTCCCATGCCTCTTTAGCTGATTCACACCTTTGAATCTGTTTAAATTCATTTATGTCAACTGAAGAGAAAATAGCTGTTAAGGCTTTTGCGTTAAACGTCGAACTTCTCTTTTCGCTAGGTGTCCACTGATCTGATGGTTTTTCTTTTTCTTTTCCATTTTCGTCAATCACAGCAGGTGGTGTCCATCCGTTTTTTACTGCATTCTAGGCATCTTCATCAATTCCTCGAATGCTTGCTCGCATCTTCACTTTCCAGTATCCATAATTTGTTGAATCTAACATAACTGGTTTACCGAACGAATACATGTCTCTCGGTCCTTCCATTTTAGTCTTCTTCTTGGATCTCCAACCAGTTTTTAGATTTTACTCTAAATTTTGGTTACCAGCTCTGATACCAATTGAAATCTTGTAGAAGATAGACTATTGAATCGATATTTAAAAGACCTGACGATATCAAACAGTTATGTTATTTACTTGTCAATCTTTAGGTACACTTGTTGGTTTCTACAATGTACTAAAGACCTCCACGGATAACTCCCCCGAGTTAGACGTGTAAATACAACCACCACTGTTTTCACTCACCACTCAGTATCCAATTAAGTACACCTAAAAACTTTGAACTCCCCTGTTCACTGTTTTCTGTACCTCAACGATACTGACCAATTAAGTACACCTAAACTCTGAACTCATTTATTCTGTGTTTTTTGTGTACTCTAGATAATATCCACAGATTCGTTGATCGTCATTTTTGATTTCAGATCAATTTATCTGCCTTTTCTCTCGGCTCAACAATCACCACCGGTTCTTCCTCCGCGCCGTCATGCTGAAATCTCTTCAGCTTTGAATCCGGTCGATTCTCTTGGTTCCTCAATCTTCTTCAGCTTTGAATCCGGTCGATTCTCTTGGTTCCTCAATCTTCTCCTCGATCTTCTCGTTGACTTGCTCCAGTCTCCTTTAATTTGAAATCACCTCCCTTATTTTTCTCAACTACCTGAAACAACACAAACAAACTCCGATCCAATTTTTACTGGATTCACAGAAAGAAAACCCTTTCGAAAGGATACATCCATCTGAATTGAACTGGCCCACCGAGTATTGCCTCATTTTGTAAATGTATTGGTAAATGCTACATGACATCGAAGAATGAAGGCGGAAAAACTTTTTCCAATGCACATAATACTTCAGAGATATTGTTTTTCATTACTTCCAAGCCATCACTTTTTAAATTCCTCGAACATATATCTCTGAAACATATGCTGATTTCACATAACACATCGTAAACATTACGTGGTAAGAGCTCAGCAAATGCAATTGGAATGAGCTGCTGCATGAAAACGTGACAATCGTGACTTTTTCAATCTGATCAGCCTCGAACCAACAATATCCACACACCGAGCAATGTTCGATACATATTCATCGGGAAACTTAACGTCCTCTTTTAACCATTTTACTAATGCCGTTTTCGCCGAACCAGACAATCTGAATACCGGGACAGGTGACCTTTCATCTCTTAATTCCAACTCAGGTCGTCGTCATATTGACTTCAAATCTTTTCTTGATTGTATATTATCCTTGGTTTTATCCGTCACATTCAAAACAGTATTTATGATTTTATCGAAAAAGTTCTTTTCGATATGCATAACATCTAAATTATGACGTAATATCAATGATTTCCAGTATGGTAGTTCCAAAAAGATACTACGTTTATACCAGTTATACCATTCACCTTGACCTTTTGGTTTACGATACCCATGATCTCCACCGCATTCAATTGATTCTTGTAAATCACCCATTGTGTTCAATCTTTCGTAAATGATTTGTGTTCCAGTTAGCATGCACGGTGCCTCTTCTTTTTGTACCACGTTCTTCCGAAATTCTTCTATGACAATCAAACCAACATGGTTTCTTACCATGTACTAGTCGAAATGAATCTGTATCCTTCATACAATATGGACATGCCAATCTTCCGTGCGTGCTCCATCCAGATAACATTCCATAGGCAAAAAAATCGCTAATTGTCCACAACAAAACCACTTTCAATGTGAAATTTTGCTTAGTACTGACGTCATAAGTTAGGATTCCTTCGTTCCACAACTGTCGTAATTCATGAATTAAGGGATGCAAAAAGACATCGAAACTTTTCTTCGGATGTTTTGGTCCTGGAATCAACAACGTCAGAAACATTACCTCTCTTTTCAAACACATCTCGGGAGACAAATTATACGGAGATAAAATCACCAGCCACAGAGAATATTGACTTCCAGATTGTCCATAGGGACCTAAACCATCCGTGAACAAGCAAAGATAAACGTTTCTCGTTTCATATGGGAACTCGGGAAATATTTCATTGAAATCTTTCCAAGCCTTACCATCCGATGGATGTTGCATTATACCTTCGGCCATTGAGTTTTCTACGTGCCATCTCATTGTCGCAGCGGTTTTTTTTCCGATTCATATAACCTTCTCAACATATTTGCTACAAGCATATAGAACATTTTCTTGTATGGTACATATTTACGTGAAGATGGTTTTTTAGGTCGAAATCTGCTTGCACCGCAAAACATGCATTCCAACAAGTCTTTATCATTTCCCCAAAGAACATGCAATTGTTTCTACAAACATCAATTTTCTCATGTGGCACTCCCAAATCTTTTAACACATTATTTGTTTCGTGGTATGTCTCAAGAGCTTAATTATTTTCCGGTAAATATTCCCGCATTGTTTTGCAAATCCATGTAATTTTCAGCCACATTGTAGTCTGTTTTAATACTCATCAATCTTGAAGATAAAGATAAACGATACTGACCTTCACGACAACCTTCATATATAGGTTGTTTCGCCGAATCCAATCGGTTGAAGAATCGACGTGCATCGATGTTCGACATCTCTTCATGAGTTTGTTCATTTACAGCTCTAGAAAAAGCATCTGACACCATTTTCACATATGGATTGGTCGTTGATGCTTCATAAATAACTTCTTCATTTCGTTCTACTTGTGCATCTTGCACAATATCTCTAACACCGCAACTTTCACCGAGAAAAAACCAAATTTTGTAATTTTCAACGAAACCCACCTTATAAAGATGTTTGCAAACAATTTCCTGACTTCGATACTTCATGTTTTTGCATCTTTTGCATGGATATAACATTGTCCCGCGTTCTTGACACAAAGGCTTCATTGATGCAAAATTCATGAATTGCTCCAATCCGTGTAAGAATTCTTGCGTATTCTCTTCGGTTATGGGATCTTTTCTTCTATACATCCACTCTCTCGATCTATATATATTTTGATTTGAAGAAGACGACATTTTGGTGTAAAATATTTTTGTTATTGATGCAATCTTTGGTATAATCTAAATAGTGAACATTCCAACGGACATCCGTTGGAAATTGCAACGGAGTCTGTTGGAGGTTCACGTGAATTTATTTAAACCGGTGAATCTTGAAATTAACAATTTCAATGGGTATCCGTTTTCAATTTTAACGGGCATCCGTTGCAAATGCCAATAGACGCCCGTTGCAATTCTTTCCCCGGATTCTAACGGGTCTTCCAACGGAAATTGCCAACATATAAAAGCCGTTACAATCTGTTAAAAATCGCGACGGATTTCAGCGGATATAGCAACGGAAATAATCCGTTGATAATTGCTTCCAACGGACGGATCCGTTGCCCCGTTCGTTGGAAACACCGAGTTTATTTTGTAGTGATCACTCGGCCGAGTTGTCTAGCGCTCCAGTCTAGCGAAGTAACAAGAGTAATTGTAACTTTTTCATTCTAGTTGAGTTGGTTGTGCTCTGCCTAAGCGATTTCTTGTGACATTTGTGCATATCTTAGTCACATTTGGATTGAGTGAAAATGAACTCATGTTTAACGATTTCACAGTTTTACACCATGATGGTCATTTTGCGCAGAACCTTACCTTGTTTCCAAAAAAAATGTGATCATTAGTCATAATATATGTAAGATCATGAAATAACACATAAAAAAAGAATTTAAAGAGGTTAAAATCATTCAATACACAATAGAAATATGCAAAAAATAATAGAGAAAAAATAACATGATATGTGTATATATATATATATATATATATATTTAGGTCTTGAATAAAACATCCAAGGCGTAAAAATATTTTTCAAAAAAGAACACAAATCAACAAGTAATATTATGTTCAAAAGTTAGAATCATACTACTGGGATTCATCTTTAAAAAATCCAATCGAAAAATTTAGATATAATACCGGTGAATTTTAAATTTTACAATCGAGATTAATTCTTAAATTAATCCAACGTTCCAAGATAAGAACAAAAGAACATGAACAGAAAAATCAAACGGCTGACAACTCGTCGAAAAAAATAAAAATAAAAATATGATGTTTGAGAAAGTAACATATAGAATTCGGCAGAAATCCAACTGTTCTAACATTGGCACAATATCATTTTATTGTTCATTGATAATTCTCTTTTATATAATATATCAAATATTTTCACTTAGAAAATTATCAGCGCGAAGTGCGGATGCTAACATACGTAATATAATTGATAATATTTTTAACAAAAATGAGCCAAATCGTACGGTGCATGAAATTTTATTCATTTAGTATTATCTAATATTAGTTTTAAAACTTTTTTTTTCTTTTAAATAATATGAAACAACTATATCAATAAGAATAAGATTATGTTATTGCATCATATTACATATTTTAAAATGAAATGTATATTACATTGTTTTTCTTACTTGTTTATTAAAAATTTATTAATTAGATATTATTTCATGATATTATATAATTTTTATGTAATATTTTTATTTACACAGTTATCTAATTTATATGAACATATATTGATTATAAGTGATGAAACTTTGAATGATTAAGTATAACTTATATAATTTTGAATGATTTTGAATAAAGTTTTCATATATTGTTGTAGTTTTCGATATGTTTAATTTTAAATATTGGTTTGTAGAATACATTTTTTGATCTGACATCTAATTAGTCTTTTTTCCTTATTTACAAAATAAATATGTGATAGTTACAATTTAAGATCTTCCCCATTTTAAATTTGTATTTCACAGAAATTTGTTTCATACCATATTTTCATTGTAACTAGTAAGGATCCGGTGCAAATAACATAACATATAAATTAAAAAAAAGATGCATATAATAATATATGCGGAATATTGAAAAAAAAAATTCTATACAAATTTTTTAAACATAAGTATACAATTGTATTATACGTTTAAAAATATTTCTTTATACACGACATTCATTGTTCGTTTAATACATTGACCATAATCGTTTGAAATAAGTAATTTTAAACCTTTTCTAGTTTTTGTTCTGGAAATTGCAACGTATAGTTGTCATGACTGAAGACTGGTTTTGGCAAGTATATACCGATTTGATCAAGACTTTGTCTTTGGCTTTTATTAATTGTCATTGCAAAACATAACATGATAGGAAACTGTTTTTTTTTTAAATGAAACGCAATGTTGCGTTCGATGGAATTAATGAGAATCGTGGTGTAAATGCTTTGTTTCCTGCATGAGCACCTGTTAGTATCTTACCTTCGATTATATTCAAACCAAGCTGCGTTATTTGAAGGCGGGTTCCATTGCAGAGGTCAAACGTTTGATCAATGTTCCGCAAAAGTATAATATGTGCGCCTTCTTTGAGTGTAATATAGTGATTAGAAATTCTTGGATATTTTAAACTATTCAAGAACTATGTACTATATAATTCATTATCGTTTGAATAGCGAATCAGAACTTAAATATTCGTGTGGAAAACTTGGAATCTTTGCTAATAATGTGTCATTTAGTTCGTCTACAATTTCACTTGTAGATCATGTAAGTTAGATGACTCATTATTAATTTGCAAACACATATTCGTTATTAATTTTAATACGCGACAATAGTCGAATATTTACGAATATTCGGTATTTATCCACCCCTAATTATTTTATTCATGCTCAAAATATGAAACTATCAAATGAAATTCGTTAGTTTCCACTGAAATAGAGTAACGTTGATTTACTCGAAATCAAATATTATATAAATACCACACTAAAGCCCAGTTGATAACAATTGAAGGAAAAAAATAATAACATTTTTATATTAAAGAGAAAATATATTAAAAAAATTCTTCCATCTAACCTTTTAATTACTATTATCAATTTTTGAATTTTATATAAATATTTTTTATATCCATTAAATATATTTTATATTAAAAAAGATAAAATAGCTAAATATTCAAATTATGAATTTAAAATAACAATTAGGTATAACGGAATTTTTTATATATTCTATTAACTCTAGAAACGTATTATACAACATCATTAACATTATTTAAAATCATTTTCAAAAATTTTACTTTACAAAAATAAGAAACTAAACTTTTTTTTACTATTCTAATTTTGTTCTCTCACTCTTTTCATAAAAATACACACTATTTTTATTGAATTTTTTTTGAAAAAAAGAATTATTTTGCATTTTTTAAATAAATTTCGTTTTAAAAAAAGAAAATAATTTTTGACGTATTTGAATTTTCATACAATACAACATTAATTTTATCAGATTTTTCTTTTCAAAATCTATGCTTTAATAAAAGTATGTTTGTTAATAAAATATATATTTTTTAAAATTTACAACCTCCAAAAAATTTAAATTTAATAATAACAATAATAATAATAATAATAACAATATTACAATAATAATATATTATTATATTATTATTATTATTATTCCTATTCCTAATCTTAAATTACCATTATATCCTTGAAATCCTAATCCTAACGTATTAATTTTTATTCTTTTCTTTTTCTTTCTCCCCGTCTCCTTCCTTTTCTCTCTCTCCTTCTCTCTCTCCCCCACACCATTTCTCGTTCCTCCTCTATCTTTTCTCCTTCTTCTTCGTTTTTCTCGCCTCCTCTCCCTCACGCGCCTCACCTCCCCTCCCCAACCGCCTCGTCTCGCCTCCCCTCCACCGGCGCCTCGCCTCGCCTTCATCACCGCCTCGCCTTCACCGTCGTCTCGCCTTGCCTCACCTCCACCACCACCTCGAACACAACGCCAAATGTGAAATCCCTTTTAAATGGGAAAGTGGTTAACGCCTACATATATATATATATAATTGTGAAATCCCTTCTAAATAGGAAAGTAGTTAACGCCTATATATATATATACATATGATTAGGGTTTAGAAAAAAATTAAAGAAAGAAAGAGGCAGCCGTGGGTTGTATCAACCGAGAGAGAGAGAGAGAGAGAGAGAAAGAGAAAGAGAGAAAGAACGGCTAGAGAGAAGAAGGAAAAAAAAAATAAGAGAAAAGAAGGAAGAAGAATTAATTGGAGAATATTTTCTTCCCGATCTACGTGGGTGAATTCTAATCGAGATTGTGGTAAATCTCTAGTTAATTTTTGTGATTATTTCCTTAATTCGAAGATTCATACTATGGAAATTTATTGATTGAATGGATCTATGATAGGAAAGGATTGATTGGTGTTGTTGTTGTTGTTAGCGTCAAGAATCGTCAAATCGTCGAGAAGCTAAGGTGATGATTTTCTCCACCCTGATTTCGGATTTGTGATCGATCTATGGAAATGGAAGTATTTTTAAAATGAGGCATGATCACAATAGAATTTATAGGATCATAATGGGAAAAATGAGACGTTACAAGTGCAATTGTATTAAAACCCTAAATTGTCGTAGGAGAATTTATGATAAGTATATGAGCTGTATAAGTGACTAGAGATGATCTAGAGAATTGACGTGCGACCAAGTGTTGGGGTCGGAGAACGTCGATATTTGGGTTCGGTGTTTAAACCTAGTGAATATCTTGTTAGTGTGCTCGATCGGGTGGTTTCACACTCGAACCTTCGGAAGAAGGCGTGTGCGAGCGCGTTGGTGAGAGTTGTCACGTGAGGAGTATCGGGTCGATGACGTTAGTATTGCGACACTTGGATCTGGGCCGGCGTCATACCGTGTTGGGGTTGTGGTAACCTTTCGAGCGACGGAGCGCTGTATGATACTGATAGCTGGGGTACGTTGTGACATTGCGAGATTTTCAGTGTGTATTGATAGCTGGGGTACGTTGTGACCTTACGAGATTTTCAGTGTAGTGTACTGATAGCTGGGGTACGTTGCGACCTTGCGAGATTTTCAGTATGCTAGGGTCTTTTGGACTTCACGAGCATATGCCTGAGCTAGAGTCATGTGGACTCTGTGCGTTATGATCCAGTGTGGTACTAGTCTTAGATTTTAGATACTCAGTCGGGTTGGGTAGAGTTATCTGTATATCTTTAGTTTACACTTTGGATATATCATTATTTTATGATATTCAGTTCGAGCGGGAGAATACGTGGCACAGAGTACGTACACGTATTGATCTCACTGAGTGCGTATGTCGTACTCACCCAATTTTTGGGCTGTCGTGGATGGACAGGATATGGCGAGGAGAAAAAGTAACGAGGTTGAGCAGCAACATGAAGGTTCACAGCGGACTGATGGGAGAGGCGTGCACGAGGTCTCGATGAGTTTTATTTTGCATTTCGTATTTATTATTTCATTACGTGACTCTGGTCTTTACGTATTTGTTTTGCTATTTGGTCCGGACCACTCTTATTTCAGAATAAATCATTTATATTTATTTTATAAATACGTTTGAGCGATGACACGTGTAGCCACCTCTTGGAGGTGATGGTGGACACTCCTAGTCCCGAGGTTGTCGCGGGATGGGGGTGTTACAGCACTGATACATCATAACCTGTCATTTCGGACCGATATTGGTTTCCTCAAGTAAACTGTCGGAAAGTATTATAGTTGTCTTGTTATCTTTGTTTTTTTCTTCATTGTCTGAGGAGGTCAGATGCTTGCAGTGATGTTCTTGGGAACTAGAAAGTGATGATAGACTTGCTGTTCCACTCGCCAAGAAGAGGTCACCACGCCGTGGAGCGGTGGCAGGAGATGCGAAAAAGACCAGAGGAAGAGTGATAGGAGATGCGAAAAAGACCATAGTGACACCATAGAAAGCCGCTGACTTCGTTCGAGAGTCGAGAGAAATGCATGGAGAAATGAAGAAATGAAGATGACGTGGAGAAGAGTTTCACTTAATGGATGCTGTTTTTGTTGTCAGTATATAGTACAGTTGTTATTTTCTTTTCAGGTGAATGTTGTTATCAGCATGTAATACATGTTTTTATTGTTTTTTTTTTCAAAAATATCCTAATTGTAAGATATAAATTATCTTGCGAATACTGAAATTAAAATGAAACGAGAAGTGAAACCTTGGATATTGGTAATCTTGAAGCAATAAACTAATTTTTTATTCGTTGATATTATCATTTGGTATCAGAGTCGGTGACGAATGTACAATGACGAGAAGAAATCAACAATCCAAAGTAACGCTTGAGGAAGAAGCTACACAACATGCATCCGTATTGGAGGCATAGATGTCGGAACTCACAAAGAATATGGCGGTTATAATGGAATCTTGAGGTGAGGTTAGGAAAATGGCGACTGGGTGGAGAGAGACACAGAGGCGGATAACTAGAAAAAGGGATACCGACGAACGAGGAAGGAATAAGCAGCGAGGTACCAACTCATCCTCCTCAAAGAATAGAGAATTACCATAATGGAAACCCGGTTGGCAACGGGTAAAGGAAATTGGATCTTCCGTTGTTTTCAGGGAATAACCCAGATGATTGGGTGTTTCGGACTGAGAAATAGTTCGCAATGAATCAGGTTCTTGAGTGGGAGATGTTGAAATAAGCCTTGAGGAGCATGGATGGAAAGGTACTCACCTGGTTAGAATGGATACAGGATCGCATAAAGCTAAGGGCTGGAATGATTTCAAGACCAGACTTTGTAAGAGATACAAAGGGGGTTATGGAGGGTTTATCTTGCGACAGATGATGAAACTTCGATAGGATGGAACAATAGAGGAATATAGATTGAAGTTTGAAGATGCCTTTATGAACAAGCTAAAACAGAATATCCAAAATTAGGTATGCAGGTACAAACCTATGGGGTTGGATGAGATCACTGAATTGGCCCTGATGATTGAAGAACAAGATAGTTTGGAGCCACGAGGAATAACTTATATACATCGATCACTCATTACACACCCTTATTAACCCTTGAATTGCGGTGGGGCTCAGGCTTACAATTGAAAACTCGAAGGACCTCGAGTTAATTCTTACGTGAGAAAGGTATCAGCAGCGGAGATACAAGAGAGACATAACAAGGATTGTATTTCAAATGTGGTGAGAAATATCATTTAGGACACCATTTCTAATATAAGGAGTTCAAGTTTCTCGCGGTGGACGAGGATGAAGAGACAGAAGAGGAAGAAATAGCTGAGGTTGAATTCGTCGAAGAGTTGAAAGAGGAAGAAGGAAAGAAAGATGTTGGGTTGTCACTCAAATCAATGGTGGGCCTCACCACCAATAGAAAACTTTGTATGAGAGGAGAAATTGTCTGCTAAGAGATCATAGTTTTCATTGACTCAAGCGTCACCAATAGTTTCATCTCAGAGTCATTTGTCAGAAAAAATGGATTGACGGTGACAGCCACCCGAGGGTTTGAAGTATCCATCGGAAATGGTCTTGTGATATCTAGCATGGGTAAATGCAAGGCATTAAGGCTGGTGATACAAGGATTACAGATTGTAGAAGACTTCATGTTGTTTGATCTCAGAAATACATATGTAGTGTTGGGATACAAATGGCTTGCGACCTTGGGAGAAACAAGGGTTAGTTGGAAGTTGCATCACATCAGCTTCAGGTTGGAAATGCAAAGGATAGAATTGAGAGGTTATCTAGGCTTAACGATGGCTGAAGTAACACCGAATACCCTTGTAAAACATAAACAAAAAGAGGGCATAGCTTATTTGCTGAAATTAGCGAAACTCTTTACTAGGACACATCAAGAACACACTAAGATACTTGATGTGAGGATTGCTGGTATGTTGCGGAACTATGAAGATGTCTTTCAGTAACCGAAGGATTTACCCCCTAAGAGATGTCGTGAACATGTCATTCACCTAGAGGAAGGGGCTAATCCAGTGAACTTACGACCATATAGGTACTTATTTACTCAGAAGTATGAGATTGAGAAATTGATCACAAAAATGTTATAGGTTTTGCGACCGAGCATCAACCCTTTCTCGAATCCACTCTTACTGGTTCCGAAGAAAGATGGAGGTTGGAGGTTCTATGTGAACTAACGAGTAGTGAATAAACTCACAATACCAGACTAATATCCCATACCCATGATTGACGAGTTGTTGGATGAATTACGTGGGGTTTTGGTGTTTTCCAAAATTGATTTGAAGGTTGGTTATCATCAAATCAGATTACGTGAGGAGGATATTCCAAAGATCACATTCCACGCACATGAGGGACATTATGAGTTCTTAGTCATGTCTTTCGGCTTGACTAATGCACCAACCACTTTCCAATCTGTTATGAATGAGATTTTCCATCATTTTCTCAGGAATTCTATTTTGGTTTTCTTCGATGATATTCTGATTTTTAGCAAAGGGATTGAAGAGCATGTTTATCACCTAAAACAAGTCCTACATATCTTGATAGAACATTGTTTTTATGCTAACAGAAAGAATTATCATTTTCTCTACCACATATTGCATACTTGGGACATATTATCACAGCTGAAAGGGTAATGGTAGATCATGCGAAAATATGTGCGATGTTGTAGTGGCCACAACCAAGCAATGTGGCAGAACTCTGGGGATTTCTCGGGCTTACGAGATATTATCAGAAATTTGTGCAGAACTATGGGAAGATCGCTAAACCCTTAACGGATTTGCTGAAAGAGGCCTTCATCTGGACTCTGGATTTAGTGACAGTGTTCGAACAATTGAAGTTAGCCATGATGTCGTTACCGATACTGGCTCTACTGGATTTCGATGCTCCCTTTGAAATTGAGACCGATGCATCAAAACATGGGGTTGGAGCTGTCTTGATGCAGAACGATAGACTATTGGCTTATTTAAGTCAAAGGTTCTCCTTGCAAGGCAAAATAAAATCGATATATGAGGAAGAACTCTTGGTTGTTGTTAAGGCGGTGGAACGTTGGTGCCACTATCTGATTTATCATTAGCACAGATCAACGAAATTTGAAACACTTGTTATAACAGAGATTTGTCACGCCAGGACAACTAAACTGGGCCACAAAGTTATTAGGACTAGATTTCGACATTGTCTATCGTTCATACAAATAGAATAAGGTGGCTGATTCCTTATCACGATGAGCTATTTTTGAAGAGATTATGGAATTGATAATAGTTTGGAATCGGGACTTGGGTGAGCGGAAGCAACGATTTGAAGTAACAACTTGAAGCAGGTGAAGAAAAGGTTGCTTGTGAGTATCACGTGCAAGATAGATTCTTGTGTAAGCAAAGGAGAATTGTGGTTCCTCGAGGATCACCTTCGATTTCCACACTTTTATAAACGTTTCATTGTGGACCAATTGGAGGTCACGAAGGTAAGTTCAAAACATACAAAAGGTTGTCTGTGAAAGTTTATTGGAAGGAATGAAGCAAGATGTGATAAAATATATCCGAGGATGTGTAGTTTATCAGAAAAATAAGTATTCAACACTCTTACCCACTGGCTTGCTTCAGTCTCTACCCATTCCGAATCGAGTGTGGTCAGATATCTGCATGGACTACATTGAAGGACTCCCTCGATCACAAGGATTCAACAACATACTCGTGGTATTGGATCGCCTTAGTAAGTACGACCATTTTTCTTCCATTAAAACATCTTTATTCGGCATCTCAAGTGGCTTAAATCTTTATTTGGGAGGTGGTTCGACTCCATGGGTACCCTGAAAGCGTCGTCTCAAATAGAGACCGAATTTCCTTGTGTACTTTTTGGATGAACTTGTTCCAAGCTGCAGGCACTACATTGAAAAATAGTTCCGCTTATCACCCTTTGACGGATGAGAAAATGGAGGTTTTGAACAGGTGTTTAGAGACTTACCTCCGTTGTTTTGCGGGCGAAAAACCTTGATTGTGGGTACAATGGCTACCATGGGTTGAGTATTGGTACAATACCTCATACCATTCGGCCCTTGCAACCACTCCTTTTCGGGTCCTTTATGGTCGTGATCCACCGAAGCTCTTACTGTACAAGGATGTGCCAGCTGAAGATGCAACACTTTAAACTCTGCTACACGAAAGGGATGAGGCATTGATACTCATTCGACAACAGTTACTGCGAGCCCAACAACGCATGAAGGTCACTAGAGACAAAGCTAGAAGGGAATTGGAATTCCAGCAAGGAGATCTTGTCTACCTCAAGTTGTGTCCTTATAGACAGATAACTTTATTTTCGAGGAGAAACCCAAAACTGGTTGCACGTTACTTTAGTCCATATCCAGTTGAACAGAAGATTGGCCCTGTTGCGTACATGCTAACTTTTCCGGCTGATAGTCTGATTCATTATGTTTTTATGTCTCCCAATTGAAGGCAGCCATTTTGTCGGATACAGATGTGGTGTTACAGTTACCTATTGCATTGGACACAGATACAACACGAGTTTTACCAGAGAAAGTTCTCGACGCTCATAATTCTGAGACAATTGTGGACAAGGAAGTATTAATCCGTTGGTCGGACCAAACAAAGTCTGAGGCAACCTGTGAATCACTTACTGACTTGGTCCGACAATTTTCAACAGCTCACCTTCAGGACAAGGTGTTTCTTTTTTGGACAGACATTGATAGACTTTCGGTTCCACTCGCCAAGCTGGTTTGAAAGAAGATGTCGCCATGCCGTGGAGCAGGGCAGGAGATACGAGAAACACCAGAGAAAGAGCGACACCACAGGAAACCGCTGATTTAGTTCGAGAGAAATGTGTGAAAAAGTAAAGATGATGTGAAGGAGAGTTTCACAGGTATAAAGGTGCTATGATTGGATGACGTTCTGATTGTCAATACATAACAATTGTTATGTTTTTTTCAAGTTGGATGACGTTATGGTTACCAACACATAACACAAGCATGTGTTGTTATTTTCTTTTCAGAAATATCTTTATTGAAGGATATAAATATATCTTGCCAATATTGAATTTCTTATGGAATGAGAAGTGAAATCTTGAAGATTGATTATCTCGAAGCAACCAACTATTTTTGTTTTTGAATTTTGGGTTTATGTTCATTTTGCTTCTCAAATAAAGTAGATCATTTGATGTGTCCGTGGGACAAGGTTTAATCTTTCACCGTTTAATGTGGTTTTACTTAAAAAAAAGAAGAAGATGCTATTTAGTGGAAGGAATAAAGATGATATTTTGTGAGGTTTTTAAATAAAATAGAAAAAAAAGGGTAAAATTGAAGTTAGCCATGATGTCGTTACCGATACTGGCTCTAATGGATTTCGATGCTC
>CM071870.1:18778768-18789992 GCA_036759665.1 Gynandropsis gynandra | reverse complement strand
GTGGCCTATCGATTGGAGCTTCCTTCATCTTTAGAGGGAATACATGATGTGTTTCACGTATCATTGTTGCGTAAGTGTTTATCAGTGCCAGAGAAGATACTTGTAGAGCCACCAAAAACCTTGAGGAAGGACTTAACATATAAAGAACATCCAATACGCATTGTGGATCACCAAGTGAAACTGTTGAGGCGTAGACAAATTCCGATGATAAAGGTTGTGTGGGAACATCATGGCGTGGAAGGAGCAACGTGGGAATTAGAGGAGGATATGAGACATGGGTATCCTGAGTTGTTTAAATGAGGTTTATGGTTCCTCCATTCATTGAATACAAATGTTGCTGTAAGAATTGGAGACGTAGAATTCGAGGACGAATTCCTTTGTAGTGGGGGAGAATTGTGAGGTCCGTGAAACATGGTAAGTCGGTTCACCGACTTACCTATATATATATATATATATATTTATATTATTCATTATTAGGGTTTCAAATTTAAACAGAAAAGAGAGCCGCCGTGGGTTTAAACCGAGAGAGAGAAAGAAAAAAAAAGGGAAGAAGAAGGAAGAAGGAAAAAAAAGAGAATAAGAAATTGGAGAAGGATCTTCAATTTTTCATCGCGTTCTTCGTGGGTGGATTGTAATCGCGATTGTGGTAAATCTCTAAGTAATTCGTTGTGATTATTCACTTAATTCGAATATTTATATTATGGATAATTATGGAATTGAATGGATCTATGATAGGGAAAATTGGTCGGTGTTGTTGCTAGTAATATTAGCTAGAATCGTCAAATTGTCGGGAAGCTAAGGTGATGATTTTCTCCACCTAATTTCGGATTTGTGATCGATTTATGGATGAGATTATATTTTTAAAATGAGGCATGATCACGATAGAATTTATAGGATCATAATGGGAAAAATGAGACGTTACAAGTGCAATTGGATTAAAACCCTAAATTTGTCGTATGAGAATTTATGATAAGTATATGAGCTGTATAAGTGACTAGAGATGATCTAGAGAATTGACGTGCGACCAAGTGTTGGGGTCGGAGAACGTCGATATTTGGGTTCGGTGTTTAAACCGAATGAATATCTTGTTAGTGTGCTCGATCGGGTGGTTTCACACTCGAACCTTCGGAAGAAGGCGTGTGCGAGCGCGTTGGTGAGAGTTGTCACGTGAGGAGTATCGGGTCGATGACGTTAGTATTGCGACACTTGGATCTGGGCCGGCGTCATACCGTGTTGGGGTTGTGGTAACCTTTCGAGCGACGGAGCGCTGTATGATACTGATAGCTGGGGTACGTTGTGACCTTGCGAGATTTTCAGTGTGGTGTACTGATAGCTGGGGTACGTTGTGACCTTGCGAGATTTTCAGTGTGGTGTACTGATAGCTGGGGTACGTTGTGACCTTGCGAGATTTTCAGTGTGGTGTACTGATAGCTGGGGTACGTTGTGACCTTGCGAGATTTTCAGTGTGTACTGATAGCTGGGGTACGTTGCGACCTTGCGAGATTTTCAGTATGCTAGGGTCTTTTGGACTTCACGAGCATATGCCCGAGCTAGAGTCATGTGGACTCTGTGCGTTATGATCCAGTGTGGTACTAGTCTTAGATTTTTGATACTCAGTCGGGTTGGGTAGAGTTATCTGTATATCTTTAGTTTAGACTTAGGATATATCATTATTTTATGATATTCAGTTCGAGCGGGAGAATACGTGGCACAGAGTACGTCCACGTATTGATCTCACTGAGTGCGTAAGTCGTACTCACCCAATTTTTGGGCTGTCGTGGATGGACAGGATATGGCGAGGAGAAAAAGTAACGAGGTTGAGCAGCAACATGAAGGTTCACAGCGGACTGATGGGAGAGGCGTGCACGAGGTCTCGATGAGTTTTATTTTGCATTTCGTATTTATTATTTCATTACGTGACTCTGGTCTTTACGTATTTGTTTTGCTATTTGGTCCGGACCACTCTTATTTCAGAATAAATCATTTATATTTATTTTATAAATACGTTTGAGCGATGACACGTGTAGCCACCTCTTGGAGGTGATGGTGGACACTCCTAGTCCCGAGGTTGTTCCGGGATGGGGGTGTTACACCAAACTCCTCGGCAAGGCTGACCTAAAAACCCTAAACGCGAATTAAAGAGAAGCACATCCAAGGGACATAAACGAAGGGAAATGGCCGGTGAGGAAATCTCACCGTCCAAAACAATTCCAAAAACACTCATCCAACGATAGAGCTGAAGATACGGAAGGAGCGAGACAGACCGGGTAAATCGGATGGCTCCAGCAACCGGGGCAAACCCATCACCGATGGCAACCCGAATGTCCTGACACCGTACACGTCGCGAGAGACCAAATTGACGGGGAAAGAAGCTGTCACGTATTTACTGAGAGTTGAAAAAGGGGTGTTTCCCTTTTAGTATATGTATGATGATTGCTTCTCTACGTGTATATCTTGTTTTTTAATTATAAAATGTCAAATATTCGTTTTAAATGAATTTTACGACACTGCAATTTTGCAAGCAAAATATGAATGTTAAAGTGTAAGTTAAATCGCTATCTTTTACAAAGATAGAATTAATTCATCATCAAACTTGAAAATAAATTGAGTACCCTAATAATTGAGTATCATGTAATAATATGGTCATCGCAAACAAGGTTGGCTCAACTAAAAAACTAGAAAAAAATACTATATCATAAAATTAAAATAAGTCTTTTTATATTTTTAACATCAAGCTATTCTAAATACTATTTTTTTGAAAATAATAGATCTTAAATTCATTAAGACCCTGTTCGAATACTCCTGTACTATATAGATTGAACCGCCTCTGATCGCAAGTATGTACATGTTTACATTCTGAAAATAATAGTTTATATTTTCTTGTCAAATTATATACATAATAAATTAGTATTAAAGAATATAAAATATAGCTCCAATCTAACCAAAACTTATTTATAAATGTTTTTGGAATATAACTAAATATAGTTACCTTTATATATTATTTATTTTTATGTTGAAGGATGACTAATATTTGATAATAAGACAAACAATAAAATTTGTGTGATTTTAATGATGCTGAGGAATACAAAATGCAAGAGTTGACGCTAACGCGTCGGAATAATAGTGACGTTAGAATAATAGTAACATATTGACCGTTTGGTTGTTGTTGATAAGACGTTGTCGTTTTGTAAAGGAAATTACATAAATACCCTCTCTACGAAAACAAAACAAAAAGTACTTGTAAACATTTACTCACATATCGCCCCCTAAACTTAAAGCAAATCTTAAAATAGTAGTGATATTTTTGGAATTTACAAACAGACAATTTCACATAAATACCCTCTCTACGAAAACAAAAACTACTTGCAAATATTTATTCAAAAATCCCCCCTAAACTTAAAGCAAATCTTAAAATAAAGTGTTACTATTTTGTGATTTTACAAACAGACCTTTAATTTCAAAAGTAAAAATAATCGATTAGTCTAAAAAAATTCAAAGTAATAGTTAATAAAATTCGACTACTTTATTTAATCTTATATACATACCCACCGAATCCTAATGGTGATAATAAGACAAACAATAAATTCCAAAAAAAAACTTTATTTTTTAATCGTAAGAAATGTGGGTGATTTAATGATGAGGAGAAATATGAAATGCAAGAGATGGCGTTGACACATCAAATTAATAATGACGTAGGGGTCATTTGGTTGGTGTTAATAACGGAGATTGTCGTTTTAGAGAGTAAATGACATAAATATCAATTTCCATTTACTAATGCGTTCATCATTCATGTCTGAAGATGTTTTCTTCGAGGAAAGGACGCGCGATGTATCATGTGAAGATGATGCAGTTTGCTCTTCTGTTGTTTCCCAGATTGGATAACGGTGGATATCCCAAATACAATACCCTTGGGCTCAGTTATCTGTGGGTTCTCTCTCCTTAGACGTAAATGGAGATTTATGATGGAGACCGGTGGAGAATAGAGAATTATGATGGAGAGTGGAGATTTATAAAGAAGAGTGGTGGGGAGTGGATAGTAGACATGAGTGGAAAATGAATTTCATCGTACACATGGGATCAACTTGTAACTTACAAGTTGTAAGGCCCATATAAGTTTCGTAACTGGGCCTCAAGCTAACACATGGAATCAATGGCCGCCCAAACCACCGACCTTTCTCGTTACCTCTTCGTGAGCAATCGAATTCAAAATCATGGAGACTTTCTGATTACGGTTTGGTCTTGTAAGAGCTTTTTCTGTTGCGTTATCATCGAAGAGTGTAATTCTTGAATCCAATCGATTGTTTCGTCGTTTCCGGTTTCCAGTAAGTGGAGTTTTCTCAGTTATTTGTGTTTCAACGTTCTGGAAATTTCTGGAAACCTAACAGTGAATTTGCACAGAGAGAGAGAGAGAGAGAGAGAGAGAGAGATGACGATACTTTACGCGCTGGTGGCGAGAGGGACGGTGGTGCTGGCGGAGTTCAGCGCGGCATCGACAAACGCAGGTGCGATAGCGAAGCAGATATTGGAGAAGTTGCCGGGGAACAACGGCGATAGCCACGTGTCGTACTCTCAGGATCGGTATGTCTTCCACGTCAACCGCACCGACGGCCTCACCGTCCTCTGCATGGCCGACGAATCATCCGGAAGTACGCCTCATGTTCTCTTTCTCTTTGCTTTCGATTGTTCGATTGATGTTTTGGATTTTTCTTCTTAGGTTTGGCTACAGTTCTTTAGTTGTTGTTCAGCATAATTTAGATGAAATCTGGCAATCGAAGAAGTTAGCCTATGCTTTTCCCTTTTTATTTTTTTTTGGGTAAAGTCAAGCTAATTTCCGAATATTTCCTTCTCGTTGAATGTAAGTAGCTCGCCTTACTGAAGGAAGTTGGATATTTCTCTGTGTTTGAACTGCCTGATACTAGGTTTGCTAAGACGAATTATTTCTCAATCGTATGTTTACATTGTTAACTTTCGATTGTTTTTTTTTTTTGACACTAGAATGTTATTTCTTGAATAATTTGCTACAGTATTTGATTTTGATTGATAAAGAAACAGAATTCGCTTTTCTGGTTTCAGTTCCAAAAGTTATGATAGTGATAACATTATCAAAGGATGTTATTCTTTTAGTAGTGTATTTAACATGGCCTGTCATTTTCCTGATAAATGTGAGCAGAGAAGTTGGTGTTAAGTTGTTCTTCTGTTTGCTATTGATTCTGGTTTGAAAGTTTAGAACCACTTTTCTTTCTTGTTGCTAGTAGACTCTGGGCACAAGTCTTGAATGGTTAACGATGGTATAAGAGAGCGTAGGTATTGTTTTTTACGTTGCTGTTGAATAATTTGCTCAGGGAGAATCCCGTTTGCGTTTCTGGAAGATATCCATCAGAGATTTGTGAGGACGTACGGCCGTGCGATTCATTCAGCTCAAGCTTATTCCATGAACGATGAATTTTCAAGAGTCCTAAGCCAGCAAATGGAATACCACTCAAATGACCCAAATGCTGATAGAATAAACAGAATAAGAGGTGAAATGAGTCAGGTAAGTTCTCAAATATTTTTTTCAATAGCCTCGCACATGTACTATTGTGCAGGTCCCCATGGTTAACCCTGAGGACTTCCTTTATGGCAGTTAGTCTTTAGGTTTGGTACATATACAATTGAAAACTGAAAACATTGATTGTTTATCTATTATTCCACTGATTTACTCGGATGTTAATGGTGCAAAGTTTTGGTTTATTTGCAGGTCAGAAATGTGATGGTAGAGAATATTGATAAAGTTTTAGATAGAGGTGAGCGTTTAGAGTTGCTTGTTGATAAAACCGCTAATATGCAAGGGAACACTTTCCGGTTTAGAAAGCAAGCTCGCCGCTACAGAAACACAGTATGGTGGAGAAATATCCAGCTTATGTAAGTCATCTGGACCATGACCCTTTTTCAAGAAATCGAAAATTCCATCTTCAGAGGATATACAAAATGTAACAGCTTATTGAATATGAGTTGAAACTTGGTTGCTTCAAAATTGATATCTTATGTTGCTAATCGAACTAATTTTCTTGATCTGATGATCATACATCTGTGATAAACGTGTTTCGTTTATGCAGGATCGTTCTGATACTTACACTCCTGGTTATCATATATGTCGTTGTGGCCTTTGTTTGCCACGGGCCAACACTTCCTTCGTGCTTCAAATAAGCTTATGCTCGCTTCCACCTCCTGGGTTTACTGTACTGAGGTCTGTGTGTATCTGCTTTGAAGTCTTCCAAGTGAATATGCCTGTGTTATGGTTTTGGTAATTAATTTGGAATTTATCATAAACTATGGTGGATCCATAGAATTGTAGCGCCCTAGGTTTGCAATGTTTTGATTTTCAATGCTTGTAAGTTTAAAAATTGTTAATATTTGTAGGACAAGTTTTTATTGATATAATGTATCGATAATATAGAGTTCTCTGCATTGTTTAGAAAGAAAAGAGAGTCTGATAGTGGTCAACAGTCAAAGTCAGAATTGACGTAGATCATGTTATATATATATGTATATATAATATGTGTATTTGGTTACATGCTTGGTGAGATGTTATGTTTTGATCATTTGAAAGAATCTTGTGCAATTGAGTCTTTTTTTTTTGTTAGGGAATATTGTCTGAAATTATACAAATGCGAACTATTGTTTGCTTTTTCATACACATTTTTAATATATCATTTTAAATATATATATAATATCTGATTTTTATATTCATAAAAAGTATTATGTCAACTTATTTTCAACGAAGTTTGAGAAATTTTGGAGATTGTATAAAAAAGAATTGTAATCTTTCACGGACGTTTTTCTGGATTTACTTGTAAATAAACCATGAGATTTTTGTTTTCCTTTATCCCAATCATGAGAGATTTACTATTTTTCATAAAAATTGCGATTCGATTGAAGTGTTAAAAAATGATTATGAATTTGAATATTAAATCTAATTGCCCAGCCCTACATATAACTACAAATATTTTTATCAATTCATGTATTATTTTTAGACTCAAACTGTTTCTTTACGTTAGTATTTACAACATAGAGAGTTACAAAACATGTGATTACAAATAGATGGAAAGGATTGAAAACTTAGATAGACAACCAAAATAATTAATATTTTGAAGAGAACAAAATGTATAACAATACTAGTTTTATTTATCAATCAGTCTTTTAAATACATTTGTTTGCTTTTACAACGTTCTAAAGATTTCCGCAGATAACTTCCCTGAGTTAGATGTAAATAACGCTAAATGTCTCTCACATATTTTTTACGATATCTCTATAAGTACACTTAAAACTATGTGATCTGCATTCACTATGTTTTCTTGACTTCTTAAATACTCGTCCTGATAAGTTAACTACATTTTTTTTATGTCAAGTTAATTTATCAATTCTTCACATGTGTCCAGGTAAACCCGCCGGTTTTCCAGCCGCACATTCTTGCCTTTTTTCTTCATATCTTGACTTATTTTGATCCTCTTTTTATTCCTTTTTCTTCTCCTTATTATTCTCTTTGACTTCTTTATGTTCTCTTCATTCCTCTCTTGAAACTTTCTGCTCCTTATATTTCTCAACAACCTGATTTACAAAAATATATTCCACGTTTCTAATTTATTGCATTAACAATCTCCCCCTTTGAATTCTTATCACATAAACACAGATCAGAGTAACATATAGTATTCAAACATAATGCAATAATCATTCAAACATAATGCAATAACCAATCAGCTTAAAGAAGTTCAAACATGTACGTAATTAAATACACTTAAAAATATAACAAGTTCATAAGCACACTTAAAATATGTCAGCAAAAGGAACACATTAGTTCCTTGATCTTTTTCCCGTAGCTTTACTGGTTGTTGGCTCCATTCTTTCTGCATCTTTCCTTGGTTCTCCCCCTGTTTGTGTGATAAAAAATTAAAACAATATATATCAAAATCAAAAAACCGAAAAAACACAATAAGAGTTAAAAAAACTTCACTAGTTTACTCTGATGATTCTTCAGTAGAACGGTCAGTTCCCTTTGAACATTCTCCATATCAGACATGATTGTTGTGACCTTCCGTTGTAAATTAATGATGCTTTGGACCACATCATTCCCAGCATTTTCATTGTCGTCAGAGGATGGCATCTTGGCCATATACCGCTTCTCCAGAATAATCCATGGAGGAATGTTCTCTCGTAGTTCTTACTTCCCCACAATGTCCAGTATTTGTTGAGTCAGAATGTTATGGTTCAAGTAGGGAAATGGCAGAATAAACTTTGTTGAGTTGGACAGTCCAAGACCCATGATGGAATCCAAGAACACTTTTCCAAAGTTTATAAGGACATTATGCTTTATGCAGTAGAGAAAAGTGGCAGTGTCTTGTCTGATCCCATCTGTTTTCTTGTTCGGGACCTAGTTCATGCGACTCATCTTATTCAGTAAAGCATATTCCCATTCAACATGGAATTAGGAATCTGTCCTAGCCATTTCTGTAGAGCTTCATCAGTAAGCTCTTTGGTGACCTCATCCATATCTCCAAATCTATTTGTAGTTCCTTAGCTATTGTAATATCAACATTCGGCGTGCCAATGAAACTATTGATGTTCGCTGCATCAAACTGGACAAGCCTACCTCTAGTATAGGTCTTCCCAAACATTGGAGACCCAACATCCTCAATTTCTGGATTTAAATTTGCGTAGAACTCGTAAATCAGCTCTTTACACACATAAACAACCGATGTTACTGTGTGAGTGAGTTTTCTGTCGACCAACATCTTCTAGATGGACAGATGTTTGAACTGATTCACACTCAACCCTCTTTCCGAAAAAATCTCTCGTTCATTGAGAGTCTTAAATTTAGATGCGTTTGTTTCCTTTTAATTTTTTTGAGAATAAACTTTTGAAGGAGATATGGGGGTACCTCTCTTTGGTGACGAAACTCGCGGTACCGATGATCTACCCGAATTTTGCACTTCTTCTCGGACATCTCTGTGCGACGACGAACTGGAGGAACTTTGTTGAGGATCGCATTTGGAATGTGTTTCTACTTAAACCACTGGAGGTGTGGTTGCACGCTGATTCCGGTTTTTCTTTGGAGCCGGTTTCTTCGAGGCCATGACCTTATACCTTTTGCCATTTATTCTAGGAGGATCGTCTGTAAAAGTAAGGTCTCCAACTCTGACTGGGACATTGTTGTATAGTATGGTGACATCATCACCGAGAGCTCGAATTCCTATTCGCCTGGTGTTCATATTTTCTCTGTTTTTGTTGAAAAATCTGCAGAGAATTTTCACTTCTTCCTCTCTCAAGTTGTGGTTAGGATTTTGAAAGTTCACCTGAAATATGAAGAGTAGCAGTTCAGAGAAGAATGCACAGACGGTTTCAAAAATGAGTAGCAGTTAACAAATGAGAATAACTACACCAGTCACGTCAGCTACCAATGCATCAAATCACACAAAAACACTTTTTCAGAAAATCGCCCTGTTAAAAAAAATCACTGAGTATGTGAAATTTATTTCTTTATATAAAAAACAAATAAGAATGATGAATAATTAAAAATAATCAGACCGGTAAGATGAAGTCAAATAATTCACAAGACTAACTATTTAAGTACACTTATACAAGATTGGTTTTCACTCAAAACAAGCTTCAGCCAAAATTGCCTCCTTTGTTTTTACTATTTTTTTATATTTAAAAAATCATCAGCTTCTAGGACGTTGTTTAGATATCCTTTTGTTCATATAACAAACTCCTTGATTACCTTTTTTAGGTATACTCTTATGTAAATGAATTTAACATAGAGGAGTATTTAAGCTCAACTTAGCTTTGTATTATAGGACGTTATAACTGAAACTGAATACCCCTTAACTTAGAGCGGAGCATATACCCATAACAAGCTTTTCTTAAATCTCTATAGAGATAAGTATAAAAACTGTTAGAGGAGTAAGTGATGCAATTAAGTGCACTTAAATTACCTGAAAGGAAACTTATAAAAAAACGGGAGCATTTATTCAATAGGCTGAGCATGAGTCATCTAAGTGTACTTAAGTTATACAGACTTATAACTTATTTTTCCTTTTTATTTGTAAGATCATAAAAAATTTAAAAATTCATCAATTTATCACTTATAGCAACAAAATCTTCAAAACTCACAAACACCAAGTGATTTACTTAAAGAAACAAACCGATTCAAATCCAAAGGTTTCGTGAAGATGTCTGCTAACTGACGTTCCGTAGGTACGTATTCCACTTTCATTTGCTTTTGTTAAACCTTTTCTCTCAAAAAATGATGTTTAATCTCAATATTCTTTGTCATGGAATGCTGAACTGGATTTTTCGAAATATCTATGGCACTTGTATTATCACACCATGCAACAAAAGTTTTAGAACTCATACCATAATCAGCATCTGGTTAATCCATATAAGTTGAGTGCAACAGCTTTCCACAGCAATGTATTTAGCTTCTGTTATAGATAGTGACGTAGAATTCTGCCTTTTGTTATGCCAAATTGTTTCCAAGAAAGAAACAACCGCCAGAAGTGCTTTTTCTATCATCCGCATTTCCTCCATAATCAGCATCACTGAAACCAACAAGTTCCCAATTAGTATCCTTGGTGTATACAATCCCATATTCTGATGTACCTTTGACGTATTTAAGTATTCTTTTCACAGCCATCAAATGTAATTTTTTGGGTTTCGTTTGATATTTGGCGCATATCCCTACACTCAAACACAAATCAGGTCTACTTGCAGTAAGATATAGTAAGCTTCCAATCTGATAATTTGAAATATGATTGATTGATTCAAATGAGCCAAAACGGCTAAATATAAAAAAGTTCAAAAGTTAGACCTAATTACAAAAAGACTTATATACCCCTATACATGTATCCTTTACACGCCCCCTCAAGATAGAGCACCCTCGGTGAGTCCAATCTTGGAACACAAGAGCTGAAACGGAAGTCTCGGGAGAGGCTTCGTGAGAATATCCACGAGTTGATCCGCAGCTCGTACATGAGTGGCTCAAAGAGTATTCGACTCGACTAGGCCGCGGACGAAGAGATAGTCTAGCGCCAAGTGCTTCATTCACCCATAGAACGGTCGTGGACGCAATAGAGCGATATTCAGCCTCGGTAGACGAACGGGAGAGTTCGGTTTGCTTTTTAGACGACCAGGAACAGGAAAGCGCACCAAGGAAGAGAAGATACGCCCCGGTGGACTTGAGATCAAGGGA
>CM071870.1:18731800-18746598 GCA_036759665.1 Gynandropsis gynandra | reverse complement strand
TTAAGGGTAAATTTGTCTTTTCTCCAGTTTTTTTTCGATTAAATAATTATTTTAGGGAAGGGTATTTTTGAAGCGTTTTAGCCCTACGAGGGTATATCTGATATTCCGCCCATCGGAAGCCATCACCATTGGTTTTACTTTTTTTCTCTCAATTAATTTTTATTTCATTGACAAAATTTTTTAACCTTAATTATATGATTCGACCAAATTTTGACTTAAGAAGTCCAATATTTTTCGGGTTTCAATACATTTTTTGTTGTTGAAAGACATTCTAATAAAATTAAAATGTAAAAATAAAATATTATATTCACAAAAAATTAGTTATCAATATTTATCACAAATACATTTCATTAGCGATCTTTAACTTTTTTTATCTATACGCAACCAATTGTTACATGATCGATCAAAAAAATTTTCATCATTTTTTTGTGTTGATAAAGGTGATCACAAACTAAATCTATAAAGAAATTGATTTAGTTTTATATAAGTATGAAGAAATTATATATATATATATATTAATGTTTAAATTTTTATTGAAGTACCATTCAATGTCTTCTTCACGGCTCGGATCAAGGTGTAGGTTTTACGTCGTTTTTGTTCCATTCGGAGTAGCTCTAATGTTGGTTCATGACGTATTTGCGATGACAAGTGCTCGATGATTTCTGGTGGGATAGTTTGATAGAATACTTGATATAAGGAAAATATTGTACTAGACTTGGGGTGTGAAAAATGTAGGATTAATCAAATCCGAAAATTATGATTGTCTTCAACTTTGTTATTATTGTTATTGTACGAGTCTCAAGAACTTTGAAATAAGACTCATTGACCAAGCCATGGGCCTCGAGAAGCTTGCAACAAGACTCGTGGACCCATGGGCGATGCGATTGGCAAGTCGATTGGGAAAAATCGATTGGTCATGAACTAAACGAGGCCATGGCAATACCTTCACAAGAGTGGTTAGCTGAGGGTGTAATGAGGTTGAATGCGAAGGTGGGCGAGAAATTTGCCAAGAAAAAGGAAATGGTAGTTGGTCGATGGCACGGCGAGGCCGAATTCGAGGGTAGGCGAGAACTTTTCAAGGTCGAGTGCGAGGGCAGACTAGAACTATTTGAGGCCGAAAAAAGGCAATAGAAGCCGAAGAAGGTTAAAAGTTAGGATGGTCGATGGCATGGACGAGGGCAGACTGCCAAAGGAGGGCGGACGACTCGGACTGTCGGTGAGACATGTAAATGCGAGGAATAAAATAATAGGTTTACTGGATTTTGTCATTAATTTTTCCTTTCACACACACATACCCCATTGTTTAGTGTTGATTTCAATTTTCCATAGTGAAAGATGTAATTGTGAGTAAAATACATTTGTTAACTCGTAATTTTCACAATGGGTCTATTTACAAGATCTCGCAACCACAAGAGATGATTATCCGTTTTATTCTGCACAATGACAAATATTATTATAATAACTCATATTATATTAACAATTTCATATATTTTATTGAAACACATAAATTACTTACATATTATTTGGTCCATGTAGAATCATCTAACATCTTATAATCATTACAACATTATACATATGCTAAATGAATTATATATATATATACACATATACATATATATATATGCTCATGTGTATTAATTTACATTTCAAAAGGCTTGGGATATTCGTAATTGAATATGACATAAGTATGTTTATGTGTAGATCCCGTTGTAATAGTCGTACATCATTTTTCTTTCCAGCAGTTCCACCAATATAATGAAATATGTTTGTAACATCCAATACAATATATGAAAATGCCACAAAACCATAAGAATATCTATCTAGATCCTGCTTCGTATTTAAACATGTGGCGTTTGAGGCCCAATATAAGTTACATTTTTTAGTTTACCTAAAACTAGGTTAACTAACTATTTAGAAAAAGAAGAAGAACCAATTGTGCCGCCTGCACCTTTCACGGTCGTAGGATAGGAAAATGATAAAAGAAGATAAGGAAGAGAAAAGAGAATTTGGAGGAAAATTCACCAATTTCTCGTCATTTTCTCTTTGTGGGTGAATTCTATTAGAGATTTTGGTATGACTCTGAATTTTTCCTTTTCATTATATCTTCAATTTGAAGATTTATATTATGGATATTGATTATTTGAATGGATCTATAATAGGAGAAAATCGATTTGTATTTTTTTTTGTAATATCATCATGAATCGTCAAATCATTGTGAAAAATTAAAGTGATTATCTTTACCCATCAAAATTTGGTTATGTCGTTGATTTATGGAGAAATTCTTACGTTTAAAACGAGACATGATAACCGTGAAAATTTTAGGAAATTCATAAAGGGGAATTGATTCGTATAAGTTAAGATTGAACCAAAAACTAGAATCATCATATGATGATTGATACCATATATATGAGTTGGTTTTGGTGAAACTAAAATGGTTAGAGATGATCTGAACATTGATGCTCGACCAAGTGTCGGGGTCGAAGAAAGTCGATATTCTGGATTCAGTGCTACAGTCCAGTGAAAATCTTTTCTACTATACCCGATCGAGTGATTCCACACTCAAACCTTCGAAAGAAGGTGTATGCGAGCATATTAGTGAGAGTTATAACGTGAAAAGTATCAGGTCCACGTCGTTAAATTTGCGATACTTGGATTAGGAGCCAATGTCATACATTGGTGGGGTTGTGATAATGTATCGAACGAAGAAATGTTATATTTAGTGAGATTAGTGGATCTACTAGCATTGTACCATGTTGGAGTCGTCATAAGGTTTCGAGTGACAGAGCGTTGTATTTACTCAGATCAATGGATCTGTCGATGTTGTATCATGGTGGGGTTGTGGTAACCTTTCGACCGATGAAGCGTTGTATTTAGTGAGATTGGTGGATCTATCAGCAATGTACCGTATTAGGATTGTGATAACCTTTTGAGCGACATAACACTGTTTTGTACTGATGGATAACGTACGTTGTGATCTTACAAGATCAATAGTGTGCTGGGATCCTTAGGACTTTGCAAGTGTATCCCAGAACTAGAGTCTTACGGATTTGGTATGTTATGATCCGGTGTGGTACTAGTCTTAGACTTAGGATATGTAGTCGGGTCAAGTAGAGAGTGTGAGAATAAGTGGCACGGAGTGCATGCACGTATTGACTCACTGAGTACGTCTTCGTACTCACCCCTTTGTGGTCTATCGTGGATGAGCAACTTATAGCAAGGAACAAAAGCAATGAGATTAAACAACAATGAAACCCACAACATATCAATTGAAAAGGTGTGTAGCAGGTCTTGGTAAAATTTATTATACATTTCATATTTATCTTGATTATGATTTTATATATTTTCTGTTGCTTATGGTTCGAACCATTTTAATTTGAAATAAAATTACTTATTTTATTCTATAATTGCGGTTAACCGATGACACGTCTAGCCACTTTTCGGAGGTGATGGTGGACACTAGTCTCGAGGTTTTTTCGGGATTTGGGTGTTACAAATGTGTATAAGAACTTTGGTTGTCGTTTTTTTATCGTTTTCATGATATTTCAAATTGTTTTGCGAAATATTGTAATAAAGTCATGAGATCGTAGCTCACATGATTCGAAGTGTCAAGTTGGGATTTTGAGTTGTGGAAAGTTATGTGGCTAACCATGTTTTGTGGATAATATCAAGGAGGATGATTAATAGACTTTTTTTTGCATAGAGCGGACAAAGGCTTTTGGTTTATTAGCCATACACAAATCCAATCATCGAGACAAAGGTCAAGGAGTAAGGTATATATAGATGTCATATGAGAAGTCTTAAGAGAGCTACTATTAGAAGGTTAAAAACATGACCAAATGAAGAGTTGATTAGTTACAGGCAAATGGAGATGTCTGCTTACTTCTATGTCGTGGCTCAAATGACTAGATTTAGTACCAAATTATTATGTAAAGGTGTGATACCTCCCATAAGGGCGTATTAATAAATGTTTCGACTTGGAAGGAACTTTCAGTTATCAAGATGTTGATTAGAGTTTAAGTTGGATATTGTGTTCCGCTCTTTGGTGGGCGAAGGAATTTTTTGGTGAGATGAAATTTAATGGGGATTTATTTCCTAGGGTTAAGTTAAAAATAACTTTTTGAGTTGAAACATGTGTCGCACATTGCTTGTAGAGTGATGGAGTTGGCATTTCCTAACTTACATATACTTCTTATACAGTTGCTTAGTAAGATGAGACTTATTGGAATTATCATGATATGGAACGCAATTAGTGACGTATGAGACTCTTCAGGTCAACGCATATTTGTAAGGAATGCATCTAGGAATCAGATAAAAGATTGAGATGATTAGGTACGCATCATCGTCTAAGATACTCTAAAAATCTCACTTAGTAGGGATATGACTCATTATGGAGGGCATCTTAAAGTTTTCAAAAGAAATAAGGAGACAAATTGTCGAAAAAGTTTGAGGGGAGACATGATCAGATAAGAGTGATTCAAAATTTCTAATCGTAGATTATTCAAGGAGCCTATGCTATCACTCTTGAAGCAAGCATGTTGGAAAATGCTAAGAATTTGACATGAGAGTAGGATGCGTCAGATGTAGCAGTTTTGAACATTGAATTTCATGAGTATGATAGGCAAGTTTTGAACATTGAATTTCATGAGTATGATAGGCAAGTAGGAGAATACGCTATATGCGATAACAATCAACCAAGTGTTTTCATTGTGGGAGTAGGGAAAACATGTTAAGAGATTGTTTTAGACCTTTATCCCTACAACCACCAAAGGTTCTAGTTCCAGAGAACATAGCTAAAAGGCCAGAGCACACACCAAAAATGCAATGGCTAAGACGCAGAAGCTCGGTCTATCGTCAGATCGATAATCATGGGAGGCCTACCTACTCATATATTTTTTTTGACACCATTGTCCCACATAGTTTCGTGAAACCATCGATATCAAATAGATTTGCAACTAATTTCGAAGTTCTAACTGGTATGTTTAGAGTGGATACTCTAGAGGGTTGGATTAGAACTCTCAAGGAGTTCATAATTAATGAGATATATGTGGTCATAAATAAGAAGTTAACCGAGTCTCTAGTGTTAGTTGTACCATAATCAAGAGTTTGATATATACATATTGTATACAGATGCATAAAGGATATGGCTGATATCATACTGTGTTGGGGCTGTGATAACCTTTTGAACGATGAAACGTTGTATTTAGTCAGATCAGTGGATCTAGCGGTGTTGTACCATGTTAGGATTGTGATAACCTTTCGAGCGATGATGTGCGTTATATCAAGTAATAAAAACCTAGACTAACGCTTCCGCAAGAATACGGATCGTGTAGTAACTAGGGTCGAACACAAGGAGTTAATGCGACTAATGAGCTACTAAACTAATTGAATAGACGTGTGAGATGACTAGAGTTGGGATTGTGGTTAAGCTAAGCTAAACTAAATCGAAGAGAATAAACTTATGGCTAAGCACCATAGGTATCGAGAGTCACACAACGATGCAATGAAGTTCTAACAAGATCATTGGTCTTAGATACTATCACGAGTATTCAAGCTCTCCTATAGGAACTGACTGGCGTAGACTTGTCCACTATCTAGCATGCATATACCAATGTATCCATTGCGTATCTTACATGCATAGACGCATTATGGCCGCTATCCTAATTCCTAGATTAAACCGATTGACCTAGCGTAGATTCTAAACCGGCTATCCCTAAGTCATGGCTAAGTTCCGAAACCTAATGCCCTGGCGTTGGTTTATTTGGCTTCTAAGATCATTCAATCAAGTGGCGTACAGGTAGAGAAAGCATTAAGAACAGCCATGAAATCTAAAAACATGATAGATACCAATTTCATTCATTCAAGTGGCGTACAGGTAATGAAAGCATTAAGTACCACCATTCATTAAGCGTAGACTTCGTTACAACATGGCAAATCACTCTAACCCATGGCAAAGGATCTACTCAGACATAGATACAGAAAATGAAACACAAGAGAAGTCTAGATTCGACATAGATATGGAAAGAGATAACTCCCTATTCATAAACCGATGTCTTCGGTAGATTCTCCTCGCTCCCGATCCGTAGATCTGTCTTTTCTTCCTTCTTCTTCTTGCTCTAATGTCTCTCTATCTCCTCTGATCTCCTCTGGTTTCCTTTCCCTCTTTCAGATCTGATTTATCTTTTTAATTTTGCCGTTCTAGATCTTAGGAAAGTTTGTTGAGAATCAAGGACCCGAGCGGGCATGTCCCTTACCCGCTCGTGCAAGGCCTTTGCCCGACCGTGTACACACAAATGAGCCCGAGCGGGCACCATACCCGATCGTGTGCTTCATCTGCCCGAGTCGTGCAAACCTTCGGGGTTTTCATGACATGAATGAGCCCGAGTGGGCACACCAAATGGACCCGAGCGGGTACACCTCCCAGGTCGTGTTCCTTGAGTGCCTGAGTCGTGTAAAGCTACGGGGATATTTGGTAGCGATCAACCCGACCGGGCACTCCCAATCCACCCGAGCGGGCATGACTTGAGGTGTTGTTTCCGCTCCTTTCGCTCGGTGTTTGAGTGCTCACTTCCATCCGTCGCCTCGCACAAGTTGAACCTACGTTTCCGGGGTTAGATTGCCAAAAGCACTCGTGTTTCTTCTCGTGTCTTCGTTTCCTACGCAAAACACGAAATGTGGATAAAGTCTCCGAATATACTCAATAAATGAATGAAATATGAATAATCTACTCTATACGAGACCTAAGAATGATATAAAAACTATAAGGGATTGCGTGTCATCAAGCGACAATGTGATATATTTTTTCAGACTAGTGGATTTACTGGCGTCGTACCATGATGGGGTTATGGTAACCTTTCGAACGATGAAGTGATGTATTTAGTCAGATCAATGGATCTATCGACGTCGTACAATGTTTGGGTTCTGGTAACCTTTCGAGCAATGAAGCATTGTTTAGTACTAATCTTGGGTAGTTTTTCACCTTACGAGATTGTCAGTGAACTGAGATCTTTTGGACTTTTTAAGCGTATGCCCGAACTAGAGTCTTATGGACTCGGTGAGTTATGATCCGGGGTGGTACTAGTCTTAGACTTAAGATAGACAGTTGGGTCAGGTATTGTTATTTATGTGTGTATAGTTGTGAATGTTTATTTTATGTTACTCAGTTGAGAGTGAGAATACGTGACACAAAGTGCGTGCACGTATTGATATCACTGAGTACGTCTCGTACTCACCCATTTGTATGCTATCATTGATGGGCAGATTATACGAAGAACTAAAGCAATGGGATTGAGCAGGAGAAAAACCCACAATATATTAATTGAAGAGGCATGTAGTAGGTCTTGATAAACTTTATTATTCATTACGTATTTAGATTGATTATATTTTATATGTTTTCTTCTACTTGTTTGAACCATTTTTAATTTGAAATAAAAATACTTATTTTATTCTATAATTGTGTTTGAATGATGACACGTATAGCTACCTCTCAAAGATGATGGTAGACACTCCTAGTCCCAAGGTTATTCCGGGATGTAGGTGTTAGATGGTGCAAGGTAATACAACGTAAAAATATTACCCGATAATTGAACCTTCTACACGACTTTTTATTTTTTCAGATGAAACAAAATCGCTCAAATTGATACATCTAACAAAAATAAACTGAACCATCTAATGAAGTTTCGTTAGTTAGATGAATTGTGAGATGTTAGTACTATGTTACCTTTCAATGTTCGAACCACATCCAAACTTAAATTTTTCACACATAAATCAGGTAAAATGAGATAACAACTAAAAAATAAATAAAGGTTGTGCAGGGTATATTTGTATGAAGACATGACAATCACGACTTTTCGTTCCCAATAACTTCTTTCTTTGGATGTCAACATATTTTATTGTTAGACACATAACCATCAGAAAATTTCACATCATCCTTCAACCTTTTCAACAATTTATTTTTCCCCTAATTCTTCATGCTAAATATCGAAACTGAGGCATTACTCATTTAGCTATGTGTAACTCATTCCATGAGCAATACTCATTCAAATCAATGCAGGAATTAGTATTATCATTCATCTTTCCCGTGACGTTCAACAAAATATTGATGACTTCATAAAAAATTCTTGTATATATACATAACATCAATATTATGTCGAAACTTTAGTTTTTTCAAATATGGTAGATGTAAAAAGTGATTTTCTTATACCGGTTATGGATAACTCTGAACCCATTGATTTTCAGATTATTGTTCCCTCCGCAATCAATACACCTAGAAATATGTAAAACAAGAAATTACTCATACAAAATTTCTTTGCTGGTAAAAATTGGATGATAAGCCTTCTTAATAACTATATTCCTTTTAAAAATTTTCTTGTTTTGTCTTAGTATATCATCAACAGAAAGAAACAAATAATGACAATCAAACCATCTTGTCTTTCTTCAATGTTTCAACAGAAAACCATTGTTTTATCCATGCAATACAAACAAGTCACTTGACCATGCATTTCCACCTATATAACATACCATAAGGTTGAAGATCGTGTATAAACAACATATAAACACCTCGTAACATACAATTCTACCGTATTGAAAAATCATACGCTTGAACCAACATTGAAAAATCTTTTAATTATTCTATCAAAGGTTGAAGAAATATAACAAAAATATTCTAGGATGATTAGGACCAACAATCAATATTGTTAAGAATAAAAACTCTATTTTCATGTATACATCTTGTGGTAAATTGTATGGGATCATAATAACCATCCATGATGAACAATTCTTCCCAAAAATTTAAAAAAAAGATTAAAACCATTCGTGCAATGGTCTAAATAAATGTTTCTACTTTTAAATACAAAGTCGAGATATTCCTTGTTAAAATGTTTCCACGTCTCACCATCTGGTGGATGACACATTTCATCTTCTTAACTCAAGTGCTCAACATGTCATCTAATGTCATTTGTTTTCTTATAAGATTGATACAATCTTTTGTTTTTTTCACTAATTAGTGAATATCACATTCGATAATATGGAAACAAAACTTATTTTCTTTTCAAATTACAACGATGTTTACCATAAACAATTATTCAAATCTGATATATTTTTCTAGAAAATTGTGCAATTATCTCACACACATCAATATTTTGATATGGCAATAAATCCAAAGATCTCGTCATTTTTTTGGCTTATTGTCAGACACTAATGAATTTCTATCTTTAGACAAATAATCTCTCACAAATTGAAATATATAATATGTGGAACTTTCAGAAAGATTATTCTTTATCTTCAAATTCATGTTACGTATAAACAAAGACAACTATCAATAATTTGTTCTACAACCATCATAAATTAGAAGTCTAACACTTTTTAACATCTAAATAAATAATCTTATATCATGATTTGGATTTTTTCAATATTTTCTTCATTTATTTCACTGAATACATCTTACTTATTTAAATATAAGGCTTCATTCTACATCTTGACTCATTCCAATAAACACATTATATGCAATACCTTTATTAAATCCATAAAGAACATTACTACTGTGGTATAAAATTATCACCATGAGATAACCACATGAAGTAATTGAAAGTGAAAACCTCTTAAATAAAGATATTTCCACACAATTCAATCGCTCATTTATTTTTCATTCTTACATTTAACGAATGAAAAAATCAACTCACTAGTTTCTTTGTAACTTATTATTTTGTGTCATCATCATAAAATGTATAACACCTTTTGTAAAATCCTTCCAGACACCTGAATTTCTATATCAATTCTTTTGTATATTAAATATTCGATCTTGTCGATGATGTCATTATAATATAAAAAAGAAAGATAATAGGATGTAGAGTATATATTAATTTGAGTAGGACAAAGAAAGGTGTGATGTGGGTTATATAAGTGATTTTTGAAAGAATTAGGTATAAACGCTAACGAATATATGTACCAAATTATGAGCATCCCTAAATCGTAACAAATTCTAGACATACAATGTATTCATTCATAGATTACGAACAAACACTTTGATCGTCCATAATTTCCGGACGGACGATGGGTTTGTTCGTAAGTTCTGGTCAGACAATAAATCGTTGAAAACCATCCTTTCGTAAATTTACAAGGGGGATATGAAAAAGATGGTTACATCATTTGTAATTCGTTCAAATGCAGTCCGAACATTTATGGACAAATGATCCTTATAAAAAAAATCGTGTGTAAATGGAAAATTTCTAGTAGTGTATTCCCGTCTAACAATTTAACCTATTTCCTCATCTATTAATATTTTGTTAACGTCACCATTAATTCAACTATACTCTAAATATCCAAATTTCAAAATTCTGCTTATTTCCCCTAAATTTGCAAATTAGCATAATGGCCCGAAGTTTTCAAATTCATCACATTTCTCTTCAAAGTTTCTAAATGGAATCTCTTTCCCATGAAATTACCAAATTCAAGCAATTTCTTATCTATGTGTCTAAATTCAGCATATTTCTCTAGTGAAGTTTAGAAATTTAGCCACTTTTCCCCCAAATTTATGACATAATAACAAGGGTTAGACAAATTGGATTTGGTTTGGGTTTCCATTAGATTACAACGAATCACATTATATTTATCCAACTCTAGTTATTATGACATTTTTTATCTTTTAGATATTTAGTTCAATTTACAAAATTTAGAGAAAAAATGTTAAATTTCGAATTTTCAGAAAAAATAAATTGAATTTGGACACTTTTAAAGAAAAATAGTCTAAATTTGGTAATTTTAGAGGGAAAAAGATGTATTTAGAAATTTCGGAAGAAAACTTATTACATTTGAACATTTTAAAGAAAATATATTGCATTTGGAAATATTAAAAGTGAAAACTGAAGAATAAATTGAATTTGAAAATTTCCATAGAAATAAAACTAAAAGATATACTTTTAAAAGAATAGATAACGAAAAAACACAAAGGGAACCTTGTCTCCCACGTCATTCTCACGTACGTTATTTTATTTAATTTTGGAGTTTTATATATTGTCTAAATCAAAGCAACATTGACCACACACTTAACTCTGATAGCTAAGATTAGTATATGACATGTATCGTCAACCCTTTTGTCTCTCGCTTCCAGACAGATCTTCTTAGTTTTCTCTTATCCCTTCATTTTTTTGCCATATTTAAAAATTAAAATATGTTAAGAAATATCTTTCACTGTAATATTTTTTTCTTCCTAACCCATAGATTCTTTCAATTTTTGTATACAAACAAAAGAAAGTGAATCTTGTAGATTTTGAAAAGAAATGCAGAAAGTTTGTTGGCCATACTTCGATCCTGAATTCGACACCCTTGGTGAACGCCTATACGGTCCCCCGTAAGCTCTCTTTCTCTCTTTTCTTCGTGTGTTCTTTGATTCATATCTCAGTAGTACATATATGTGCGTGTACGTAGGTTCAGACATAAATATGATTGTTTTTGCCTTTTCCTTTCTCATTTGGTATATATATTTTGTAGATGCAGGGTCTACATTGACAACGACAGTATCCAGGATTGCACCGTTGTGAAGGTATGCAAGTGTAATGTAATGGTTAATATATTGAAGGCTTGGTATTGCATTTCCCTCATCAAATTCTTTGATGAACGTGTAATGTAATGGTTAATATATTGAAGGTGAATAGTGAGAACAAACAGGGGCTTCTTCTTGAAGTGGTGCAGATTCTGACAGACATGAACCTTATCATCAATAGAAGTTACATCTCATCCGATGGTGAATGGTTCATGGATGGTGCGTACGTATCCCCAAATTTCATACCCATATCAGTAACCCATTCATTCTTCTAGTTACTTATATATTAAATTAACATCCATCTACATGTATATATATATTCATCCGATATTTGTCAGTTTTCCACGTGAAAGACGAACATGGCAATAAAGTCACTGACCAACGAGTCATTAACCATATCGAACAGGTTAGTTCAATATTGGCATTTTTTTTAGTTTTATATTTTGCCACAGATTACGACTAATTTTCCTATCATGAGTTCTGTCGCACATAACAATTTATCTCGTAGTGATGGTCTAGTACATTCCACCTGAATTTACTTAAAAAAGACTGATGATTTTTTTTTTTTTCAAATTTAGGCTATTGGTACAAGTAGGAAAAAATCATCAAGCCCTATTGCCAAGGCTGACAAGACGAACAACGCGACCAGTTCCTTGGAACACACGACCATAGAGTTAACTGGAACCGACCGACCAGGTCTCTTCTCGGAGATATCAGCCGCTTTAGCCGATTTGCATTGCAATGTACTCGAGGCTCATGCTTGGAGCCACAATGCTCGTTTGGCTTGCATTGCCTATGTCTCGGACGACTCCACCCACACCCCCATTGACGACCCAGCCCGCTTGGCCACCATCGAGGACCACCTGACCACGGTTCTGTGCGCCACAGCTGATCCCTCCTCGAACGCCACACACGTAGGACACAAGGAGAACGAGGACAACGGGTTTCTGGCGGGGCAAGGCACCACGTGTATGAACACTAACGTGGAGAGACGTTTGCATCAGCTCATGCTATCCGTGAGGGACTTTGAAGCGCCTTTACTGCCACCAGCATCTCCTTCCGTGTCACCGTCTACAAGGAGAGGAGGGTTTGAGATGAAGGGCTGTGATCGCAAGGAGAGGAAGACAACAATGGTTTCGATCGAGAATTGCGAGGAGAGAGGGTATTCTATAGTGACAGTGAAGTGTAAGGATCGGCGAAGGCTCATGTTCGACACGGTTTGCACGTTGGTTGACATGCAGTATGTGATCTTCCACGCCTCCATCTATTCCAATGGAGCCGATGCTTTTCAGGTATGCCAAAATTTCACGTTATTCACACAAAAAGAGTGTTCTGCGTATGACTCTCTCAGAGCATTGTTCATAAGAGAAATCATTTTTGTAATCTTGTAGAAGATGACTAATACGTGAATAATCGATCGGACACGAAATTATCAAACAGTATATGTTTATTTACTTATCAATCTTTAAGTACACTTGCTGTTTTCTACAATGTACTAAAGATTCCCAAACATTTAACTCCCCCTCAGTTAAATGTGTAAATACAACTCACACTGTTTCCCTTTTTCAACCCAGTATCTATTTAAGTGCACCTAAAACTCTGAACTTTTCTGTTCTCTGTTTCGTGCACTCGCCCGATACTCCACAGACTTCTTGATCTTCATTTTCAACTTCAGATCAATTTATCTGTCACCCTCACGACTCAGCAACCACCTCCTGGTCTTCAGCTGCGCCGTTGTGCTGAAAATCTTCAGCTTTGAATCCGGTCGATTCAAATCATCCTTATTCTTCTCCTTGTTCTTCTAGTTGACTCGTTCCAGCCGTCTTCATTTTAAATTTAAGCTCCCTCAATATTCTCAACCACCTGAAACACAATACATAAAACTCGATCCAATTTTTACTGCATTAACAATATCAATGAGATCAATATCTAATAACCAAATATGTATTTAATTACGAAAAAAAACAAAAATCACGATTTCAACGGATATGTATACGGATTTGTATATTAACACATAAATGCATTGTATATTTGTAAATCTATCATATGTATCTTCCCTCAAACTATAAATTCATTACATTTTATATTTAAATCTTTTGTAGGTCATAATTGTTTTTTCTGTTTATCTTTTCATTAATCCTTGATACGAAATATTCTCGAAATCTTATTAAATATTTTTTAAATATCTTTATATCGATCAATTAAAATTTTGTGAAGATTAGAAATGAACCCGTACAATGCACGAACAATTAATATATGATATTACTTTGAAATTTTATTGTTTTCTAATAACATATTATATATGATTACATGATATTATTTTTTATTTATTATATTTTTAGATATTATATGATAGATGTTAGATGTAATATTACCATTTACACAATTACTTTTAGCATTATATTAGCAAACATTGAATGTAAATTGTAAAATTTTAAACCGGTAAAATATTCGATCCAAGTGTTAGAATTAATTAAATATTATGACCCATGTAACTTGGGCTTTTGGGCTTTAATATTAAAGTAGATCACTTTGATGGTTAGGTATCTATTAAAAAATTAAAGCCCGTGTGCAATTATCTAATTAAGGCCCATCTCTCCTTACCCATATAATATTAGGGTTTAGGGTTTCCTAAACCTATAAAAAGGGAGACCTTACCGTCTACGCTTTTATCCATCAAAAGACAAATCACAGAAAGGGTAAAAGGAGAGAGAACAAACCCTAGTTTCAGAGTTTCTTAAAAGTTTTTTTTCCGCTGCACAACATGGATCCAGGTAAGTTTCTGATCTATGTTATTATAGTGAATATTGTATGAATTATGCAAAGCCTGATCCTATTTGTGTTTAGTTTTTCATAAAAAAAGTTAAATCTCTGAATGCCTGAAATTATCTAACAATTGGTATCAGAGCCTGCTGTGGCTAAGTATAATTCATCAATTAAAGTTTATGTTTTTTGATTGTTGAATAATGGGTTGGTATTCGTATATTAGCACCGAGATCGTCCACATAAATTTCCGACGTAAATATGTTCGTTAAATATGAATCTTGTTGCTTCGATGAATGTAATCATAAAGTAAAGGGCATAATTATTGCCACGTCTAATTTATCATTCTTTTGAATGTTTTGTTTTGCCCACATGTAAGCACTTGTGTATGCATATATGATGATCTGAGTGTCTCTCTATATTAGTGGTGTATAAACATGTTTTTAAAGTTTAGACATGCGTATATGAATTGATAATTATTGAGATTTATCAAATCATG
>CM071870.1:18702503-18719267 GCA_036759665.1 Gynandropsis gynandra | reverse complement strand
TGCGGTGATTGGTGTGTATGGCGTCAATTCCGTGATCATGTCGGATCTCACGGGCCATCCGTGTTCTGGATCGTGTGCATCGGAACGACGTTTCTTAGCGTTCTGGGAAGATTTGGAGGCCATCTGCAAAACAATCAAAGAATAAAAGTCAATACGTAATCTGAAATGCAGAGTGCCCGATCGGGTAAAGTGTGCTGCCCGATCGGGTAAATGTCAGTCGAAATATTCCCGTGAAGTTGCCCGACTTGGGCGAGAAGGTCGCCCGAGCGGGTGCATGTACCCTCGGCCCGATCCTAAAGTTGATTCTCTTGTAGTTTTACCTCCCACCCACTCTGAATCACCATAGACAAACAATGTAAAGAGCTCTTAGCATGCATATGTATTCCTAACTGAAATGTACCTTTTAGATACATCAAAGATCTTTAAGAAGGGTGTAATCTGAGATTGTTGGTGCATGCCTTTTTACAAATAAAGTTAACTGCATAGCTTAAATTCGGCCTTACAATGCGAGGTTTTGTAAAGCTCCAGCCAAGTATCTAAACAAAATAGGATTAGCAAACTTAGCTTCTTCATGATGTGGAGTTGTTATGTTGAGCATCAAGGATTGGTCTGCAGTGTTCCATTCCAACTCTCATTAGGAGATCAATAGCATATTTTTGCTGATTTAAAAACAAACCTTCTTCATGAAAAACGCTTGAATGCCCAAAATGTAGTGAAGCTTTCCAAAATCTTTCATAAAAAGGTCGAGTGAAACTAGAGTTTGTATCAAATAAGTGGAACTTCTAATTAAAATCATGTCATCCACATACAAGAGTAAAAGTAATGTGTCATTCCCTTATCTGTAGACAAATAGTGATGGATCAATAGAACTGTAAAAGAACCCGAAGTCAACGAGAAAATTATTGAACTTATCAAACCAAGCACAGTGAGCTTGTTTGAGGTCATATAATGCCTTGTGAAGCTTTCAAACATATGTCGAATTTTGTGTATTATTAACCCTGGTGGTTGCATAAAAACAACATCTTCATGAAGATCACCATGAAAAAAGGCATCGTTGATATCCATTTTTTTATAGGCCAGTTCTTGACAAGAGCTATAGATAAAACAATCCTGATTGTGACAAACTCGATTATTGGACTATAAGTCTCAACATACTCAATCCCCTCTATTTGATGGAATCCCTTGGCAACGAAACGTGCCTTTAGGTTGTCTAAGTCTCAATGTGCATTCAAATTGGTCTTGTAAACCCATTTACAACCAAGTACATCGACTTTTGGAGTTCTTGAAACTAGACTCCATGCTTTATTCTAGCGAAGTGCCTCTAACTAAGTTTGCATAGCTTTAGTCAATTCTTCATGTTTAAGATAAGAAGTGACAATTCTAGGTTCAATAGGAATTGTGGTGAGAGATTGAATGATATATTTAGGATTAGGCTTAAAAATACGTGATTTTGATCTGGTTTGTATAAGATGAGAAAACACATGAATGTTTTCTGTTTGAGTAGAAATAGATGAGATATTTGGTGAGGCAGTTTCTGAGGTAATATTGGATTGTATAGTGTTTGATTCTGTAGTGTTTGAGGGATTTGTGTTTAGGGAAGGTGATGATTGTATTTGACTGATGTGAGGACATACAGTAGGGATGGATACATTGTCTAGAAAGTCAAAAAAATTTGTCTCCAAATAACTGAGTTGCCAAGACTGCAGAATGGGAGTATTGTAAATACCGGCATATGCAAAATATGAAGTCTGAAATGGATAGTCATTCTCATAAAAAATGGCATGGCGTGTGATAAAAACCCGACATGTGAGTGGGTAATAACACTTGTACCCTTTATATCTTTCATTGGAACAAAGGAAGACACATTTTAATGATTTTGGTTCTAGTTTATGCTTGGTGTATGGTCTGAGATAAGGATAGCAACCTGATCCAATGACACGCAAACTGAGTAATCAAGCTTAGAGTGAAATAATACTGAATATCGATCTTGATTCTTTGAGAACAAATGAAGGTAGATTGTTGCTTAGAAAGTTGGATGTACAAAAGACTTTTATCTTGAATTTGAGTGGAAATTTAGCTTCAAAGAGCATTGCTAAACCCTATTCCACTATGTGCTTATGTTTTCGTTCAACCATATCGTTTTGTTGAGGAGTATGAGGGCATGAAATTTGAAGTTTGATGCTAGATTGGACTAAATGAGTTAAGAACAGATTGTTGTTGAATTAACTACCACCATCACATTGAAAGATCTTGATTTTCTTATTCAAAAGGTTCTCAACATACTTCTGAAAATTATGAAGATGCCAAAGAATTTTGTTTTCTTCTTAAGTGGATAAAACCAACAATAATGTTGAACTACATAAGTCACAATGGATACAGTCCAACAACTTTAAAGAACAAAGTACTGAAGCTGCAAAACGGAGTTTTGAACTCTTAGCTAACTGACATGCTTCACAAACACTAAGATATTTCTTATTTATCTGAATAAAGCTAAATCCTTTGCATTGTTGAAGAACCTTTGCATTTGTGTGACCAAGCCGTCTATGCATATTTCTTCAGAGATAGCATTGTGTCTGAATGAGAAGAGGACTGGAAGAGAACTATAATCTAGCACATATAGTCAATTATCCTTGGTTTCCACTTCCAGATTTTCAATGTCAATTAATCCTTAACATACACACCAGTGTTATAAAAAACAACATAACAAGGATATTCTGAGGGGACCTGGGAGACAAACAGTAAGGACTTATGAATGTTGGAATCATAAGAACATTATGAAAAGGAATATTACCTCATATAGTGAGAAGGGTAGAGGACCCAATATAGGTGATAGGAAACAAGTTGCCATCACCAACCAAAATATTTTCAGACCCAGTGTATGGTTGGATTTGCTGAAGATAATGAGTGGAGTTCATAAGATGAGCCGAGGCTCTACTATCCAGATACCATTGAGAGCCTACACTGTCAGAGATATGGAATGCAACAAGATTTTGAGGAATATCTGAACTTTGAAACGAATGATCAAACTTGTGTCAACATTTTAGTGCATAGTGATCCATTTTGCCACAAATTTAACAATAGGGTTTATGTGAACCAGATTTTTGTACGTGGAGCTAGCTTGAGTTGTAGACCCCTTATTTTGTACACTGTTCTAGTTGAAAATTTATTGAGTGAATCCTCTACCTCTTAAAGAATAACCTCCATGTTCTTTGTAGAAGTTTGGACGTCCTCCCTCTATATGAAGGTGTATGTAACACCCCCATCCCGGAACAACCTCAGACTAGGAGTGTCCACCATCACCTCTAAGAGGTGGCTACACGTGTCATCGCTCAAACGCATTTATAAAATAAATATAAATGATTTATTTTGAAATAAGAATGGTCCGGACCAAATAGCAAAACAAATACGTAAAGACCAGAGTCACGTAAATGAAATAATAAATACGAAATGCAAAAAAAACTCATCGAGACCTCGTGCACGCCTCTTCCATCAGTCCGCTGTGAGTCTTCGTGTTGCTGCTCAACCTCATTAATTTTTCTCCTCGCCATATCCTGTCCATCCATGACAACCCACAAATAGGGTGAGTATGAAATACGCACTCAGTGAGATCAATACGTGTACGAACTCTGTACCACGTATTCTCCTGCTCGAACTGAATATCATAAAATAACATATATCCACAGTCTAAACTAAAGATATACAAATCACTCTACCCAAACCCGACTGAGTATCCAAAGTCTAAGACTAGTACCACACTGGATCATAACACACAGAGTCCACATGACTCTAGCTCGGGCATACGCTCGCAAAGTTCAAAGGACCCCAGCACACTGAAAATCTCGCAAGGTCACAACGTACCCCAGCTATCAGTACACTACACTGAAAATCTCGCAAAGTCACAACGTACCTCAGCTATCAGTACACTACAGCGCTCCGTCGCTCGAAAGGTTACCACAACCCCAACACAGTACGACGCTGGCAGATCCACTGATCTGACTAACTCGACGCTCCGTCGCTCGCAAGGTTACCACAACCCCAGCACGGTATGACGCCGGCCCAGATCCAAGTGTGACCCCATCACTTGGTCGCAAGTCAATTCTCTAGATCATCTCTAGTCACTTATACAGTCATATACTTATCATCAATTCTCATACGACAAATTTAGGGTTTTCATCCAATTCCACTTGTAACGTCTCTTTCTTTTCCATTATGATCCTATAATTTCTATTGTGATCATTCCTCATTTTAAAAATATAATCTCTTCCATAAATCGATCACAAATCCAAAATTAGGATGGAGGAAATCATCACCTTAGCTTTCCGACGATTTGACGATTCTGGATAATATTGTTAGCAAGAACACCGATTAATTCTTCCCTATTATAGATCCATTCAATTCCATAAATTTTCATAATATAAATCTTCGAATTAAGGGAATAATCACAAAAAATATTTAGAGATTTACCACAATCTCGATTAGAATCCACCAATCAAAGTCAGTCGTATAGATAGATAATAAGAATGCAAATATAAATTTCATGGATATGAGGTATATGCCACATGAAGAGTTATACTAGTTACATTTGAAACAAAATCTAATGTTTCATCTAGACAAAAGTAAAAGGGTATCTTTTTTCTATTAATTATATATTTGTTTAAGCAAGGCCAATATTAATTCGGCGAAGCCAAATGGAATGTAATATCATATGAAAGGCATCGAACCTCTCGGGAGTATCATTGAGAGTGAAATGTCTCCTCACGTACCGTAAGTTACGCCTGAGCCATCTGTACTTCTCTTCAGACACTGCCATCAGAATCTCCTTCAATCTCGGAATCTCCGACACGTCAACTTGTACGGAGAATGTCTCCCACCGGAGTACATCAGTGAACGGCAATACAAAGTTCTTGGAAAGAATCACGGGAATGCACTCTGCGAAAATGGATTCGATGACTCTGGGGCTAGCAACTTCGTAGCCACTAGGGCAAAGACAGAACTTGGATTGTAACATGAAATCGTAGAAGTCGAGGTTTTTTGGGAGGTACTCGTGGACAGGCATGTCGGGGTCCCGGTGTTTCCAGTGTTTCAGGAGGATTGGTCTGATGGGGCCATGGACACCACCTGCGAAGAATGCCAGGTAAGGTCTTTGAGAGTGCTTGGCAGTATTGGTAGGGTTGAGTTTAGGGTTCATTGTGCCGCCATATAGTGTGATTTCAGGGAGGGTTGCGTCCTTTTTAGGATTGAAGCCTTCGGATGAATTGGCGTTGCACAAGACTCGTATTGATGTGTTGTATAGAAGTGGATTGGCTTCTGAAGTGAGAGGACCCTGCATTGGAACAGACAGGAAACGCATATGAGTTTACACAACTCTCATCATTGGCAGAGACGAAAAACCAATGTGGATCTAATACTCTGACAGAAACCTTATGCAATGAGAGATGCCTTGATTTGGCTACAAACCAACACAATTTCTATTGAAAACCAATGTGGATCTAATTCGTACTGGATCCTAGACGAAGACAAGAACACTTTTGTGCAAGGAGTGTGATGAGCAGGGTATTGTGCAGGGTAGAGATTTCGATATATGGCACGAAAATGCAGAGAGATAAGGAAGTAACAAAAGAAAGCCAAGGTGAATGTTTTACCCAATCATGACAAGCAAGCATGACATGATCAGCCCCACTAGTTCTATTCCAGAAAGGGTACTTGACGGATATGGTTGTGAGGTAGTCAGACACGAACCGCCTCAGAGGCATCACGTCGGATCTCTTATTTTCGTCGTATAAGTACTTCACAAGATATGTCACACTGAAAGGCATGAAGTAAACGTGAGCCTTAAATGGATCCAGTGTCCTGAAACCTGAATTCCCCCTCTCCATTTCGTGTATAAACCTGCCTTCTACGGCGTATACATCCTTGCACGGTCCATCGTGAAGCAAAGGGAACTCCCCTTCTTCATATACATAAACCTTGAATATCTTCTCCATCTCCACATAACTCCTGAAAATTTGTTTTTCCATATCAGATGTAAAACTAGGACTTCGAGCCAATTTCGAAACTCAAATCAAAGTCATAGTATAATCTTGAAATCATGCTGCTAAAACTGTCCTTGGCTTACCAGTTGTGGATTTTATGGGCACCAAAATCATGACAAACCCAGATAGATAGTAGGGTTAGCTGTGTTCATACAGCTGCAAACTATGAAAATGACGTAAAACCATCTCTAAGTGACTGCCAGATTCATCAACATATTCTAATCCAAGTATATCCATTTGCTTAGGAAGGAGATTCTCATAGACAGTAAACAAGTAAGCCAAAACTTGAAGCAATAACAATGTTGCCCAGTTAAGAAAAAAATAAAGCAGGGTTCATCATGAATCATAAGTTGGCAACCTTTTTCTCCCACAGACTATGATATGATACTAGTGGTGTATGTGAACTTGGAAAATGAAATGAAACTTCAGTTCGGTGGGGCGCTACTCATGCCCTTTTTTGCGTCTATTTGAAGAATTCTTACACTAAATGTACATTGATGTACAGTGAAATTATTCTGTAAATTTTAAATGAATACACCATGAATTTAGAATATTGATGTAAATGTAATTTTCACATCAAACAATTTTGTTTTAAAAAAATTCAAAATTCAAAATAAAAACACAAGAAATCGGATTGATAAGAGTTTAACTGTATTTAGCGCGTCGCTAAAATTATTTATTCATTGTTCCTGTAGATTGTGCTTAAAATATCTATTTTTTAATTGAATATGCCGAATAATATCTACAAAAATTGAGATGTATATAATTGTGTAAATGATGCATAGAAAATCGAATCATTTAAAATTCTAGTATAGAAAATAGTTTTAAATGACATGTTATCGATAAATTTCAAACCTCACGCGCAAAAATCACGATAAAACAGGGAAAATTTCTTATGAGCAGTGCCTTTGAAGCTAAGCAGTTAAAAAAAAGTGTACTCAAAATTAACAATTAAAAAAACGAAAAAGAGTTTTCCAATCGAACTTGTTTTTGCTTAAATTGTTAATTTAATTGATAAAAATCTCACCGATACAATGCGGCAGGATTACGGTAGACTTCTACGTTGTGGAAGTGTGCTTCACATTCTGTAGTGTTACGAGCAGAAGCCGCCTGTAGGATAGACGCCCGCGCTTTGGCTAGTCCTCGTTCGAGCTCTTCCTCTCTGCTTAGCTTTCTCAGTTTTTTCTGCAATAGGTACAGAATATTTCAAATTATAAAAGTTTCAGAAATGAAATCCGATTTAAATTCTGAAAACTGAAATAGAATCAAGAATATGAACTACATGAATTCTGTGTCGGACAGAGAAAACGGAATATGAACGGGGAATTCAAAATGAAAACAAATATTTAAATTTCAGAAGAGCATGAGATCACAAATACAAGTGCGACGGATCCTAAGCTATTCAGTATGCCAATGCGTAAAGCTTATCTGTTTCGAGATTCTCAAATTCAAAGTGATTTCTCAGGAGAAAATTTTCGGTTTGGTTTCAGAGAAAACAGAGATGAAGATTCACTTACGCTGGAACTACTCAACTGAGCAGAGAAATCTATCGAATCCACATTTTTGTTCATGAATTCACTGTAGGAATTTCTCTGCAAGTTATCCACTGGAATAAAAAATCTGAACCTCAGAAGAGAAAAGTCGATGAAGGAGCTCGAACACCAAGAGAGCACACACAAAATCGCAATGGATCCTATGATCATCGATATGAAATTGTATCTGTAATGAAAACGATCCATCTTCGAGTGTTTTCTCAGTAGGAATCCCTTGGTTGGGTTCTAAGACAATGTGCTTTTTCTCGGGAAAATTTGTAAGAGGGAAGGATGGCGCGGAGGGAAATCGAGCCTGGGAGTGTTAAAAGTCGGATTCAAGAGAAAAGAGAAGACCCTAAAATGACAAATATACCCCAGAGAGGGTATTTTGAACTTACCGTTCTCCTCACCGTAGATACATGTATTATGTATGTTCCTATTTCCCACAAACGTAACAAATTTGGAATTTTTTTTGTATCGTAATCTTCTGAATTTGGAATATACTTTTCTAAAAAAATTGGCATTAAATTGGATCTACTTAACAAAATAGCAACAACGCACATGTCAGTATATCTGAATACATTTATGTAGAAAATCTAATTGTCTTTAAATATAAAAATTTAGCAAATGAGGAATTACACTGGATAACATTAATAGAATATACAAGCAAATATATATATATATATATATATATATGTTTATATACCTTATAAGAGAGAATCTGACCTGAATAGTGCTCTTCATGACGTGGTCAAATCGTGTTCGTCCATACTTTTATGGTGCATAGAGGTCAAATTTCCGTTTTTGTGAGCGCTAAATTGTATTTTTTTACCATTGGATTAAAATGATCTCGTCGAACTTCGTACACCCGACTTTTTTCGTGAATGGTATTTTTGTTGTGGTCGGATTTGTGATATTTTGGGTTATAACACGTAAAAATCAATGCATGTTCATAGGTTTTTATATACTAAGAAAAATGGAAAATATGAAGGAATGTATGTTTTAAAATCAAAATCAAGTTGTACCACAAATGTGTCCTCACTTCCCTATGGAGTGATATTTTCCCGCTAAATGTTAACGGACGTCCGTTGAAAAGTTTGAAAAAAATAAAAAAATAAAATTTTTAAAAATTAAAAATATTTTTAAAAATAAAAAGTTTTTAATTAAAATATTAAATCGTTCACAAAAAAACTAAAACTAAAACTAAAACTACGTTAATCTATCCTATTACATTTCGTTTAAATCGGTGGGGTCGATATCGTCTATGTGATCGCCATCACCTCTAGATAGCGTTGCATCTGAATCGGGACCCGGTTCTTGCTGCGACGTTGATCCCTTCCCTTGCCCATCAACTCGATGACGCTCTCCAAGTGCTGAACTTTGGCTTCGAGCTCCTGGATACGTCGTTGTTGCGTGGAACTCTCTTGCACTACGGGAGGTACCGTCGCGGCGTCCTCGACGATATCCTTTTGAAGCGCCCCGAGACCGTATAGACGTCCCTTATACGGTCTCACCGACTTCTCACGGTTCGCTCCGCTCGAGGATCGACGAGTTTGGGTTCGTCGGCCTCTTCCCCGACAACGGGCTTCTTCTTGGCATGGGTTTCTAATACCAGTTCAAGAAGAGTCGGTTCTCTTCCTATCCGTTGCATCTATAATATAAAATAAATGTAGTTAGATAAATATTTAAATAAGCAAAAAATTTAAATAAAGAAAATTTTACCAATTCTTTTCTTCGTTTCGGGAAGGATCTTGATCCCAAAGTATGGCGATGCGGACCATCTCCATGAACCTTCTCACCACAGCGACATTTTTTGGCCTTCTCGCTCTTCGCTTTGAAATCTGCGGACTCCCAATGCTGAATCATTTTGCTAAAGACCGTTTCTGTTGCCCATCTCGGTTTGCTATTGCTGGCGTAGTAGTTGCGTTTCGCACCATTCATCATCAGGCGCATCCGAACCTGCATGTCGCGCATCCATATTGTGTAGATGCGCAACGTATCCTTTCGCTTCCATCTGTATGAGCGCTGCAAACAAAGTTATAAAATTGTTAGTTTTATAATATATATATATATATATATATATATATATATATATATATATATATATATATATATATATATATATATATATATATATATATATATATATATATATATATATATATATATATATATATATATATATATATATATAACTAAAAAGTTGAAATTTAATTAAAAAAACTTATAATAAAAGTGCGCCACCATCGATAGCGCACAACTTCTGGCGTAACTTGCCAGGAATAGTACAATTCGTCATGTAAGGACCCTTGGATAATGAGGTTGTTGGTGTATTTCAGTACATCATCAACATCAAACCTGCAAATCAACAACACAAAGTTAGATAATATTTATAACATATAATAAAACAAATCAAAATAGTAATTTTTGTACCATAACGTCCCGAGAGAATGTTCTGGATCGACGATCGGAAGGGTTGGACGCCCATCGAAATCATCGATCAACGAATCCATATCTATCATATCGTCATCGTCATCAAATATCGGCGGTGCCGATTCTGGTGACGGAGGACGATATGGTGGTGGTGGCGACAGGGGAGGAGCTCCCGCGGAACCAGCCAATAAACCCCCCGAACCTATGAAACGTCTCGGTCTCATTGTTTATCTAAGAAAACTACGTATTTGTGGGTGAAATGTGAATTCAGAGGAGTTTTTGGTTTGTGATTTGTGTTGAAATAAGAACTGTTCAACGGGTTTATATATATCGAAATTTCCAACGGGCATCCGTTGGAAGTCCCAACGGATGCCCGTTGGAAAACACATCATTGTAACGGAATTAAATTAACGTGACGTGCTGCATTCCCAATGGGCGTCCGTTGGGAATTCCAACGGATGCCCGTTGGGAATGCATGTTCCTGAGGCAACGGACGGCTAAATGGCGGCTCGTCTCCCCTCGTAACGGGCATCCGTTAGAATTTCCAACGGATGGCCGTAGGAAAACTCTGCAAACTAGAGTAGGCATCATTACCTAGACTAACAGACATCTGTTGGTATATTCTAACGGATGCCCGTTGGAAAACTTTTTCGGGCGTCCATTACAACTTACCGACGGATGCCCATTGGAATATTTCTAACGGGCATCCGTTACATATTACCAATGGATGGCCGTTGGAAATGTGGAAAACTTTGAAAAATTTTCTAAGTGTCGGGGGCTAATTCGTGTATCAACGGGCATCCGTTACCAATTTGCAACGGATGCCCGTTGGTTTAGATAATTCTATGTTTTAATACATCTTTTACATAATCTATTTGATTGTATTAACATTCGATTGTTCGATTACACATTATGAACGTTACAATTCATTTACATCACATCGTCTACATTTATTACACATAATAGTCTTTATTGTATTTAAATTTCTTCTTCAGTAGATTCATCGATGGGTGAGTCTTCCTTTTCTTGTTCATTGAATTCATAGAGACTAAAACCATCCGTGCATATGCAAAGATAGATGTTTCTCGTTTCATACGCAAACTCGGGAAATATTTCATTGAAATCTTTCCAAGCTTTACCATCCGATGGATGTTGCATTATACCTTCGACCGTTGAGTGTTCTGCGTGCCATCTCATTGCTGCAGTGGTTTTTTTATTCATATAACCTTCTCAACCTGTTTCCAACAGGCATATAGAACATTTTCTTGTATGGTACATATTTACGTGAAGATGGTTTTTTAGGCCGAAATCTACTTGCACCGCAAAACTTGCATTCCAACAAGTCTTTATCATTTTCCCAAAACAACATGCAACTGTTTCTACAAACATCAATTTTCTCATGTGGCATTCCCAAATCTTTTAACACATTCTTTATTTCGTAGTATGTCTCAGGAGCTTGATTATTTTCCGATAAATATTCTCGCATCGTTTTAGAAAATGAATCCATGCAATTTTCAGTCACATTGTAGTTTGTTTTAATACTCATCAATCTTGAAGATAAAGATAAACGAGACTGACCTTCACGACAACTTTCGTATATAGGCTGTTTCGCCGAATCCAATAGGTTGAAGAATCGACGTGCATCGATGTTCGACATCTCTTCATGCGTTTGTTCATTAACAGTTATAGGAAAAGCATCTGACACTATTTCCACATACGGATTGGTCGTCAATGGTTCATAAATAACTTCTTCATTTCGTTGTACTTGTGCATCTTGCACAATATCTCTAACACCGCAATTTTCACCGTGAAAACCCCAAATTTCGTAATTTTCAACGAAACCCACCTTTTAAAGATGTTTGCAAACAATTTCTTGATTTCGATACTTCATGTTTTTGCATCTTTTGCATGAACATAATATTGTCCCGCGTTCTTAACACAAAGGCTGCATCGATGCAAAACTCATGAATTGCTCCAATCCGTGTAAGTTGCAAATTGTAACCGTCATCCGTTGCCAATTCCAATGGATGCCTGTTGAAATCTTATCCAACGGGTTAATGCCTAATACAAGTGCTTACAAATTCGTTATGTTTTTCATATTACAATACTTAGATCTTATGAATTACGATTTCATAATTATAATTCATTTAATTTTGATGTCTAATAGTGAACAAAAACCGAAATCAGCTTCTTTAAATCTATTATCGAACCAAAGACACCCCTTTTAAACTGAATCACTATCTAGATTCCTTTTCCCGGTTCCGGCGGTGAAACAGTTTCAGAAAGGTGTTTTAGGTTCAACATTAGACATTGAGATATTTGTTGAACCTATGATTTGAGGTAACTCTAGGTTTACATTCGGCATCTTTACGTCTATTATCGAACCAAAATACACCCCTCTTAAACTGAATCACCGTCTGGATTCCTTTTCCTGGTTCCAGCGGTGAAACAATTTCAGAAGGGTGTTTTAGGTTCGACATTAGACATCGAGATATTTGTTATTGATGATTTGAGGTAACTCTAGGTTTAAATTCGGCATCTTTACATCTATTATCGAACCAAAAGACCCCCTGTTAAACTGAATCACCGTCTAGATTCCTTTTCCCGGTTCCGGCGATGACACAGTTTCAGAAGGGGGTTTTAGGTTCGACAGTAGACATTAAGAAATTTGAAGTAACTCTAGCTTTACAATCGGTATCTTTATATCTATTATCGAATTCAAAACAACCTTTATGAACTGTAACACCATCGGAAATCCTTTTCTCGATCCCGACGGTGAAACATTTCATAAATGTTATTTTGGATCCAACAATAGATATTAAGATGGTTGTAATTGATGATTTGGCGTAACCCTAGGTTTTGATATAAATAGCAAATATTCCAATGGATGTCCATTGGCAAATAGCAACGCGGTAATTTAATTCGACAGTTGAACCTCGAAATTCACAATATCAATGGACATCCGTTGCTATTCTAATGGGCATCCGTTAGACGTTGCAACGGATGCCCGTTGGAATACTTTTCCCTGGTTTCTAACGGACCTTCCAACGAACAAGGCCAACAGAAGTAATCCATTACACTCCGTTAAAAATCGCGACGAATTTCAACGGATATTGTAACGGATAATATCCATTACAATTCCGTTGAAATTTGTAACGGATTGCAACGGATTGTTGCCCGTTGAAAATTTCACCAAATCCGTTAAAATCCGTTAAAATCCGTTGGTAAGTGTTTCCAATGGACGAATCCGTTGCCCTGTCCGTTGGAATTTGCGAGTTTTTTTGTAGTGGCTATATAGTACATCAAACGAATGTTAGTAACATGTTTTTTGCATGATGACCTACAAGAAAAGGTTTATACGAAGATGCCACAAAGTCTCTTTTGAAAATATAAAACAATGTTTGCAAGCTTAAGAAGTCACTTTATTGATTGCGAAAGGTTCCAAGATGTTGGTTTGTAAAGCACATTATGACCTTGTCACGATATGACTTAACCTAATTATGGTCTGATAACTCTTTTTCATCAAGATTCATGATGATATACAATTTTCCGTTTTCATCTACGTGGATGATCTTCTCATTGGCGGAATCAACTCATACGCAATCAACTTATTCAAGGCATATCTACATGATTGTTTCCACATGTTAGGATATGGATCTTTGAAATACTTTCTTGACATTAAAGTAATCCAAAGTTCCAAAGGATGCTCTCTCTCTCTGCCATCGCAAGTACACACTCAAAATTATTTCTGAATGTTATATGTTGGGTTCAAAACCGATATCTTTTCTGATAGAACAAACTTACAAGCTTCCAGATTCTACAAGCGATGTTTTTCATGATTCTGCACGATATATAAGACTAGTGGGGTACCTAATTTATCTGACCATTATTCGACCAAAATTGAACTATAGTGTTCACATACTCGCTTAATTCATGCAACAACCACACGTTGATCATTTGACAACTGCACCTTGCGTTTGTACGAGATTTGAAGGGATCACCAGGAGAAGACATTTTGTTAAGCTCAATGATTTAAGCATTTACGGATATTTCGATTTAGATTGGACAACATGTCGGCAAACAAGATGTTTGCTAATTGGACAACATGTCGGCAAACAAGATGTTTGCTAATTGGACATATTGTTTTACTCATAAATTCACCAACTACATTAAAGACAAAGAATAACCTACCATAGCATGCTCTTCAATGAAGTAGAGTATTGATCTATGGCGATCCTAACCTATGAACTAAAATGGTTACAATCATTTTTGTTGTGCTTTGGAGTTCACACTATATCAACAATACATTTGTATTGCGACAACAATCAGCTTTGCCCATTACGATGAATACATTTTTCTACGAGCGGACGAAGCATATTAAAGTTGATTGTCATTTTTTTGAGATGAGATTCAGAATTGACCTCTTCAACCGTTCTATTTACTATATAACGACCAATTTGTGTCATGTTCACCAAGGTGCTCAGCTATCAAGTATTCTCCAGAATATATATATATAAATTATATGCACATATATATTTGTATATATATTTTTCATATATACATGTACACATATACATTCATATATATATTTATATATTTGTAGGAATATTAAAAATAAAATAGATTCGCCGTTGTCTAGTTTACCTTAGAAATTTTTTCTTCTTCTAAAAATTTAAAATACTTAAAAATATAATCTCCAAAGCTTTGCAACAAAGCAATATAGAATTAAAAACTACTTCAATTCGCAAAATATTTAAAATTTTAAAATTAGGATCATAATATTTATAATATCTAAAGATATAGTCGTTACTCTGTATTTACATATTCGAGATCTCTATCTAATTCTCACTTGATATCAATGAAGTTACAAAGATACTCTTTTGATTCAAGATCATCATTATTATCGTTGACTCTCCAAAAATAGAACTTGTAAGAAGTTATAAAGTATCATTCATTTTGTCACCATTCATTTTGTTCTGAAGAAGCAATGACTGGGAGTACACAAAGTGATACGAAATATCATTGTTCTTTATAAGTTGGATAGTAATGCAGTGAAACCCTCAAATAATCTGATAGTAGAATTTAAAACTTGTTTTCTCGAAGAAAAGATATCCTAAAGGCCAACTACAATTCAACTAGAAACATCAGACTCAGCGAACAACGCCACAAAACTTATGATCTAATGTTGATAAGTCAGTGAACAACTCAGAATCTCTTCAAGAGTTCGGTAGTTAAGTATCTAGTATTAGCAAGAAAAAAACAATCTCAACTAATTAAAATTTAGGTAAAATATCATACAATGGACCATCTATTCATAATGACCAAATAATAATGGAAACTGAATAAAACAAAACGACTTAATTAAATCTAGAAAAATGTTTGGTCAAGCGGTGCCACTGCTCGGTCGAGGACCACATAAATCTTAAAGCCTAATTCCACAAAACTTATGAACATTCAGTCTAGAAACGCCTATACTTGGCCGAGTCCACCCACGTTTAGTCGTGGCTTCCCAAGCTGATGCGTGTCAAGTTAACAAGTTAACCTAAGACTACCCGGAAGTGCACGGTACGTGTGTAGTAGTTAGGTGTCGATCCCACGAGGCTAATATAACACGATCTAAAAATCAAAAGTAGAACCAAAGCTTGCTGCGAACGAATGAGGAGGATGAAATGCAAATATGATGATGATACAATGGATAAGTGAGTTCTAAACAAAGAGACAAACGCCATAGGAAACCGGTTTCACCGCATTTGAATGAAGTATGTATTGGGTAGTGTAACTGCATTCGAATGAGCTTCTCATTGAAGTATGTATTGGGTCTATGCTCTTGCATCAACACTACTCTAATTCCTACACTTGATGAATCACATTTAGTCTCAAACGTTTTAGTAAAATCAGGTAATACCATTATATGAGCTTGTATTAATTTATGTTTTAAGGTTTGGAAGGCCTTCTCTTAATTTTGCCCCACTGTAATGTGACGTTATTCTTTATCTGAGGTCCTTTACCAATCATCGGTAGAAACCGATCTATGAAATATTTCCACCTCTCCAACCATCTTAGGGCTCGGACAATTGTGTATGGCCTCGATATTTTATTCATCAACGTGTATTTTCTATTCACTTATAACAAATCCTAAGAACAAAAGTTATTTAGTACAAAAAATACATTTCTTAAGATTAGTGTAGAGTTTTTCACTTTGCAACACGTTTGGAACCGACCTCAAGAGCCTGACATATTCTTCAAAGGTCTTGTTGTATAAGATGTCATCAAAGTATACAAAACGAATTTTAATATAATTTCATAAGAACAAGATTCGTTAAACTCATTCACGTGCTAGATGCATTAGTTAATCGAAAAGGCATGACTAACTATTCATAATACTTTGTCTTGGACGTTGTGTTCCATTTATCACCATCCTTGATGTGTTATCATAGTTAAATAAAATAACCTAAACTACCCGCAAGTGCACGGCACGTGTGTAGTATTTTAGGCGTCGATCCCACAGAGACTACGCAGCACTACCTCGACTCGAACTAGGAATCAAACTTGCTAACGAAAGAATGTGGATGAGGAATGAAATACTGAAAGTAAATAAACTACTCGGGTTCTAACAATAAGACAAACGTCCTAGGAAACCGGTTTCACCACAAGACTACCGGAACCAACGATCAACCTATCTATCATGCAATCCCTGTTAAAGCTATCTAAGGCCGATGATCCTAATATGATATCTACCCTCTCTCAAGGCATAGACACGTGATCTA
>CM071870.1:18652582-18696510 GCA_036759665.1 Gynandropsis gynandra | reverse complement strand
CGAGTGTGCCCGCTCGGGTGCGGCTAGGGCGAGTCGAGCGGATGTGTGGGCTGGAATGCATGCCCGATCGGGCATGTTATGTGTGCCCGCTTGGGCACAAGGCAAATGGTCGGGCAAGTCATGCCCGAGTCGTGCAAATGGTGCACAAGTTTGGCCGAAGGTCTTGCCCAGTCGTGCAAGAGTTGTGCCCGACCGGTTGGAGGCTTTCCATGCTCAATCTCGTCCCGTTTGTCCCGTGATGATCCTCGAAGTTGCTCCTTAGCTCTGTGCATGTCCTTTTAGCTCCAAAATGATCCAAATATGCGTAAAGACCTGTAAGAACATGAAAAGCACGAAAACAAGTAAAACGGATACGGAATCATACGTAAAACAACACATATATATCGAAAACGTCTCTTAAATCGTGCAAGAAATACGTATGAAAACGAGATGATCAATCGTTCATGCAAATATGATAATATCCAATTTTTAAGTATATTTTAGAAAACAAGAAGACGCATGCAATTTATTAACATATTATCCAAACGAGGTATGGGATGACGATACTTTACCGTAATTGATGTGGTTAATCTCAAGTAATAATTTACCTAGACTAACGCTTCCGCAAGAATACAGATCGTATAGTACCAGGGTCGAACACAAGGAATCGATGCAACTCTAAAGCTAGTAACTAATGAAAAGGACGGTAAAAGTCAATAAGTGATGGGAATGCGAACAAAGATAAACTAACTAACTAACTATCGGATTAAACTCACTAAACTAGACACCACAGGTTTCGAGAGATGCACGATGATGCAACGTAGTTCTAACAAGATCATTGGTCTTAGATAACGAATTTGTAATGAAGTACTAAAAAAGAACATGGTTATGAATATCATCACGTATTCGGACAATTCAAGCTCTTTCCTAGGGAATGACTCTTCTGATGCCTTAACCCACTATCTAACGTGCGTACTATCAATCTTCCAATTGCGTAATCTCACACGATAAATGCATTGAGTCTGCTATCCTAATTCCTAATGCCAATTAACCAAACAGTCACGGTTCTAAATCAATTGTAACCTCATATCATGGCTACGTTCCAAAGTTCAATTCATCTTCAAATGCAACCAAAATTTTATGATCATTCATTCAAGTGGCATTCAAGAATGAAAGCATTAAGAATAGCCAATCAATCCGAAAAACGATCAAATACCGAAATCATTCATTCAAGTGGCATTCAAGAACAAAAGCATTAAGAATCACCAAGCATTAAGAATAAGACTTCGTTACATATCGGTAAAGCTCTCTAACCTAAGGCTATGGACCTACTCGGACATGAACTTAGAATACGAAATGCAAAAGATAACCATATTCAACATGGATCAAGAACGAGATTCCTCCCTATTCTATTACCGACATCTTCAATAGCTCCTCCAAGATCTAGCTTCGTCACTCCGTCCTTCGCCCTCGTGTGCATTCTGCTCCCTTTCTCTACTCTCTCTCTGCGTCTTTCTGGTTCTTCTTCATTCCTCCAGTCTAAATCTCCATTTAATCTCCTTCTTTCCTCTTCTTCTTTCTTTCCTTTTTTTCTTTTTCCTCTTTTACCGAGTCTTTCCATTGTTTCCCGTGAGTTTTCCTGTTAATTCCCGTCGTCCGAACCTTTCCTTTTCTTCATGGTGGCGTTCAGGTTTAATGTGCCCGACCGGGCACAAGAGTGAGCTCGATCGGCCGCTTCAGCTGATCCAAGCCCGATCGGGCTTCATGCATGCCCGGGCCGTGCTGCACATTCGGGGAAGTTGTCTGTTTGGAGAGCCTGGTCGAGCTTGCCATGTTACTCGGTCGGGCTTATGGTGCTACTTGAGTAGATAGGTCGGGCTGTTGTGGCTGCACGGTCGGTGATAACACATAATCCGTTATAGTTTTTATATCATTCTTAGGTCTAGTTTAGAGTAGATTATTTATATTTCATTCATTTATTGAGTATATTCGAAGACTTTATCCACATTTCGCGTTTTGCATAGGAAACGAAGACACGAGAAGAAACACGGGTGATTTTGGCAATCTAACCCCGAAAACGTAGTTGAGTAACAAGGTTCAACTTGTGCAAGGCGACGGATGGAAGTGAGCACTCAAACACCGAGCGAAAGGAGCGGAAACAACACCTCAAGTCATGCCCGCTCGAGTGGATTGGGAGTGCCCGGTCGAGCTAATTGCTACCAAACATCCCCGTAGCTTTGCACGACTCGGGCACTCAAGGAACACGACCTGGGAGGTGTGCCCGCTCGGGTCCATTTGGTGTGCCCGCTCGGGCTCATTCATGTCATGAAAACCCCGAAGGTTTGCACGACTCGGGCTGATGAAGCACACGGTCGGGCATGGTGCCCGCTCGGGTAAAAATTGTGTGTGCACGGTCGGGCAAAGGGCTTGCACGAGCGGGTAGGGGACAAGCCCGCTCGGGTCCTTGATTCTCAACAAACTTTCCTAAGATCTAGACCGGCAAAATTAAAAGGAAAATCAGATCTGAAAGAGGGGGATTCGAACCAGATTAGATCAGAGGAGAAAGAGAGACACTAGGGCAAGAGGAAGAAGGAAGAAAAGACGGATCTACGGATCGGGAGCGAGGAGAATCTACCGAAGACATCGGTTTATGAATAGGGAGTTATCTCTTTCTATATCTATGTCGAATCTAGACTTCTCTTGTGTTTCCTTTTCTGTATCTATGTCTGAGTAGATCCTTTGCCATGGGTTAGAGAGATTTGCTATGTTGTAACGAAGTCTACGCTTAATGAATGGTGGTACTTAATGCTTTCATTACCTGTACGCCACTTGAATGAATGAAATTGGTATCTATCATGTTTTTAGATTTCATGGCTGTTCTTAATGCTTTCTCTACCTGTACGCCACTTGATTGAATGATCATAGAACCAGGTCAATCGGTTTAATCTAGGGATTAGGATAGCGGCCATAATGCGTCTATGCATGTAAGATACGCAATGGATACATTGGTATATGCATGCTAGATAGTGGACAAGTCTACGCCAGTCAGTTCCTATAGGAGAGCTTGAATTTGAATTCCCTATGATAGTACCTAGACCAATTATCTTTTTAGAACTTTGTTACTTCATTAGGCAAACTCTCGACACCCATGGTGCTTAGCCTTAGCCACTATTTCTTCGATTTAGTTTAGTTTAGCTCAATCAAAATCCCAACTTTAGTCATCTCACACGTCTATTCAATTAGTTTAATAGCTCATTAGTCGCATTAACTCCTTGTGTTCGACCCTAGTTACTACACGATCCGTAATCTTGCGGAAGCGTTAGTCTAGGTTTTTATAACTTGATATAACGCACATCAAGTTTTTGGCGCCGTTGCCGGGGAGTTAATTACGGCTTAGGAGTTAGGAAACTTTTAGTTTAGACATTAGTTAGATAGAAGTCTTATTTGTTTTTTGCTTTTTCGTGTTTATTTTGTTTGTCTATTGTGTTTAGAGTCAAGTTCTATTGCTTCTCGGATCTCACGTGCTCTTGTGTTTATCTTCTTTTTCTTGTGCAGCTTAATTGTGCATGAGAAATACCGGAAGCGCGGATCTAGTTTTCGACCCCGACATTGATAAGACACTCAGAAAACTAAGGAAGGAAACGAGAGCTAGTGCGAGCAATCCAGTTGATAACACGCAAGTACACTTGAACTTCCAACCCGAGGAAGTAGTTGAACAACCATTTGAAGAAGAGCTAATGGCCGAACGTCGAGATATGAACGTTCAAAACGCGCAACAAGTGCAACCGGCACTTACCTATGGATCATACACGGTCCCTAGGCACACGCAGCTCTTGTCATGTATTGCGAGGAGAAACGCCCGCGTAGAGCTTCAACCGGCATTCATCCAAATGCTTGGTAACGCGGCGTTTAGAGGGAGACCCGCCGAGGACCCAAACCAGCATCTTACTGATTTTAAGATGTTATGCCGAACTATAAGGGCTGGAGATGGGGTATCGGAGGAGGATGTCATGCTAGCCGCTTTCCCATTCTCGGTAAAGGACAAAGCGCATGATTGGTTATATTCGCAACCGGCGAATTCTATCGCGTCATGGGGACAGCTAGAGGAGAAGTTCATGACAAGGTTCTTCCCGCAAAGTAAAGCTCAGCTAGCCAAGAACAACATCAACACATTCGTGCAAGGGGCAGCCGAGAGCTTATATGAAGCATGGGAGCGATTCAAGGGCTATCAACGCCTTTGCCCACATCACGGCATGGATCAAAGCTACCTCATACACAATTTTCTCCAAGGACTTATGGACAATACGAGGATCTTGATCGTAGCCGCTGCTGGAGGTTCTTTGAGCAACCTCACTTTCCCACAAATCGAGGATTTGATAGATCGAATGGCTGATGAGGGAAATCACACCGCCGGAGAGTATAATCGCAACACTCCAGCAAGAGTAGCCAAGGTGGATAATTCGCAATCCATACATTCCGAATTAGCCGAGATGAGAGCCGAAATGAATGGTAAAATCAATGGTCTTTATGAGCTGATGTCCGGAGCAAATCAACAGCAATATTATGAGCAACCGGACGAGCAAGGAATTCAAGGGTACGAAGGGGTGAGCTATGTGAGCAACGCCCAACCTTTGGGTAACACCTATACTCCCGAGTGGAGAAATCACCCCAATCTCTCGTACAAGAATTCCGACGGTGCATTCAATGCACAACGAGCATCGGGTAACTTCCAGCCGCGTTTGATGCAACGCAATCAAAATTTCCAGCCGAGGACGCAGCCCCAAAATCAGAATTTCCAATCACGTGCGCCTGCTCCTCCGCAACAAGAAGTTAGCCCCGATATTGCGTCAATGCTAGCTCAATTCATACAAGGACAAAAGGACCAAGCCAATGATATTAGAGCGTTGAGAACGAATCAGGAAGAGATGAGAGCAGAAAATCAAGAGAGGAAGAATGAGTTTAATGAGTTGAAAACGCATCTAAAGATATTGGATACTCAAGTTTCGCAGCTCGCTGCGAAATCCTCTCAACCGCAAGGGATTCTACCGGCACGCCCGGAAGCGAATCCTCGAGCGCAAATCAATGCCATCCATTTGAGAAGCGGTAAGACACTTGATTCCCCTACTCTTCCAAGGTTTGAACAGGTAGAACCATCAATGGCAGTAGAAAAGGAGAGCGACCACGTCAAGGAGCACAAGGAGGAAGAGGAGCCCAAATACGTTAAACCCGAACCGAGGCCTCCTCCTTTGCCATTTCCTCAACGTCAACGCAAAAAGAACGATGATGCGCAATTTGCAAAGTTTGCGGAGATGTTGAAGAAGATGCACATTACGATTCCATTCCACGAAGCGTTGAAGAAGATGCCTTCATACGCTAAGTTCCTCAAAGACGTACTTGCGAACAAGCGGGATGTGGAAACGGAAACCGTCATGGTCACCAACTCAATGCTACAGCCAAGTCTACCCAAAAAGATGCCGGATCCAGGTATTTTCGTAATCCCTTGTAAAATTGGAGATTATGAGATTAACCATGCGCTAATCGACGTCGGAGCAAGCGTAAGCGTGCTACCATTGTCATTGTATGAGAAGTTGGATCTTAAGGGTAGGATGGATCTTCGACCGACGAGAATGGCACTCACCATGGCTGATCGGAGTGTTAGAATCCCCGAAGGAATACTTGAAGACGTCCCATTGCAAGTAGGAAAATTCTTTGTCCCGGTTGATTTTGTTGTACTAGACATGGAGGAGGACAAGAAAATTCCTATCATTCTAGGTAGACCTTTCCTCAATACGGCTAAGACTATTATACATTGTGCCGAGGGTAGACTCACTTTAAAGTTTGGAGATGAGGAAGTGGAGTTCAATTTGAACGACACACTTAGGCAACCTTGTATGGTAGACTCGGTGTTTTATATTGATGTATTAGAGAGATTAGCCGAGGAAGTGTTAGAGGAGTTTGGGAATATGGATTCCCTTGAGATGGCTCTTCTAGCAGCTGGAGAGGGACTTTACAAAGATCCCCATGAGGTAAAGCATTATACGAAGCTGCTAGATGAGAGAGATGAAAAAGAAATCCCGAGAACCGAGTTAGATGAACTTAGAGCAGAATTCTGCGCGGCCCGAGCACAGCAGGTCGCAGCCTTAGAGAACGATGGATTTTCGGGTAGTTCTCAACAAGAGGACTTCTCAACTCATGGCCACATGAGTACGGACCAGTTGGAAGGGGTTTCGAGTCAAGAAGATGTTGCAAGCCAGTGCACAACCCTCCGACAATTCCAGACAGAATTCAGCGCACCTCACGCGGCCTTCATTGATAGTTCAACCACTCCCGACGAGCTTAATGATCAAATCAAGCATCCGAATCATGACTGGAGTGTTGACAAGGCACCGAAGGTGGAGTTGAAGCCCTTACCACAAGGGCTGAGGTATGAGTTTCTCGGACTTGATTCCACGTATCCGGTTATAGTAAATGACAACCTAGATGATTCCCAAAGAGAACGATTGCTAGAGGCTCTTAGGAGATATAGGGGAGCTATAGGTTATACGATAGCGGATATTAAGGGACTTAGTCCTGGGCTTTGCATGCATAGAATTCACCTTGAAGATGACACTAAGACCTCGATTGAGCACCAACGTAGGTTAAACCCTAATATGATGGAAGTGGTAAAGAAGGAGGTACTTAAGTTGTTAGATGCGGGAATTATTTATCCAATTTCGGATAGTGCTTGGGTGAGTCCAGTTCATGTAGTGCCAAAGAAGGGAGGTATCACGGTCATTCCGAATGCAAACAACGAGTTGATTCCCACGAGAGCAGTCACGGGATGGCGGGTGTGCATTGACTACCGCAAGTTGAATGCAAACACACGGAAAGATCACTTCCCTCTTCCTTTTATCGATCAAATGCTTGAACGTCTAGCTCTTCACTCCTACTTTTGTTTTCTTGATGGTTATTCAGGGTTTTTCCAGATTCCAATCCATCCCGACGATCAAGAGAAGACGACGTTCACTTGCCCATTCGGTACATTCGCTTATCGGAAGATGCCATTCGGTTTGTGTAATGCACCCGCTACTTTTCAGCGGTGCATGACTTCTATCTTTTCCGATGTGAATGGAGATATTATGGAAGTGTTTATGGACGATTTTTCCGTTCATGGACCTTCCTTTGATGCGTGTCTAACTCATTTGTGCAAAGTGCTAGATAGGTGCTTGGAGGCGAACCTCGTTTTGAATTGGGAGAAATGCCACTTTATGGTTCGCGAGGGCATTGTATTGGGACACAAGATATCAGCGAAGGGCATTGAGGTAGATAAGGCTAAGATCGAAGTCATTGAGAAACTACCACCACCAACGAACGTCAAGGGTATTCGTAGCTTTTTAGGTCATGCGGGGTTTTATAGGCGTTTCATTAAGGATTTTTCGAAAATTTCAAAACCCCTCACGGATCTATTAGGTAAGGACGTGCCTTTTGAGTTCACAGCGAGTTGTCATGATGCTTTTGAGAGGTTGAAGAAAGCTTTAGTTTCCCCACCTATCATTCAACCACCGGATTGGGAACTTCCTTTCGAGATTATGTGCGATGCGAGTGACTATGCGGTAGGAGCAGTTTTAGGTCAGCGTAAGGATAGAATGTTGCATGCTATATACTACGCTAGTAGGACTTTGGACAGTGCCCAATGCAACTATTCTACGACGGAGAAAGAGCTCCTTGCGATAGTCTACGCGTTTGAGAAGTTCCGGTCATATTTAGTGGGTTCGAAGGTAATTGTTTATACGGATCACGCTGCATTGCGTTACCTACTCACTAAGAAGGATGCGAAGCCTAGGTTGATTAGATGGATCTTACTTCTCCAAGAGTTTGATCTAGAGATTAGGGATAGGAAAGGAGCCGAGAATGGAGTGGCTGATCATCTTTCACGTCTTGCGATCCCCGAGTGCATTCCCATCGATGACTACCTCCGAGATGATTTGGTAATGTCCTTGACTTGTACTTCAATTCCTTGGTATGCTGACTTTGTTAATTATCTAGCTTGTCGAGTACTACCGGAGGGGCTGAACTACAATGCGAGAAAGAAATTTCTCCATGACGTCAAGGCATATTATTGGGATGAACCCTATCTCTTCAAGAGGGGGATAGACGGGATTTTTAGACGCTGCATCTCCGAGGAAGAAGCTCCACACATACTCTCACGTTGTCATTCTTCGAGCTACGGAGGACACTTTGCCGCAGCAAAGACGGCTGCGAAGGTGTTGCAAGCGGGATTCTTTTGGCCTACTGTTTTTAAGGACGCCCACGATTACGTCAAATCGTGCGACAATTGCCAAAGGACAGGTAATATTTCTAGACGCAATGAAATGCCACAGCAATACATTCTAGAAGTCGAGCCATTTGACGTGTGGGGGATAGATTTCATGGGCCCTTTCCCATCCTCGTGCGGACATTCCTATATCCTAGTTGCGGTAGACTACGTCACGAAGTGGGTGGAAGCTTTGGCATGCTCCACGAACGACTCCAAACCAGTGACTAAGATGTTTAAACGTGTCATATTTCCACGTTTTGGAGTTCCGAGAGTTGTGATCAGCGACGGAGGTAAGCATTTTGTGAATCGCACCATAGATGGGTTGTTGAGAAAGTACGGTGTTAGACATAGGGTAGCAACGCCTTATCATCCTCAAACCAGCGGCCAAGTTGAGGTTTCTAATAGAGAAATCAAGTCGATTTTGGAGAAAACGGTCTCAAGGTCTAGGAGGGATTGGGCATTGAAACTCGATGATGCTTTGTGGGCTTACCGTACCGCTTTCAAGACGCCAATCGGAATGACTCCGTTTCAGCTTGTGTACGGTAAGGCATGTCATCTACCGGTTGAGTTAGAATACCGAGCTTATTGGGCGATCAAGGCATTGAACTACGACTATAAATGTGCCGCTGAGAAGAGGATGTTACAGCTTCATCACCTTGAGGAAATGCGCCTCGATTCGTACGAAAACGCGAAAATTTACAAGGAACGTACGAAGCGGTGGCACGATCGGCACATACTCCAGCGGACCTTTGAGGTAGGTGATCGTGTACTTGTTTTCAACTCACGTCTAAAACTCTTTCCAGGAAAGCTTAAGTCACGCTGGTCCGGGCCATTCACTATTAAGAGCATCTCACCACATGGAGCAATCGAGCTAATAGGAGCAAACGGTGCATTTAAAGTGAACGCCCAACGCATAAAGCTCTACAACGCAGACAACACGGATCTTGATCACGCTAAGTTCGCTCTTTCGGAGCCAACTCATGAGTAGAGCATTTCGGTCAAGCTCAAGACCTTAAACAAGCGCTTGTCGGGAGGCAACCCGATTGTTTCGTTTTTCATTTCGTTTTCTTTCGGACTATCTCTTTTTCTCTTCATATTGATATACTTGGTGGGATTGTATTTCTCTTTTTGGATTGTGTGAATCTTTTTCGCAGGTTCTTCAATGTCCATATCATCCTTGAAGAGGAACTACAAACACGGGATTGGAAGTTCCACAAGGTGCACACGTTCCAACCCTTATTTCCCGTTGTTTTGTTTACGATATCTTCTTAGGTTTTGAACACCGGGACGGTGTTTCATTCAAGTCTGGGGGGGTACTCGTCGAGTATTGTCATATGATTAGGATTAGATGATTAGGATTAGGATTAGATGTAGATTTTTGTTTTTAGGATAAACGGATGGATACCTAGCATAAATTTTCAAGTTTTAGTCGTTATTGTGCGACCTTGTCGAATCATGAACTATAGTCTAGGTGTGTTTAGAAGACTTTTAGATTCCGATTAGTTGGGTAATTGTGCAAGAAGCCATGACTTATAGTTACATTCACCTCCTAGATTTCGGTACCAAGTATCATATCTCCGTGTATACCGACTAATCGATGCTTGTTGATAGATCTTTAGCGTTCATAAGATTCCACACGCTTATACTCCGCTGTCAACGATTCTCTCCTTGGATAAGTTTTAATTATTTTAGGTTTTCATTGACATGAGTACATCGAGATCGATGGTTCGGGTCTAAGTGGTGGGTTGAGGCGCTACTCTACGTCCTAAGGGTTAGATTGATGCGTATACGTCATAATAATAATAAAAAAAAACAATAAAAAAAAAAGAATGACGCATCTCTTCCCTCCGCTAAGGTTAAGAAACCTTATGAGTGTGGCATAGGCAGCCTGGGTCTAAGTAGAAAGCCAACCTCTTCGACTTCGACGTCCTAGGAACTAAGCGTGGAACCATAGAAAAGAAGAAAGAAAAAGAATAAAAAAAAAGGGGAATAAGAACGAGAATGTAAATTCAATGATATCTCAAGCTTAGGAGAGTTGGTATGGAGAACGCTTGGACGTTGTTTAGGAGCATTGACTAGCTAGGGTCATTGGTAGAATTGCATAGTTTAAGACTTTCGGTTGATAGAAGTCTGAACTTGGTACGCTTAGGCTTGCATTCATGTGACGCGTTGTTTTGCGTAATGGCTAATTCTTTGATAAGTTTATGTTAGTATCCATTGTTGTTTAATTCTTCTATGACTCGACTTTAGGTTTGCTCGAGGACGAGCAAAAGGTTAAGTCCGGGGGAGTTTGATAACACGCAATCCGTTATAGTTTTTATATTATTCTTAGGTCTAGTTTAGAGTAGATTATTTATATTTCATTCATTTATTGAGTATATTCGGAGACTTTATCCACATTTCGTGTTTTGCGCAGAAAATGAAGACACGAGAAGAAACACGAGTGATTTTGGCAATCTAACCCCGGAAACGTAGGATCAACTTGTGCGAGGCGACGGATGGAAGTGGGCACTCAAACACCGAGCGAAAGGAGCGGAAACAACACCTCAAGTCATGCCCGCTCGGGTGGATTGGGAGTGCCCGGTCGAGCTAATTGCTACCAAACATCCCCGTAGCTTTGCACGACTTGGGCACTCAAGGAACACGACCAGGGAGGTGTGCCCGCTCGGGTGGATTGGCAGTGCCCGCTCGGGCTCATTCATGTCATGAAAACCCCGTAGGTTTGCACGACTCGGGCTGATGAAGCACACGGTCGGGCGTGGTGCCCGCTCGGGTAAAAATTGTGTGTGCACGGTCGGGCAAAGGGCTTGCACGAGCGGGTAGGGGACATGCCCGCTCGGGTCCTTGATTCTCAACAAACTTTCCTAAGATCTAGATCGGCAAAATTAAAAGGAAAATCAGATCTGAAAGAGGGGGATTCGAACCAGATTAGATTAGAGGAGAAAGAGAGACACTAGGGCAAGAGGAAGAAGGAAGAAAAGACGGATCTACGGATCGGGAGCGAGGAGAATCTACCGAAGACATCGGTTTATGAATAGGGAGTTATCTCTTTCTATATCTATGTCGAATCTAGACTTCTCTTGTGTTTCCTCTTCTGTATCTATGTCTGAGTAGATCCTTTGCCATGGGTTAGAGAGATTTGCTATGTTGTAACGAAGTCTACGCTTAATGAATGGTGGTACTTAATGCTTTCATTACCTGTACGCCACTTGAATGAATGAAATTGGTATCTATCATGTTTTCAGATTTCATGGTTGTTTTTAATGCTTTCTTTACTTGTACGCCACTTGATTGAATGATCTTAGAAGCCTAATAAACCAACGCCAGGGCATTAGGTTTCGGAACTTAGCCATGATTTAGGGTTTAGCCGGTTTAGAATCTACGCCAGGTCAATCGGTTTAATCTAGGGATTAGGATAGCGGTCATAATGCGTCTATGCATGTAAGATGCGCAATGGATACATTGGTATATGCATGCTAGATAGTGGACAAGTCTACGCCAGTCAGTTCCTATAGGAGAGCTTGAATTCCCTGGATTCATGATAGTACCTAGACCAATTATCTTTTTAGAACTTCGTTACTTCATTAGGCAAACTCTCGACACCCATGGTGCTTAGCCATAAGTTTTATCTCTTCGATTTAGTTTAGTTTTGCTCAACCATAATCCCAACTTTAGTCACCTCACACGTCTATTCAATTAGTTTAATAGCTCATTAGTCGCATTAACTCCTTGTGTTCGACCCTAGTTACTACACGGTCCATATTCTTGCGGAAGCGTTAGTCTAGGTTTTTATAACTTGATATAACGCACATCAGTCGGGCTGGTGCCTTCTTGATGAGCCCGCTCGGGCTAATGGCTCTGCACGGTCGGGCTGCTATGTGCTGCACGGTCGGACACCTCATCTTCTCATCCGCCCGGTATTGCATTGCATGGTGATCAACTGTGCTCTCTCTCCCTTGTTGTATGCCCGATCGTGTAGTTGTAGGTAGTGTAAGGTCATTGCTCGTATCCGCTCGTGTTTGCTCGTGTTTGCTTGTGTTTGTGTTTGATGTAATCGTTTCCTGCAACTACACGAAAAAGGGATGAAAGAGGACTAAATGATGCTTAATGCTTGGTGAACTAACTACGGAAATCAACTAAAATACTATGAAAAAATAGACGTTATCAGTAACATTGTTAATTACGAGACAATTAACATACATACGCCATGTGACATACTCTCTCGTACATATCCTTTAACTGTGAGCTCATTGACTTGCCTCTCGAGTCCTTTAGTCTCCTCGAGATGTGTTCAGTATGCTAGGTGATTTGGAATGCTCACACTAGGGACGAAATCAATTTGGTGTTTAATCTCACGCAATGGAGGTAAGCCGTGGGGTGTTTCATCAGGAAACACGGGTTTAAAACCCTACAACAAATTAGACAAAAATTAGACAAAGAAGGGGTGATCTCGTTAGTAAAATATAGTTGTTTCAACAAGAATATAAACATAGGTTGGTTGGAATGCCAAACCTTCTTGAATTCGCTCATTGTCATTGAAAGAAATGTTGCTCAAAGGACTATTTCTGGATTTCTCTCAAGTTCTTACTGTTTTTGTGAATTACCTCTTATAATAAGTTCCTACTTTCGTTCTTTAGTAATCGCACCTGGTCCTCAAATACTTCCTTTGTTGTAAGTGGAACTAGGTGAATGTGTCATCTTTTAAATTCAAAGGAGTTTTTGTTGCTTAACACGTCGAGTGTGTGTCATCGAGTATCGAGCTATCATGGTCATCCCAAGAAAAGGTGACCAACTTTCATTGGAACTACATAATAGAGCACCTCATCCTCATACATCCCAATGCTAAACTCAACCTTCACCTAACGATGAATCTTGATTTCACCGCTATCATTAAGCCATTGTAATATATGGTTTGAGATGTTACATGGCATTCAATATCTACTTTTCAACAAGGGACGCACTATCCACTTTTGTGAAATTGCCTCCATCTACAATGATGATACCCACCTTATCCTGGACAAGCCCATACATGTAGAAGATGTTTTGTGTTTATACAAACGCTTCTTCTTTTGGAAGAAAAAACCATGCGATTTAGGAAGCCAGACCAGGGGATAAAGTGTCATTGGTCTTTACTTTGCTTATCTTTTGTTTTTTACTCTAATAAGTATGCAAGTACAACACCCCAACAATCCAGTACTAACGCTATAGTCTTGAGCACTAAATTCTCTCCCTATCCGGAGAGAAACTATGTATCTCGTAACAAGGAATAATTTTAAATCCTTTGCTTGTTGGCCTACAGGAACCCTTGTTTCTCTCTTATATTGTATTGGTATTGGTCTTTCCCTCCTCCTTCTAGATATTGATGAACTGCTTGCCAACTTATCTCTATGGTATTTTTGGCTGCTCGATGGTCTTTTCTAGTCTTTTAGATTTACCTCCTGGCACCTCTTTTGACAGGTAATTAGGGAATTCGCACTTGTTGTAACATAACTTGATGAGCGAGCTCTTTACATTGGGGTATTCTAGGCTGGTTAGGGTTATTTTTTTCTCTATAGATTAAGGGATATTAGATATATAATGGCTTAAAAGGAGCTCAACACAATGAGAAGAATAGAAAAAAACTCGCATTTTATAGCCTTGTAGCTCTCGAACTCATCATCCGAATTAGGTATATACCTCTCATTTGGTGGCTAATAATCTTCTGACGTAGTCTCGTATCCTCTATTAGCTCGTATGATCATGGTTTTCTTATTCCGACAATTCTTTTTTTTTTGTTTTTTATTTCTTTTTCCTTTTCTCTTCTTCTTTCTTTTTGTTTTTTATGCTTTTCCATTTTCCTTTTTCCATTTTCTTCCTTTTTGTGGTTTCCTTTTATGTTTTTGTTTTTATTATTTGCTTCTTTTTTGTGGTTTTCTCTTTTTTTAATATTTTTATGTGTTTTTCTTTTATTTTCTTTCCTTTTTTTGAAAAACAAAAAAAAATTAACTAAACTACACTACTACTAAATCAAATATATACAAACAAATAACTAGAATAACAACAAATAATAAAAAGATAGTGTAACACAAGAACGAAACTCTGATACCACTTGATATGAACCTAAACTGATGTTCTTTTATTAGATGGGTGAAAATAGGGTGAAACCCTTTAAGACCCCAAAAACAAAGCCTAGAACATGTCTTCTCGAAGAAGGATATCCTAAACCAGAACTAAAACTCGACTAAAAACATCAGATAAAGAGAATTACACTATAACACTTGTGGTTTAGTTTTCATAAGACAATAAACAACGCATAATCTCTATAAGAGTTCGGTAACTAAAACTCTAAGATTAGAAAAAAATATTCTCAATTAATCAAAGTGATGTAAAATATCCTACAATGGATTTGATGCGCTTCAAAGTTAAACAAATATTGACCTAAACTACCCGCAAGTGCACGACACGTCTGTAGTACTCTAGGTGTGGATCCCACAGGGACTACGCAACACAACCTAAACCCAAACTATGAATCAAACTTGCAAACGAACGAAATATTGATTTTAGGAATGAAATACTAAAAACAATAAACTAACGAGTTCTTAACAGTGAGACAAACGTTCTAGGAATCCGGTTTCACCACAAGACTACCGAAATCAACAATCAACCTATCTAATCATGCAATCCCAATTAAGTTATCTAAGGGAGATGATCCTAATATGATATCTACCCTCTCTCAAGGCATAAACACGTGATCTAGTCAAGTTTCCCCTACTTTCGTGGCTGACACCTTAAGCTAAACCCATAAGTTCTGTGATTCATCCGTTTCACCCTCAACCGCTGCTACCCCACTTTCCTGGCCTAACCTCGATTGTTCTAAACCTGATCTTCTAGGACTAGAATTCTCCTTTCGGTCCTTCTCCTAATCCCTAACACATGAACCTATTTGGCCTTCGTAAATACAAGTCATTCAAGCACTGAGACGAAGAATAGATAAACGAAAACGGGAACTTGCATTCAAAGATAAATCAAAAGCGGTTCTGGGATAGCCATGGGCTAATCCCTTCTCCTAGAACAAAATGACTACTCGCTCATGCGTTCAAAAGCAAACAAAATAATCGAAGTAGAAAGTCTAAAGAACATAAAACCAAATGAAACCGAAGTCCTGAATTGATCTCCAATGCCTCTTGAATATCTCCTCCGCAAGCACTCACGAACAGCTCTCCTCTCTATTCGCTTTATGCACTCTCTCTCTCTCTAATGGTTGTCTTCTAAATTTCCTCTCCTTTCTGTCCGAATTGGGCTGCTGAAGCCCTCTCCTTTTTGCCCTCTTTCTCCTCTTTCATTTCCTCTATTCTTTCCTTTTTGGTCGTCCTCTATTTTTCCTCTTCAGCGGTTGATATTTCCTCTTTCTTACATCAACTGCATTTTTCCTTTTCCGAGCTTTTCTTTCTCTTGTTTTTCCATTCTTGTGTAATTATCAACATTCCTCTTTATTTTCCAGCCATGTAGCTCCCCTTCCTCTTCTCTAACCATAATTTCTTTTGGTTTAAACAACCAGCACGTTTCTTTTCTTGTTTTGCGAAGTTTCCTTTTGTGGTTTATGCAGGTGACGAACACGATCTACGCGGGCTGATGAGTGCCCCACGCGGGCTGCCTTGGAAAGGGGAGCCCGCACGGGCTGGTGAGGAGTCCGACTCGAGCTGAAGCTGCTGGAGGTGTAGCCCGCCCGGGCTAGGTGAATGCCCCGCGTGGGCTGTGTTAGTCCTTGCTAATACTCATCTCGTTTGCTTCGTTATGATCCTCGATGTTAGTACTTTGTCCCGTTTCTGTCATTTAGCTCCAAAATGAAGCAAATATGCATTAAAACCTGTAAGCACACGAAAACGAGTAACATGGATACAAAATCATACGTAAACATCACATCTATATCGTAAATATCTCTAAAATTGTGCAAGAAATGCATATGAAATTGAAAAGATCAGGATTCTTTATTTATAAGGACCAAATAATAATAGAAATTGAATAAAAAACAACTTAATTAACCCGAAAGAAGTACTCGGTCGAGCGGTGCCACTATTAGTCAAGCATCGCATTACAATTAAACCCAATTTTGCAAAAACTTAAGTATGTTCAACTAAGCAACGCGTATGCTCTTCCCAAGCTTGGGTCGATTGATGCGATTAAAAGTTAAAAAAATACTAACCTAAACTACCCTCAAGTGCAGGACACGTGTGTAGTACTCTAGGGGTCGATCCCATAGGGACTACACAACACAACCTAAACTCAAACTATGAATCAAACTTGCAAACGAACGAATATTGATTTTAAGATTGAAATACTAAAAACAAATAAACTACAAGTTCTTAATAGTGGGACCAACGTTCTAGGAATCTAATTGCACCACAAGACTACCGAAACGAACAATCAACCTATCTAATCATGCAATCCCGATCAAGTTATATAAGGCAGACAATCCTAGTATGATATCTACCCTCTCTCAAGGCATAGACACGTGATCTAGTCAAGTTATCCCCTACTTTTGTGGCTGACACCTTAATCTAAACCCATAAGTTCTGTGATAATCCGTTTTACCCTCAATCGCCGCTACTTCACTTTCGTGGCATAACCTTGGGTGTTCTAAACCTGATTTTCTAGGACTAGAATTCTCCTTTCAGTCCTTCTCCGAATCCCTAACACATGCATCTACATGTCCTTCCTTTAATACAAGTCATTCAAGCACTCATACAAAGAATAGATAAACAAAACCGAGAAATTGCATTCAATGATAAATCAAAAACGGTTCCGGGATAGCCAAGTGCTAATCCCTTCTCCTAGAACAAAAGGACGACTCGCTCATGCGTCCGTAAACAAACATAACAAAAATAGATAGTTTAAGAAACATGAAAACCAAATGAAACCAAAGTCCCTGTTCGATGCCCCTTGAATGTCTCCTGTAAGTCTCTTTCTTCTTCCTCTATGTCTCTGTCTCTTCTGCTCTCTATAACGTGTGTAATTCTTTGTAAAACGTTTAAATATGTCTTCTTTCCTCTTCTATTCTTTTTCCTTTTCTTCTTTTCCATATTTGCCATGATTTTCCATTCTTATCTCTTCTTCTTCTTTTTCTTCTCCATGAATGAATGTTTCCTTTTCTGCGTTTCAGGTAAGTGTGCCTCCATGCCTGACCGTGCAAGATGGTGAGCTCCGATCGGGCATATCCTTTGAAGAGTACTCGGCCGTGCACCTTAGGAGCCTGGGTCGTGCATGATGTTCGGGGATGTTTCTGTTTCAAGCGCTCGGTCGCGCAGGACTGGGTGCATGGTCGTGCACTAGGTTGCTGGTTTAGTAGCCCGGTCGTGCAAGAAGGGGTGTTTGGTCGTGCCGGGGCTGTGGATGATGAGCCCGATCATAGAAATGAGTGCTGGTCGGTCGGGCATGCATGTTGGTTTCTGAGCACGATCGTGCTGTGGTTGATGCACGGTCGTGCATTGGTGTTTCACATTGAGCACGGTCGGGCATCGACTAATGCATGGTCCGGCATGTGTTTGTTTGCTCAGCCTGGTCGTGCTATGCATTGTGTTGGCCGTGCACTTTGTTGTCTTGCCCTATTTCTCGTCTCGTTTGGTCCGTTACAATCCTTGATGATATCACTTTATCTCGTGTACGTTTCCTAGCTTAGAAATGAGCCAAATTTGCATTAAAACATGTAAGAACACGTAAACACGAAAACGAGTAAAACGGATACAAAATCATACATAAACATCGCAAGTATATCGTCAAGATCTCTAAAATCATGCGAGAAATACGTATTAAAATGAGATGATCAAAATCCCCCAGACTTGAATGTTTGCTTGTCCCTAAGCAAACGTAAACGTGGACCACGTGGGGTATATAAAAACCGATAATTCCCCTTTCTCTTGGAGATACCGCTAAAGCGAACCTAAGCGATCAACCAGCAAATCGAGAGCAAATTTGGCCTAATTAAATTTTCAGTCGTCATCCTAGGTTCACCAAGGCTACCTACGAGAAAGTAAATCAAAGGAAAACTAAACAAGCCACCGTAACTCTCTCCACTAAACAAGACTTCAGACAAATGCTTAAACGTAGAACAATTTAGGATACTTATTTATTTTCCATGCTTCTTTCTTTCTTTATACTTTTTATCTACTTCTTTTCTTTTTCTTTTTATGTCTTCTTTTTCTTTTCTTTTTTTTTTATGTTATGCAGACACACTAGGCTTCTAGGACATCGGATTTAAAGGGATCCAACCTCTACTTAGACCCAGACTACCACCGATGACGGTATACTCATGCATCTCATTCAAGAGTGCAAAGGAGTAGGCGACATTTGTGCCATGCCCTTAGGAGGTAGAAAGATGATCGCCATCCCACCACTTAGACCTGAACCATCGAAAAAGTGTCAAGGTTGATGCACTCATATTGATTTTAGATCATGCTTTTAGGCGTTATTTCTATCGACATCGGAGTGTTAGTGTGCGCTCTTTATCCTGCAAAAGAAGCTCGATTTCATACTATCTACTAATCCTCATAAAAATAAGTAAAGCATCATCTATACAAAGTATGACCATCTGAATAGAGAGAATAAACGATAAACTAGCTTAGCAACCTCGTCTAAACCTCCCACAAACAACACTAGGATTCCTAAAGGATTACGACGTATTGTTTTTCAGCCGACTAATTAGCTCTAACGCTTAGGAAAAACCTAGCTCAAACATGCAAAATCTCACGGAAAAGGCCAACTTCTTAAGTATCCTAGGTTCAGGGTTCATCTCAAAACGTGGCACAGGACGAGTGCCTAGGATGACTCTAACTCACGGAAACAAAAACAAACTAAAAATTACGAAATCAAAGAGAAAATAAAAGAAAATGAAATGAAGTCACTTGACAAACGTGAGCTGCTCCCCAAGACTTGAATTGAACGGCGTCCTCGACGTAAAGCTCCGATGGAGGGTAAGAGAAGTGAAGTCACGTTTGTGGTGATATGTTTTGTGTTTTTTTTGTTTTTTTAATTAACCGAGTCTTAAAGAAAACAACCAAGAAAAATAGAAAACAAACAGCTGGGTTGCCTCCCAAAAAGCGCTTATTTAACGCCTTTAAGCTTTGATGTCTCCATTCCTCATGCGTGCGGCTTGGTAGAGATTTAGTCGCTGTCCATTAGCTTTGAATGTTCCGCTTGAATCGCTTCATAGTTCCACTTCTCCATGTGTGAAGACTTCTCGTACCTGAAAAGGACCAGACCAACGAGACCGTAGGTTGCCCGAGAAAAGCTTAGGATGAGAATTGAAAAGTAGAACTAAGTCATCTAGTTGGAAGTCATGAGGTAAGATATTTTTGTCGTGCCATCCCTTAGTCACGACTTCTTTCTTTGGCACGTCATGCACGTGATTCACTTGTTCGCTGCCCAAGGTTAGATAAATGGTATCTGCATAAAAAATATTTATGATGTCTTTATCCATTACCTCTTGCAAGTGTGGGTGCAACCTCCTTTGAGTTTCGGTGGAAGGTTCGTGGTTGTCTTCCCTATACGTTCCGTGCGTACATATTGAAGAGCTGAGTCTCCTGCGCCTCTTTCCGTGAGTGGGTTGTTTTCTCATCTCATCTGCACTCAAGTTAGCATTCATAACAGCAGGATATATTTTATCGCATTCAATGTACTCATACCGAAAAGAAGACGAAGAGGGTCGGGCTCAAGTTCGGGTGTCTTCTCCACTGCGAAACCAGCGTGCGTTTCATGTGGTATCTCCTCACATGGGGCGTCTCCTAGTGCTGCAATAGCACTCATGAATTTCGTGTACAGCTTGGCTACTTCATCCGTAAATCTTGCATCTTCGCAAACTCGTGTTAAGCATCATATAAGAGGATCGGAAACACTTACATGATCATGCGTGTCTTTCGCTAACTCGTCCAGCGAATCGACTCTAAGGCCAGACTCCTTGAATGAGGGTATGTTCATAGTGCTGGACAACGGCGCCAAAAACTTGATACGATTCAAAGTTAAACAAATATTAACCTAAACTACCCGCAAGTGCACTGCACGTGTGTAGTACTCTAGATGTCGATCCCACAGGGACTACACAAAACAACCTAAACTCAAACTACGAATCAAACTTGCAAACGAACGAATATTGGTTTTAAGATTGAAATACTAAAAATAAATAAACTACAAGTTCTTAACAGTGAGACAAAGGTTCTAGGAACCCGGTTTCACCACAAGACTACCGAAACCAACAATTAACCTATCTAATCACGCAATCACGATCAAGTTTTCTAAGACAGACGATCCTAACATGATATCTACCCTCCTTCAAGGCATAGACACGTGATCTAGTCAAGTTATCCCCTACTTACGTGGCTGACACCTTAAGCTAAACCCATAAGTTTTATGATTCATCCATTTTACCCTCAACCGCTGCTACCCTGCATTTGTGGCCTAACCTCGGTTGTTCTAAACCTGATCTTCTAGAACTAGAATTCTCCTTTCAGTCCTTCTCCTAATCCCTAACGCATGCATCTACTTGGCCTTCATAAATAAAAGTCATTCAAGCACTCATACAAAGAATAGATAAAAGAAACGGGAAATTGCATTCAAAGATAAATCAAAAGCGGTTACGGGATAGCAAAGGGCTAATCCCTTCTCCTAGAACAAAACGACTACTCGCTCATGCGTCCTTAAACAAACATAACCGAAATAGATAGTTTAAGGAACATGAAAACCAAACGAAACCGAAGTCCATGTTCGATGCCCCTTGAATGTCTCCTCCAAGTCTCTTTCTTCTTCCTCTTTGTCTTTGTCTTCTCTCTCTCTTCTTAACGTGTGAATTCTCTATAAAACGATTGAATATGTCTTCTTTCCTCTGCTATTATTTTTCTTTTCTTCTTCTTCTTTCCCCTTTTTCCATGCTTTTCCATTCTTATCTCGTCTTCTTCCTTTTCTTCTCCATGGCTGAACGTTTCCTTTTCTATATTTCAGGTCCGTATGCCGCCATGCCCAGTCGTACAAGATGGTGAACCCGATCGGGAATATCCTTTGAAGAGTGCCCGACCGTGCACCTTAGGAGTTCGGGTCGTGCATGATGTTCGGGGATGTTTCTATTTCAAGCGCACGGTCATGCAAGAAGGGGTGTTTGGTCGTGCAGGGGTTGTGGATGATGAGCCTGGTCGTGCAAATGAGTGTTGATCGGTTGGGCATGCATGTTGGTTGCTGAGCACGGTCGTGCTGAGGTTGATGCACGTTCGTGCTTTGGTGTTTCCCATTGAGCACGATCGGGCATTGGCTGATGCATGGTCGAGCATGTGTTTGTTTGCTTAGCCCGGTCGTGCTATGCATTGTTTTGGCCATGCACTTTGTTGTCTTGCCCCGTTTCTCATCCCATTTGCTCCGTTACAATCCTTGATGATAGCACTTTGTCCCTTGTACGTTTGATCATCTCGTTTTCATCCATGATTCTCGAATGATTTTAGAGATGTTTATGACCATAGTTGCGAGGTTTATGTGTGATTTTGTATCCGTTTTACTTGTTTCTGTGTTCTTGTAGGTTTTAATCCGTATTCGATTCATTTCAGAACTAAGGAGCATACACGAGACATAATTTGACATTGAAGGTCACAACGGATTGAATGGAACGAGAAGTAGACAAGTCATGGCTAAGAACGACCAAGTGCACGACCGACATGCATCAAAGGACTCAGCCCGGTCGAGCAAGATCAAATGCATGACCGAACAGCAACCTTCACCATGTGCACGGTCGGGCTTGGTCTCTAGCACGGTCGGGCACCCTTCTACTTTGAGCTGCACGGTCGGGCTAAGTGAAGAGCACCGTCAGGCACTTTGTTGCAATTCATGCATGAGGGAGTTGCACGACCCGGGCACAAATTATGCACGGTTGGGCGCTCTCTTGGTGAGTGAGCACGGTCGGGCGTCCTGTGCAGCACGGTCAGGCAACTCATGCAAATTCATCCCCGTAGCTTGTGCACGGGTCAGGCGTTCAAAGAGCACGATCGGGCATCCTACCAATGAAGGCAACATGGTCGGGCATCAAGGGTAGCATGGTCGGGCTTCATGGGACAACAACTTATCTATAACTACGGAAGACGCATGCCCGACCGGGCATGACATGAAGCACGGTCGGGCATGACTATGTAAAACGACCAACTGAGGAAATAGGTGGCAATCAATCGACCAAGGTTTTGAATTCAAATTAAAAAGCCTAAAAGGACACCATCCACCATCGACCATCATCATCCAACAACACACGATCCACAACACAATTCACAACCATCATCCATCCATAGAGTCCCCTAGACGGGAGGCACGCAAGGAGTTGGAGATTGATTCGGAACCATCGCTTGTTTGATATCTCTATGCTGTTTAATCTACTGTTTTGTTTGTGATGTTTAGACTCATGAGCGAGTAGCAGATTTGTTCTAGGAGAAGGGATTAGCCCATGGCTATTCCAGAACCATCTTTGATTTGTTTATGAATACATTTCCCCATTTTGTATTATCTATTCTTTGTATGAGAACTTATTGTCTTGCCTTTACGATTTTCCACGTATGTGCATGTCATAGGGATTAGGAGAAGGCCTAAAAGGTGAATTCTCATCCTAGAAAATCAGGTTTACTGTGAACTTCATGTCTTAATTGTATTTACGAATGACCACGTATATGCATGTGTTAGGGATTAGGAGAAGGACTGAAAGGTGAATCCTAATCATGGAAAGTCAGGCTTAGAACAACTGAGACTAGGTCACGAAAATAGGATAGTAACAGTTGAGGGTTGTATCGGGCGAATCATGAATCGTAATGGGGTTTAGTTGGGGTGTCAGCCACGAAAGTAGGGGATGACTCAATCTAGCCACGTTTCTATGCCTTGAGAGAGGGTAGGTTCTACATTAGGATCGTCCGACTTAGATATCTTGATAAAGAATGCACGATAGATAGATCGGAGATAGGTTTCGGAAGCTATACGGTGAAACCGGTTTTCTAGGGTGTTTGTCTCTTTGTGTAGAACTCACTTGTTCATTGCATCATCATCATATTTGCATTTCATCATCCTCATTCTTTTGCAGAAAGCTCTGATTCTACTTTTGATTCTTAGATCGTGTTACATTAGTCCTCGTGGGATCGACACCTTAACTACTACACACGTGCCGTGCACTTGCGGGTAGTCTTAGGTTAACTTGTTATCTTGACACGTATCAACGTTCCTTAGCTTTGAAATGAGCCAAATTTGCATTAAAACCTGTAAGAACACGAAAACGAGTAAAACATATACAAAATTAAGTAAACATCGCAAGCATATCGTTAATATCTTTAAAATCATGCGAGAAATACGTATTGAAATGAGGCGATCATCAATCGAACTAGTCATCGGTGTGAATGGCAATTTCAAGTTATGATTACTGAAAAGCCATAAACGACTATATGTACAAGAGGTTAATGATTTAACCTAAGTAGGGAATAGTAAATTACAATAATACCCTTAATACAATAATATCCTAATATCCTTCATACGCCCCTGCAAAATGAATAACCCGAGGTGATTCCAATCTTGGAACACAACTCGTGGAATTGTAACCGCGGTAGAGGTTTGGTGAGGAGGTCGGCTAGTTGGTCCTTGGAGTGCACGTGAGAGACTCGAAGAGTACCAGCTTCAATTTGGCCACGAACAAAGAAGTAATCAAGTGCAAGGTGCTTCATACGGGAGTGAAAAACCTGGTTGGCGCTGAGATAAGTAGCTCCGATATTGTCACAATAAATAGTTGGAGCCGATGTGAGGGTAACACCAAGTTCCATGAGAAGATTGCCCAGCCAACAAATTTCGGCCGAGGTGTTGGCAACGGACTGATATTCCGCCTCGGTGGAGGATCGTGAGTGGCCATTTTGTTTCTTGGAGGACCACGATATCAGATGCTTGCCAAGATAAAAAATTTATGCTCCCGTAGATTTGAAGTCAGAGGAGTCTCCAGCCCAATCCGCATCGCTGAAAGCATGAAGAGACAAATTGTTTTGAGCTGCAAGAAAGATACCTGGTGCACGAGAGCCAGCAAGATAACGAAGCACATGTTTGGCGCATAGCCAATGCTCATCCGTGGGTTGATGCATGAATTAAGACAACTTGTTGACGACAGGCTTGTCAAAATTCAGTCCGGACGCGTGAGGGCAAGATATTGTAGGCTGCCAATAACTTTTCAAAATTCAGTTGGGTCGGAAAGAGGTGAGCCCGAGGAAATGGTGAGCCGTGAGGTCGATGGCAATGGTGTAGAGACAGGCTTCGCCTCATTCATGTTGGTCCGAATGAGAAGATCCGTGATATACTTCCGCTGCGACAAGTGGAGACCCCGTTATGTCCTCGTGGCTTCAATTCCTAGAAAGAAGGTGAGAGCACCGAGGTCTTTAATGGAGAACCGAGATGCCAACTACTTGATGAAGGTCTGAATGTGAGTGGAGGAAGAGCCCGTGATGATCATATCATCGACATAGTTGAGAACATAGAGCTTTGTGGTTGACGTGTTGAGCACAAAGAGTGAGGCGTCCGCAAGAGAATTCTTGAAGCCATTGCCAACCAAAAAAGTCCATAATTCAGAGTACCACGCACGGGGGCCTTGCTTGAGAACATAGATGGCTTTCCGGAGTTTGCAAACGTGAAGAGGATGATCCTTTTCAATAAAGCCAGGTGGTTGCTCCATGTATACATCTTCGGTGAGTGTGCCTTGAAGGAAGGCATTGTTGACATCGAGCTGATTTATATGCCATCCGTTGGAGACCGCAAGGGTAACCACGGTGCGGATGGTTGCAGGCTTGACCACTGGACTGAAAGTCTCATGAAAATCCACTCCCGGACGTTGATGAAAGCCTTTAGCAACCAAGCGAGCCTTGTAGCGATCAATTGAACCATCAGGTTTTCGTTTGATATGGAAAACCCATTTGCAGCCAACAACATTGCTTGCGGTTTGAGGAGATACAAGGTCCCAGGTCTCGTTGCTTAGAAGAGCATTGAATTCATCACTCATGGCTTTTCTCCATTTGGTGTTGCAGAGGGCTTGTGTTGTTGTTGCGGGTTCGGTTTCGTTTAGAGAACCTGTACAAACATTCGCAAACGGAGGATTAGATCGAATGACATTGACCTTGCTGCGAGTCACCATTGGATGCACGTTTCGAGTGGCTGGTTCCACAACGGTAGTAGCACGGGCCGCATCCGAAGGCAATGCTGGAGTACAGGCCGCGTCCGAGGGCAGTTCCGGAGTAGAGGAAGGAGAGGAGGTCACAGCGTGGCTAGTGTCTGTGTCACTCTCAACAATGATCAGGGAAGAATCTAATCTTGGGGGCTACGGTGGAGGAGATGGAGCATGTGCCAAGATGAGGGGCTGGATGGGTGATAGAAAAGGACCATGGGACAATGGGGAGCCTACGGGTATGCTAGGATGGGTGACGTATTTGGAAAGGTTAGAAAAGGGAAACACAGATTCATGAAAGACAACGTGACGCGAGACAAAGACAAGAAGTTTGGATAGGTCAAGACAAAGGTACGCGCTTTGGGTGTTGGAGTAGCCAAGGAAGACACAAGAAGCGGATCTAGGGTCTAGTTTGTGAGAGGCATAAGGACGCAGCCAAGGGTAGCACAAACAGCCAAAGATTTTGAGTTTATGGAGGTTCAGTGGAGTTTGGAAGAGGGCTTCGTAGGGTGAGGCATAGGAGAGGAGAGGTGTGAGCATTCGGTTTATAAGATAAACCACGACCGTAAAGGCGTAGGACCAATAGGGTAGTGGTAGGGAGGCGTGCATGAGAAGAGATAATCCGGTCTCGACAATGTGACGATGTCGACGTTCGGATATCCCATTATGCTCGGGGTGTGTGGAGGGGTTGTGTAGTATGAGATGCCATTGTCCGAAAGAAAAGAACGGAGGGCTATGTATTCCCACCGTTATCGGTTTAAAGATTGACGATTTTAGCGTTAAACTTGTTTTCGGAAAGAGATTTAAAAGCAATAAAAGTTGCTCAAACTTGTGATTTTTGTTTGAGCAGATAAAGCCAAGAATAACGCGTAAAATGATCAACAAAAAAAACATAATACTTGAAACCATCCGTTGAAATAATAGGAGATGTCCATAAATCGGAGAAAACAAATTCAAGCGGACGAGAAGAAACAATAGATGACTCATGAAACGGAAGTTTGTGACTCTTACTACTAAGACAAGAATTGCATGGAGAAACAAAATACTCTCGAACTAGCGGAATGTGAACCTTGGACAAGGCGTGTTTGAGGATGGGTAGTGACGGATGTCCTAGACGTGAATGCCAAGTGGAAACGGTGGGCTTAAGGTTGGAGAATGCAACAGTGGGTGAGGTATTGGTGGTAGGGGACGGCCACACATAACCTCCATCTTTAGTGTTTCCTTGAAGAACCGGCGCCCCCATGTTTAGATCCTTCACATGAAACATATGAGGAAAGAATTCAACGGAAACACCATTAGACTTGCATAAACGCTGAACCGAAACCAAATTCTTGTGCATTGAGGGAACACAGAGCACATTATCAAGTAATAGTGAACGATTTGGTAAGGATAGCGAAAAGGAACCCGTATGAGTGATGGGCTGTCCGGAGCCATCAGCTATGGTGACTTCCTTGCCTCCGTGATACGGACTGTGGAGTGATAGGTTCTGTAAGTCGGAAGTGATGTGATGTGAGGCCCCACTGTCAAGAAGCCAAATCGAGGTATCATATGTAGGATACGTAGCAACGTGTGCAGCAAGCGGCCACGGACGTTGAGGGGGTGTCCACCGTTGTTGAATCGGATCCGAGGAGGAGTTCATGGATATGAGTCGGAATTGGGTGCAGAACTTTGCACTGTGTCCTTGAGTTCCGCAAGCTTGGCAGCGGCCGCGGTAACCTCCCGTGGAGCTCCTATTATTGTTGTGAATCCATTGAGAATTAGGGCTACGTGGTTTTGGACAGGCAGCGGCAAGGTGAGCCGTGACCGGTAGTGCAGTGGCTGGCGGAGGGAGTTCCACGGCCAATTTCACCTCATGATTGAGGAGTTTTTCGTGCAGCTCTTCAACTGAAATGGCGGTGTCTTTTGCATTGATCACATCAGCTATAGGTTTGTACTCCTCCGGCAGTCCATCAAGGATGGCTTCAAGAACATCCTCGTGATCCATCGGTTTCCCGAGGAGTGAGAGTTCATCGGTTTTGGTGGTGATGAACCGTAGGTATTCTTCCAGCGTTTGATTTGATCTCGTATTTGTTTGACATGACCACGAGAAGCTTTGCCATAAATGTTGGCTAGGGTTCGCCAAGCGTCTCGAACGGAAGTGGCTCGAGCGATGACCAGTTGGAGCGGGAGGGAGAGTGCGCCGAGCATGGAACTGAAAAGCAATCTGTCTTGGTGTTTCCATAGGCTGAAGGCGGGATGGGATTGCTGAATTCCATCGATGTGAAGCATGGCTGGCGGCACAATGGAGTCTTCGGTGATGAAGCACTCGAGATTGTATCCTTCGAGGAGAGAACGGATTTGGACGCTCCAAGTGAGGTAGTTCGTCGGAGTGAGTTTTGTAACGCTTGATATGTTGCAAGCGAAGAGAAGTTTTTGTGGCTGTTGCGGATCGAACATGCTCATCGATTCGGTGCAATTCGATGGCTCCGGGATGTTCGACATGGATGCAGGACGCGGTGCAAGAAATCAGGAAAACGGTTGAGCGGGACGCGGCCGATTATGGTGCGATCGGTTGGGCGACGCAACGCGAGAGATCTGGATCGACGGGCAAGGCGGATCCGTGCTGATGAGGCGACGGAACAACAGCTGAGTCGAGGGGTGAGACGTCGGAGCAGCGGCCGGAAAGGGGGGTAGACTGCGGCGGCCGGACCAGTGGGGTGCGGCGGCTAGGGTAGGCCAAAAAAGAAGAAGTGGGCGGCTAGGGTTAGGCGGCTAGGGTTACGTCGTGAGACGATTTTTGCTCTGATACCATGTGAATGGTAATTTCAAGTTATGATTACTGAAAAGCCATAAACGGCTATATGTACAAGAGGTTAATGATTTAACCTAAGTAGGGAATAGTACATTACAATAATACCCTTAATACAATAATATCCTAATATCTATCATAATCGGCATGTTCCATTTTTTCATAAAATTCACTCGGGTCAACGAGTCTCTACTCGAGCTGAATGCATCGGGCTTCATTTGTTTAGAGAATTCGCTCGGTTCATGTGAATCTCTGCTCGGGCCGAGCGCCTTTGGATCTTCTATATCTTCTTGCTCCTTTTGGCCTCTTTCATTTGTAGGCAAGTAACTGATGCCTTTGTGGTATCTCTATGAGTTCTTGCACCACAATTTGAGAGAATAAATTTTGCATCTTCTTAGTTTTATTCCTTGTGACCGGCCTTTGTGTTAAAGATCATGAAAAATGATGAATGAATTAACATTAAATTATTAGTAGACTTCTACCCTCAATATCTCTAACTAATCAATACCAAAAACTATCAAGTTCTTTCAAATTTTTGTTAACTAAGAAAGAACCTTCATGAATTAGGAGCAACAAAGGTTCGATGAGATGGCTTGCTTTCTTAACAAAATTTTTATTCTTCTTAAAAAAACTCTATCCTCAAAGGAAATTAATATTTATATAAGATATTTGAATTTAAACATAATGCACAAATATCATCAACCAAAGTATCTTTGTAATATTTTAGCAGATACACCTAAAACAAAATAATTTTTATTGTTTTTTGTGAACAACCACTTTGGAGTTATAGAACATCAAAATTGATAGATTCATCCAAATTTAAACCCAAGGTACCACATTAGCATACTCTAATGATTCAATTTCAATTATAGAGGAGTACTTAAATTCATTTTGCTTTTACATTTCCCTTTTTTATACCTTATGTCTAGAGGACATCAAAGTTGGATATCGTCCCACCATATACACTGGAGCCAGAGTACTTATTGTGCTCATTTTAATTATCATTATTTTTTTTCATTGATAGCAGAGTGTAACATTGACTTTCAACATCTACACACTTTAAATGAAGTAATGTAACAAATAAGAGCTTTAAGGTATACTTCAAAAGTCATCATGTGTTGTGCTTCATTTTCTTTTGTATACTTCCGCTTTCATAGTTTCATGTGCATGATGCGTGTCAAGTTAACAAGTTAACCTAAGACTACCTGCAAGTGTACGACACGTGTGTGGTAGTTAAGGTGTCGATCCCACGAGGACTAATGTAACATGATTTAATAATCAAAAGTAGAATCAATGCTTGCTGCGATAAATAAGGATGATGAGATGCAATGATGAAGTGGATGAATATGCAGTGGATAAACGAGTCCTAATGTAGAACCTACCCTCTCTCAAGGCATAGGAGCGTGGCTAGATTCAGTCATCCCCCACTTTCGTGGCTGACACCCCAACTAAACCCCATTACGACTCATGATTCGTCCGATTTAACCCTCAACCGTTACTACCCTACTTTCGTGACCTAGTCTCGATTTTTCTAAACCTGATCTTCTAGGACTAGAATTCACCTTTCAGTCGTTCTCCTAATCCATGGCACATGTATTTACGTGGCCTTTGTAAACACAAGTCATTAAGCGCTCAGATAAAGAATAGATAAACGAAATGGGGAAATGCATTCATAAACGAATCAAAGATGGTTCCGGGATAGCCATGGGTCAATCCCTTCTCCTATAAAAAATCTACTACTCATTCATGAGGCTGAACAACATGAACGAAATAAATAGAGTAAAGAGCATAGAAATATCAAACGAGATGCGCTCCCGAAGTATTTTCCGACTCCCTATTGTGTCTCACGTCAAAGAAGGCTCTTGAATGCATTGATGGATGTTGTGTACCCTCCTAGGGTTATCCTCTGTGTTTGCTTTCTCTAAACTCAATTTGGGTTCCCTTTTTATAAAAATTCCCCGTTAGAGACATTCTAGGGAAGTTGTTATAGGCATGCCCCGCGCGGGCTAAGGAGGCAACTCGCGCGGGCTCCTCATTTTCTCCATGACCTGCGCGTGCTAAGGGCTAGCACGACTCGTGCAAAAATTTCTGCAACACCACCCCGCATGGGCTAAGGTGAGCACCCCGCGCGGGCTCTTCTTGAACATCAATCCGTGTGTGCTGAGGGTCAGCACAACTTGGGCAAATGCAGCTGGACGTTCAGCCTAGCGGGCTAAGGAAACCACCCTGCGGGGGGCCTTGTCTCCTCATGTCATATCACATCCCTTTCTTGTTTATTGTCTCGTTTGCTCCATTATAATCTCTTAAGCTTGTACTTTGTCCCGTGTATGTTCTATAGCTCTGAAATGAACCAAATACGCATAAAAACCTACAAGAACATGAAAACACGAAAACAAGTAAAACGGATACAAAATCACACGTAAACATCATAACTATCGTCATAAACATATCTAAAACCAAGCGAGAATCGTGTACAAAAAGAAGATGATCAAAATCCCCTAGACTTGAATGTTTACTTGTCCCTAAGCAAACGTAAACGTGGAATACGTGGGAGATATAAAAGTCGAGAATTTCCCTTTCCCTAGTAACACCGCTAAAGCAAACTTAAAGTTTGGTCTAATAACTTTCAGTCCTCATCTTAGGTTCACCATGGCTACCTATAAGAAAGTAAATCAAAGACGAGCTAAGTGAGAAACCGAAACTCTCTCTACCAAAACGAGACTTCAAACAAATGCTAATCACATAATTAAAGAGGATACTTGTTTTATCCTCGAGCTTTTTTATTCTTTCATTCCTTTTTTTTCTTTCTTTTTTAATTCTTCTTTTATTGATTTTGCGAACACAGTAGGCTTCTAGGACGTCGGAATTGAAGGGATTCAAATTCTATTTAGACCTAAGCTACCGTTGACGGTATACTCTTACACCTCGTTCAAGAGTACAGCGGAAGAGATGTCGTTTTTATACACCTTGCTCTTAGGACGTAGAAAGATGATCGCCAACCCACCACTTAGACCCGAACCATAAAAAATGTATCAAGGTCGATGCACTCATATCGATTTTAGATCATGCTTTTAGGTATTATTTCTATCGATAACATAGTGTTAGTGTGCGCTCTTATTTTCTGCAAAAAAAAAAAGCTGATAAGCTCTAACATTCCCATAAATAACACTAGGATTCCCATAATCCTGTTCATGAGCTAATCCCTTCTCCTACAACAAATCTACTACTTGTTCATGAGTTTGAACAACATAAACGAAATAAATAGAGTAAAGAGCATACAAATATCAAACGAGATGTGTTCCTGAATCAATTCCCGACTCCTTGTTGTGTCCCCCATCAAAGAGGGCTCTTGAATGGATTGATGGATGTTGTGTACCCTCCTAGGGTTCTCCGCTGTGTTTGCTTGCTCTGAACTCAATTTGGGGTCTCTTTTTATACAAATTCCCCGTTGGAGACATTCTAGGGAAGTTGTTATAGGCATTCCCCGCGCAAGCTAGGGAGGCAACTCGAGCGGGCTCCTCATTTTATCCATGACCCGCGCATGCTAAGGGCTAGCACGACCTGGGCAACAATTTTTGGAACACAACCCCATGCGGGCTAAGGTGAGTACCCTACGCGGGATCTTCTTGAACATCAATCCGTGCTTGCTGAGGGTCAGCACGACTTGGGCAAATGCTGCTGGACATTCAGCCCGAGCGGGCTAAGGAAACCACCCCGTGAGGGGGCCTTGTCTCCTCATGTCGTATCGCATTCCTTTTGTCCCGTGATGTTATTTAGCTCCGAAATGAACCAAATAAACAGAAAAACCTATAAAAATATGAAAACACAAAAACAAGTAAAACGGATACAAAATCACACGTAAACATCGCAACTATCGTCATAAATATATCTAAAACCATCCGAGAATCGTGTACGGAAACGAGATGATGAGTGCAATTATGTATAAGTTCTCCTACCTCATGATCCCATTAATATATACTAAGTTTAGAGTTCACAAATCACGAGCGATTTTTGTAAACACACAAAATGATTTGAATCCAAAATTTTTGTAAAAATGTCCGTCAATTATCGTTCAATGGGAACATATTCGTTATGTACTTGTTTTTCTCAACTTGATCTCTGAGGAAATCATAATGAAATTTAATATATTTGGTTCAAGAATATTTTATTGGATCACAAAGAGCTATAAAAATTTTAGGATCCGTACCACAATATGATAACTTCCGATCATCCAAATAAGTTCATCCAACTTACTACAGAAATATTCTTTTCTAATTTCCATTTGAACTTGTCTCAACCATTGATGCCACTCATGAAGTGTAACTTGTGTGAATTTATACAATTTTAACTCTTGGGCCCATATGTAGTAATTATTTAAAACTCGATTCCCTACAAGAATACACTTTCTGAATTAATAACTACGTGTTTTCAAGTGACAATTGAATATATAATCATTGGTCACATAATTGGCTAATATTTATTATATTTGCTCGAATTCTTTGGAAAAAATATACATTAGTTAACTCAAGTAGCCCAATTGTTTCAATATCACCTTTCCCTTTATCTTTCACTTGTGTTCATCTCCAAAGATCACCCATTCTCCTTTGATAATTTTTTTGAAGATTGAAAGTAAGATAAAATTGCTTCACATGTGTCTTGAACAACCATTATGAAAGTATCACCATGAATCTTGTTCATCTTGAATAGAGGTGAGTGCAACATTGATGAAAACCTTTAGCAACACCTTTAGCAACAATCCTGGGACATTGATGGAAACCTTTAGCAACAATTCTCACTTTATATCATTCAATGGAGACATCCGTTTTGCGTTTGATCTGAAACACCCACTTGTATCCCACAATGTTTACAGCTTCGATGCTATTACAAGGCTCCATATTCCATTCTGAATGAGAGCAGCAAATTCATAGCTCATAGCCCTCCTCCAATTGGAACTCTTTAGTACTTGACTAACAGATGTTGACTCGGGTTCGGTTTCGGTTGTTGTGACCAGGAGAGAGATATTCTTGTTTGGCTTCATAATATTGTTCTTAGACCTTGTCATCATAGGGTGTATATTTTGTGGTGCTTGTGTCATTCTAATATCGGCAATACCGAACCATCTCCAACAATGACGTCTTCACCATCGTGATACACGCTATGTAGGGCAAGGTTTTGGAGATCCGGTTTGATATGATGAAACTCAGCGCTATTAAGGAGCCATGGACCTGCATTATAAGAAAATATGAGAGCATTGTGGCCCTACGGTTTCCACGGTCGAGGACTATATTGTCAAGATTGCGCTGGATGTGCAGAGCGTGGATCGCCAGCTCCACGAAATGTCATGACGAGACAATATGTTGGACACCGTTTTGCGGTGTGCCAGAAGACCACACATGCTTAGCACTTCCATTTCTATCCTCTAGGTTGATATCGTTGGGAGTTTTTGTTGTATGAATCATGTCCACCATGAGAGGTATAATACTTCGTCCATGAGATGATGATGATGAAGAACTTGGGTGGGCATAATGGGCGGTCACTGAGAAGGAGGATGGGACCGAGTAAGGTGATTCAATGAGGAGTTTAGCTTCATGGTTTATGAGTTTTTCATGAAGCTCTTTGATGGATATTACCATGTCTTTTGCTTGAATTACATCGAGACGGATTACAATTCCTCGGGGAGGCCAGAGAAGACAACATCACGTAGATCTTCATGATCGAGTGTTTTTCCACGTAGTGCTAATTCATCACCATTGGTCGTGATGAACCGTAGGTACTCATCAATCAGTTGTACTCCATTTACATTCCGTTTAATCTGATCCCAGAGTTGAAGAATATGTCCTCTTGATGCTTTGACGTACATTGTGGCTAACTTGAGCCACACTTCACACGTCGAGGAACATAGGGCAATTAAGGGTTATAGAGAAACAGAGAGAGCACCAAGAATTGCACTAAAAAGTAACCGGTCTTGTTGTTCCATGGCTTAAAAGCCATGTTAGCTTGTATCAAGCCATCAACGAGAATTGTGGCAGGTGGCACACATTTGTTTTCAGCGATGAAGCAATCAAGTTGATGTCCTTCGAGGAGTGCTCTCACTTGGACACTCCAAGTGAGATAGCTTGTGGTTAATAATTTGGTGACGTTTCTCATATTAAATGTGACCACAGTTTTATGCGGTTCAGGGACGTTGAAGGTGACGACGGTCTCTGTGTGAGCAGACGAGGAGGGGCTGTACTCAGTGGCCATGGTGTCACGAGTTGACGTCTAGTGAGTCTAGTTGTTCGGTGTTACAGATCTGTCGAGACGACTGTAGATCTATCGAAATGGCTACAGATCCGTCAGAACAGGTGCAGATCTGGTTGGAGTGGCATAGATCTCGCTGGAGCGGTACATAATTATCAGGATGGCTGCAGATCTGGCTGAAGTTGGTGAGCCTGGCGGGCAAAGCTACGGTTGGAGATATAGACAACATAGCTGGTGCATCGGTGGTGCAGATCTGGTGGTGCACGACGAATTTAAATGGCATCGATCCTGCAAAAATCTTTCGGATCAGGCTGCAGATATGCAGGAAGGAGCTGGGCCGGTGGTCGTTGGACGAAGAAGAGAGAGGCGGTGGTGTGCATTGGTAGTTCAGATCTGGTGGTGCGCATCGAAGCTGGAACGATGTCGATCGTGCACGGACGACAGAAGAGAGATATGGTGAAGTCTGGAGGTGCGACTGGAAAAGGGGAGCTTGGCGGGCGGGCGCTCGGCAGGCAGACGATCGATCAACGGTTGTGCATAGGAAGATTTTTTTTTTTTGCACGGATGAGAAGATAGTGAAGAAAAAAATTAGGGTTAGGGTTTGTGCTCTAATACCATAAAAAAAGGTTGTAATTCTGTGTTATTTAGAATGTTTGAGTACATAGGTATTTATACACATTTAATAAACCCTAGGATATAAAATTACATCATTGCACTTTCCTTAATATGATCAACACACATCTACATTTACATGTACATGTACACATATATTAATGTGCACATACACATATACATGCATACATACGTGACTCTACCTCATCCTTGAAAGCTCACACTGTCAGCCCATTTCCACAGAGGCCTCACAATATCAGCCCAAGCCCACATCCACACAAGCTCAAGCAACACCTCCTGTGACACCAGCAAACACCAAGGGCAAAACCTCGCAATCTGCAATTTACAGCAACGACAACACTCACCTATGTCAGCTGAAGGACACTCTGCAGGCTGCCGGCATCAGCGAAAGGACGATTTTCAGGCCCTTACTCCAAGGAGATGACAGCTGGTGACCATGTCAGAAGGGAGCCATTAGAGGCTGTTAGGAATTGGCAGCACAAATCGCAGGTATATTTTTCATGCTATTTGTCATGAAGTATACTCTGTACTTGTGTATAAGACCCATAGCATTCTGTAAATTTCAAGCAATGATAATAAAAATTGGAAACCTTCTTCTTCTTTTGAGCTCACTTCCTTCTTCCCGTTTCATAAAAAAACCTAAAAAGGTTTTTATGGTATCAGAGCCTCAACGAGGCAAGCCTTTTCTCTTTTAATCTGCAATGGAAGAACAAGATTTCTTCCCATTCCCAGTCCATGTAAATATTTCAAATTTTATTACCCTCAAACTCTCAAACACTAATTACCTGATATGGAAAACTCAGATCGAATCTTTACTGGAGTCACAAGAACTCCTAGGGTTCATTACAGGAGAAACTCCTACCCCACCCCAAACCATCACAGTAATAGATGCAAATGTAGTAAATCAAACACCAAATCCCATGTACTCCTCTTGGAGAAAGACATACAATTTATTTCGGTCATGGATATGTGGAACCCTCACCGAAGAAGGTTTTGGTCTGATTGTTGGGATCAAAACGTCCATTGGAGTGTGGGAAGCCCTTTCCAGACATTTCAACCAAATATCTGTCTCAAGAGAATTCGACCTATTGGCTTCTCTTCAAACCATAGCCTTAGAAGGCAAAACAATCACAGAATATATCAAGGAGTTTAAATCCATATGTGACCATTTATCTTCCATCGGCAAACTAGTTTCAGACTCGATGAAAATATTTAGGTTTCTCCAATGACTTGGGAAAAAATATGAAGCTTTCACTACAGTCATCCACACATCCATGCATCGGGAACCCGTTCCCACCTATGAAGATGTCATCAGTCAGCTGACAAGCATCGCCCTCACCAGCAAGGTCCACAAAATTCCAGAGGTCTTTCACCACCATACTTTCACTGCGCAGACCGGCAACACCAACATGTTTCTCACCGGCTCCTCAAACAACTCAACCTTTGGCAGAGGTAACTACACTTATTCCAGAGGGCAAACAGGTATAATAATCAACGTGGACGCACTAACTACACTTCTAGAGGCCGAGGATTCACACAACAAATCTATTCCAGTAACTCACTTTCTTCTCAAAAACCTTCAAATAACCTTAGTAACTCAAGACCACTTTGTCAAATATGTGGCAAAACGGGTCATGTAGCATTGAAATGCTGGCACAGATTCGATAATTCTTTCCAATCTCAAGATATACCCCAGGCACTAAACACTTTCCAAGTTGCAGATGCAATAGGTAATGACTGGTATCCAAATTCTGGAGCTAGCTCACATATGAAAAACACCACAAAACATCTTACAAGCCACGAAATCTATGGAGGATCTAAGAATGTAATGGTTGGAGATGGATCACTGCTTCCAATAACACATGTTGGGTCATCCAACTTGGCTTCAACCTCAGGTAAACTTCCTCTTAAAAATGTCCTTGTAGTACATGGCTTACAAAAATCCCTACTGTATGTTTCTCAAATTACTTCAGATATCCCTTGTTATGTACTCTTTGATTCTAATAAAGTTTTGATAAAGGATCAGCAAACCCACGAGATCCTGGCAAGAGGCTCCAAGATTAATGGACTATATGTCCTCGAGTCCTCTGCACCTAAGGCCCTTTTCTCAGTCAGGCAAAGAACTGCCTCTGCTGACACTTGGCATAGGAGGCTTGGACATCCAAATGAAGAAATACTTCTTAAATTACGACTTAATGTAATGATAAACTTTCAGAATTCTTCATTTAATTTATGTGACTCTTGTCATCTTTCTAAGAACATTAGGCTTCCTTTTAGTAGATCTGTTTCTGTGACAAAGGAACTGTTTGAACTTTTACATTGTGACCTTTGGGGTCCCTCACCAATCTTATCAGTTCAAGGTTTTAAGTTTTATGTTATATTTATTGATGACTTTACCAGATTTTGTTGGTTTTACCCTCTTAAAAACAAAGGGGAGTTCTTCTCTATTTTTGTTAACTTTCAAACACAAGTTGAGTTACATTTAAACAAAGAAATCAAGGATTTTCAGTGTGATGGTGGTGGCAAATTCAGCAGCCACCTCTTCCACCAGCATCTGACAAAGAAAGGAATCAAACTACGAATGTCTTGTCCTTATACCCCATCACAAAATGGAATGGCAGAGAGAAAACATAGGCATCTGGTTGATCTTGACCTATCAATGTTGTTCCAGGCACATGTACCTCTAACTTATTGGGTTGAATCTTTCTTTACATCAAATTTCCTTATTAACATCTTACCTTCTAAAGCTCTTGGTCACAAAAGTCCATTCCAGATGCTGTATGGAAAGGATCCAGACTACACATCACTCAGGATCTTTGGTAGCTCTTGCTATCCTTATTTAAGACCTTACACAAAACATAAATTAGAACCTCGTTCTCTTCACTGTGTTTTTCTAGGATATAGTGACAAATTTAAGGGATACAGATGCTTATATCCACCATCTGGTCGAGTGTATATAGCATGGCATGTCATCTTTAATGAAGAAAGTTTTCCCTTTTCTTCTGTATACTCTGCTTTTACTGTCAGGTATTATATACTCTGCTTTTACTGTTAGGTATAACACCCCTATGCTACAGGCCTGGCAGCGAGGATCCAAGGTAAGTCCTCAGTTCCCTACTTCTCCTACCAGTTCAAGTTATCAAACCCCACCATCAGTATTCGAACATAATACACAAACTATCAGACAAAATCTGGACAGAGCTTGTGTCACTAGCACACACTCACAATCTAATTCACCCACACCTCAGCCTCACTCTCAGCCTTCATATTCCTCCACTCCAAGTCTACATCCCATGGTCACTAGATCACGTTTAGGGATCACAAAACCCAACCCAAAATATGCTCTATCTGCTATGACAGAAATTCCTTTCACACCAAAAAGTATTGTGTCAGCCCTTAAACATCCAGGTTGGGCAGCTTCTATGAAAGAAGAGATCTCAGCTCTAGAATTAAATAACACATGGGAATTAGTCCCACCTCAACCTCACATGAATGTCTTAGGTTGTAAGTGGATCTTTAAACAGAAACTAAATCCCAATGGTAGCCTAGAAAGGCTTAAGTCACGATTAGTAGCTAAAGGATACCACCAAGAGGAAGGGATAAACTTCTTAGAAACATATAGCCCCGTTGTCAAAACATCAACAATTAGAGTAGTCCTAAGTCTAGCCACCACCCAAATTTGGCCTATCCGACAATTAGATGTCACTAATGCCTTCTTACATGGCAATCTTCAAGAATCTGTTTTCATGAAACAACCTCCTGGATTTGTAAACAAGTCCTTTCCAAACCATGTTTGTAAGCTAAAGAAAGCTCTTTATTGCTTGAAACAAGCTCCCAAGGCATGGTTTAATAAATTCAGTTCTTCTCTCATCGAATTTGGCTTTGTATGCAGCTCTCCAGATCCCTTTCTTTTCGTTTATAAACGACCATAAATCACTCTGCTTCTTCTCTTCTATGTTGACGGCATACTGCTTACTGGAAATTCAAAAACTACCGTATTATCATTCATTCATCAGCTTCACACTAAATTTTACATGAAAGATTTAGGGCCTCTGCATAACTTCTTAGGCATTCAAGTTAAAACTCATTCACATGGTCTGTTTCTTCGTCAGAGTCAATACACCTTAGACATTCTTCACAAAACTGATATGTTATCATCCAAACCTCTTCCTACGCCCATGCCCTTCAAATGTTCCTTTACTGCATATGAACATACAACATATCCTGATCCAACACATTTTCAAAGTATTCTTGGAGCACTTCAATATTTAACATTAACAAGACCTGATATTTCATTCACTGTTAACTCTCTTTGTCAAAGGATGCAAAATCCGACACTCGGAGATTTTAAATTGCTTAGACATTTATTAAGGTATCTCAAAGGTTCGTTACATCAAGGTTTATACATTCATTCTAAGAGCTCTCTAACTATGCACGCCTTCAGTGACAGTGACTGGGCTGGGTGCCAAGCCACTCGCAGGTCCACTTCAGGTTTCTGTGTTTTCTTGGGGAGCAACCTTGTCTCCTGGTCAGCTAAGCGACAACCGACAATATCACGCTCCTCAACCGAGGCAGAATACCACGCCATGGCCTCTTTAGCTGCCGAAATCACTTGGCTCTCCTTCCTTCTTCATGACATTGGAATCCCTCAACCAAGTCCAATTGTCCTTCACTGCGACAACCTGTCGGCAGTATATCTATCCACCAATCCTGGCTTCCACAAGCGCTCCAAACACATCGAACTAGACTACCATTTCATACGAGAGAAGGTTGCTCTAGGATCAATAATTACTAAACATATTCCTTCTTCTTTTCAGGTTGCAGACATATTTACCAAAACATTGCCTTGTGAACACTTTCTGGACTTACGCAACAAACTTGGCCTAGGCAAAGACCCGAGCACAAGTTTGAGGGAGGATGAAAGATCACACTATCAGCCTATTTTCCACAGAGGCCTCACAATATCAGCCAAGCCCACATCCACACAAGCTCAAGCAACACCTCCTGCGACACCAGCAAACACCAAGGGCAAAACCTCACAATCTGCAATTTACAGCAACGGCAGCACTTTAAATGGTATTGTTGTTAAATGAATTATAACCATTGGATTACATAGTTTTTGATGTATTTAGGGTCATACGATGAGTTTTTCTCATTTGTTTTGGACGGTTCAATTAGTTAGATTTTTGTTTACAATTCAATTTTTCCTGTATAATTATGATGCGAAGACGTAGAAGCTTTCAATTGCGGAAACGTGTTTTCATGTTCGGATTAGTTTTTCACGGATATTCAACGATAAACAATTTAGAGAAACAATTTCGTAATACCTGTCGTTGAATGTGATGATCGGATGTGAGGCTTGATGGTACAAGCCCTCTACGCGTATCCACGCTGAGATCGGGATTGCTTTGATGTGGAAAACGGAAGAACGAAAACTGTTTTTCGTTCTTCGGTTTTTTATTTTCTGACGGCTAGGGTTTCTAGGTTTAGAATTCTCTGTTAACGAAAACTCGTTTTCATTCTTTAAATAATTATTAAGACTTCTTAATAATTGCAACTAAACCCTTTATTTATAATTATTAACTCTTTAATAATTAAGACTTAAACCCATAAATATTACATAATTGGCAAATTACTTTCAATCTCCCACTTGCCTTTACGTAATATCTCAAATAGTCGAAATACATGTATCTCCATACACATATTTGCATGTACATCTTATGTACTAACCCAAAAGAAAAATCAAATACAATTATATTATTCGGTGCTAGCAGATGAATATAACTGTATCCCACACTGATTGTCTAACAATCATAAGCAAATACCGAGGCACTTGTATGCGTGTGACCTGGTAAGTTCATCACTAAACTGGTAGTCAATTAGTCTTACTAATTAACTAATCGAGGTTGGCGTCTAGCAACACTCCTCAACGACCAGATAGTGTGAAGTAACATCCTTACTCTGTAGAACCATGGTAGAAGGATAATATTATTATTTTCCTCCGTCTTTACAGCTCCGGATAATCCTAGGACATGGTCTGACTGTCAAGTCCTAATAGATTATCAACTATGTTTCATGCCAAACATAACTGACTGGTGAATGATCGCAAAAAACTCTTTTCTTCTCTCATTCAAATGCCCTGGCCAAGGTATTTTCAGTCATTATGTTGCTGACAACATAGAGCTCAAACTCTTTACCTAGAGTTGACGGATTCCACTTGATCAATCACTAACTGCACAAGCATCTAATCATTCCCAATATCCTTTCAACTTTTATCTCAAGACATAAGGTGCCCAGAATCAAAGAATGGTAGATAACTTGTCAGTTACCATGTTGATCTCAGGTCTAAAGAAATTATAATATTCCAATCCTTCCAGAGAAATTCCTATTGACAGTTCAATGGTAATGTAACCATTAGGAATTCTCCCTTTGGGTCAGTTCAATGATCACATCTCTATGTGCATCATCCATGCATGTGATTTAGTAAAAGAGATCTACTAATTTCTTCAAATAGAAACCATCACATCCATGTTGATCTATCCAGATTACTAACGTCCAATTAGTTATCCTATGATCAAGAATGATTTAGATTAAATTTTACCAAAACTTGACTCTCTTTATCATGATCTCTATCATGATGACAAGTTTCTAAACTTAATCATGGACTCTATCATACTAGCTATGAAAATATATACACATATATATTATGTAAATATCATCAAAGTGTTCAAAAATATATGACATAAAATTAGCTCTTAAATAGTTACAACAATTGTACTATTCCTAGAACTAATTCCAGCATGTCATGTTCTTCAATCCAATCATCAACTTATGCTTGTCAAACTCATTTGACCAAGCGTCTTTGTGAATAGATCTACTGCATTTTCTTTTCCTTCTACCTTCTGGATTTGAATGTCCCCATGCTCAACGATTTCCCTTATTAGATGGTACTTCCGCAGAACATGCTTTGATCTTTTATGAGATCTTGGTTCCTTTGCCTAGGCTATTGCCCCGATATTATCACATAATAGAGGAACTGGTTCCTTTATCGAAGGTACCCCACCAAGTTCAGTTATGAACTTTCTCTTCTAGACCGCTTCCTTAGCAGCTTCACAAGCCGCTATGTACTCTGCTTCAGTAACCGAATCAGCTACAGTAGCTTGTTTGGAACTTTTCCAACACACTGCACCCCCCTTGAGACAAAAGACATACCCCGATGTCGATCTGCTATCGTCCTTATCAGACATAAAGCTGGCATCCGTGAACCCTTCTAACTCTAAGTTAGAATCTCCATAAACGAGGAATTGGTCTCTAGTCCTTCTCAAGTACTTGAGAATGGTTTTCACCAATTTCCAATGTTCCTCATCGGGATCTGACTGATACCGACTCGCTACACTTAGCGCGAAGGCTACATTAGGCCTCGTATATGTCATGGAATTCATGATGGCTCCCACTGCGCTAGCATATGAGATCCTACTCATGGGTTCTCTCTCTTCTTGTGTCTGAGGACAATCCTCTTTGGAGAGAGAAATTCCAGTGCCTATCGGTAGATAGCCTCTCTTGGAATTTTCCATGTTATACCTCTTCATAATGGTATCAATGTACTGGGACTGTGATAGTCCAAGCAACCTCCTTGATCTATCTATATAGATCTTTATTCCCAGAATATAGGTTGCTTCTCCAGATCTTTCATGGAGAATTGTTCGGATAACCAGAACTTTGTCTCTTGCAACGCCGGAATGTCATTCCCTATGAGCAATATGTCATCCACATAAAGCACAAGGAAGACAACCGCGCTCCCACTAAACTTCTTATACACACAAGGCTCTTCTTCGCATCTAACAAAGTTGAACTCTTCAACTGCCTTGTTAAAGCGAATGTTCCAGGTTCAAGAAGCTTGCTTGAGTCCATAAATGGACCTCTGAAGCTTGCATACCATATGACTTTGAGTTGGCGACGTGAAACCCTCAGGTTGAGTCATGAAGACTTCTTCCTGGAGCTCTCCGTTAAGGAAAGCTGTTTTCACGTCCATCTGCCAAATCTCATAGTCATGGAATGCCGCTATCGCAAGCAGAATCCGAATAGATTTGAGCATTGCCACAGGGGAGAACGTTTCTTCATAGTCAATCCCTTCTCGTTGACTATACCCCTTGGCAACTAGACAAGCTTTATAGGTCTCTACCTGCCCGTCCGCTCCAATCTTCCTTTTGTAAACCCATTTACAACCTATCGGTCTGGATCAACGGGTCGTCATCTCTATGACCGACCACGTCCTCTTGCACCATCAGATTAAGTCTGTCAGGTGCACGTCGAGAACGTGTTGACCTTCTGAAGAAAGCCTGTGTAGCAGGTTAAACCTGCGCTGGGATATTTTGCTAGGCTTGTTCCTGAATAGGTTCCTGAACTTGTTCCTGAACGGGCACTATCACTTCAACATTTGAAGATGATGCGCCAGAGCCTAACACTGTATCACCCAGCCAAGAACGCTCATTTGACATCTCATGTTCATGAGCTTGTATTGGTTCGTCGGGTTCTTGAATCTCGTCAAGAACTACTTCCCCGCCAAGAATTCCTTCCTCAAGAAATTCCCTTTCAAGAAAGGTTGTCGTTCTGGCCACAAACACTTTGTGCTCAGACGGGTGGTAGAAATAATATCCCGTAGTTTCCTTGGAATATCCTATGAACCTACACCTGTCAGACCTAGCATCAAGCTTGTCTGGCTGAAGTCTCTTAACGAAGGCCGGACACCCCCAAACCTTGATGTGTCTCAGGTTTGGCTTACGTCCTTTCCATATCTCATATGGTGTCTTCGAGACTGCTTT
>CM071870.1:18619900-18644852 GCA_036759665.1 Gynandropsis gynandra | reverse complement strand
AAGGGTTAGTCATTTTGCAAATCAACGCGTCACATGGATAAGAGCCTAAGCGTACCGAGTATAGCCTAATGTCTACCGAAAGTGTTGAGCCATGAAATCCTACCAAAAATCTAAGTCTACTTCACAACCCTAGACAACGTCCAAGCAATCTCCATACCTATTTCCCTAAGCTTTTGATATCATTAAAATCGCTTCTTCTCGTTCTTATACCTTTTTTCTCTTTCTACACTTAGATCCACGCTTTGTTCCTAGGACGTCGAAGTCGAAGAGGGATGGCTTTCTACTTAGACCCAGGCTGCCTATGGCACACTCATGAGGTCGCGTGACCTTAGCGGAGTGAAGAGGTGCGTTATGGAAGATCTTATTTATTTTTATTTTCTTTCGGTTTTTTATTTTTTTTCTTTTCTTGATTACGCAACACTCTAACCCTTAGGACGTAGAAAAGCGCCTCTACCCACCACTTAGACCCGAACCATCGAATATCGATGTACTCATCTCAATCCTAACTCGGAATAGTGAAAAACTTATCCTAGATGACAGCGGAGTATAAGCGTGTGGATTCTAACTCGTGAACGCTAAAAATATTAACAAAGCTAAGCTAGACGGTATACATGGAGATATGACTACTTGGTACCGAAATCTAAGGAGTGAATTCAACTCTCGATCAAGGGCTTCAAACACAACTACTCGACTAATCGGTATCAAAAGGCTTCTAAGCAAACCTAGACCATTATACACGATTCAACAATGTCGCAAAACATGACTAAAGCTCGAAAAAATTTTCACTAGGTATCCATCTTATTCCTAAATCTAATCCTAAACCTAATCCTAATCCTAAGTGCAAATATGTCGCTCTAATGTCGAATCCGTATCACTCAAACAAAGAGTACCCCCCAGACCTGAACGGAGCACAGTCCCGGTGTTCGAGACCTATGAGGGATACCCGCATGTAAAACTCGAGAAAATATAAAAAGGATAACGAGTACACTGGTGTGTGTGTGTGTGTGGCTTTCTCGAATTGTGATACATCCGGATGGTGTGACTCTTGTGCTCTAATGCATGTGTTAGCATGAAAGACCTTAGATAAAACCATGCAATGCAAGAGATAGAAAAAAGAGCACTACATCAATAAGTTCCAAAGAGCGTACATAATTGCTAAAACTAAAAACAAGAAAAATCAGAAAAATGGGTCCTTAAAATATGAAAAAGAAAAAGAAAGTAAAAAGGAATAGGGAAAAGTGATCTAATCCTCGTCCTCTCCATCGCGGGTGGCCGGAAGGTCTGCTGGCTCCGCGGGTGCCCCTTCCCCAGGCGGGAAGTAGAAGGACTGCAGCTCGTAAGGGATGTGATGACGGCACGGAATGGCTCTAGTATGATAGTCATGCGGGATTGGTATGTATGGCTCCTGGTAATGCTGCATACTGAGCTGTTGAAATCGACGGACAGACTCCGTGAGGTAGTATGTATGATGGATCGACTGCTCCTGGAATTGCTGCTGCTCCGCATACCTTGCAGCCTTGATATCGTGCCTCGTCGCCTCCATGTCGTACCTCTGCTCTGTCATAAATGACTGATACCTAGTCTCCTCTGCTACGTACCTGAGGACGTCGGAGACTCCTTCCATCAAAGGGAAGTTAGAGCGGCGGTGAGGATACTCTGGGTGGGCGCGTGAATGTGTGGCGCGTCGGATGCGCTGCCTCGACATGGAAGGTCCTGGTGCAGCGGCTGGAGGTGGATCCATCTCTACTAGCCTCGGGCCGATGTGTCCGATGGCTGGATCAATCCTGAATCGTGATCCCTCCTCGTCTAGACCCGGCATCTGAATCTTACTTAGGTCGATTTCCAAGTTGCGACCATGCTCATCCTTGTAGCACCAGATGACGTTGTACCTCTCTAACGTGATTGCTCTTCGGTTGCGCAGGTCCTGGAGGTTCAACTCGGGCTCCTCGTCAATCTTATCCTCGGTCAGGATGCCAAGGTTGATCCTGACTCTCTGTGCGATCATCGTGACTATGCGACCGCACATGATCTTCGAATCCGTGCTACTTTTCTTGGTGGCTATGTCGAGAAAATGCCTCATCACCAACGACCCCAAGTCGACGTCTAGAATGTCCCACTCGTCGGGCTCAAAGCCTGATTGCACCACCCGCCTCAGGTAGGCCAACTCTGTGTTGTTGACTCCACCTTGCGCTCCCTTTCCTAGTATTGACAAGACTAGGAAGTAATGAAAATACCTCAAGGCGGGGTGGCGTATGTGGCTTGCCTTCGACCTCGTTAAGTATTCGTCGTACGCAATCTGAGCCCAGAATTCTGCTTGACAGCTCGGGTTGTGCTCTGGCATCTTCGTGAAATTGCAGTGTGGAGCGTCAAGGATGATCGCGAACTATCTCGCGGTGAGCCGGTAGTTCTGCCCCAGTAGGCGGAACTCCATGAAGGCTCTCTCCCGATCTCCGGATTCGGGAAAGAAGGCTGTGTACGATGCGAGGAACTCAGTCGTGAGGTTTCGGTAAGTGTACTCTTGTGTATCTCTCAGTCCCGTCCATCTTAGCGTGTTGAAGATGGAGGCTATGTATGCCCCGATGGTGAAGATCCGCGGCTGAAATTCTTTAAACCTCGACTTCTGACCGGACAAGAACGTCGTCGTCCGGTAGTTGTATTGTTGGTGGGAGGTGGTGATCGATATGTAAGGTGTCAACTCCGTAATCGCATCCGACCTCGCTGGCCATCCGTGTTCTGGGTCATATGCGTCAGATCGGCGCTTCTTGGAACTCTGAAAGATATTAGGGGCCATCTGCAAAACAATTGAAAGACAAAAATAAGCAATCGACACAGTTTGCAAGACGCCCGATCGGGTGAATGTCCAGGTTGCCCGACCGGGTGCTAATCTTTGCCCGGTCGGGTAGATCATGAAATCGCGACCTGCAGTTCACGATTCGTGGTTCAATCTACCAATTAACTCTAAATATTTCCTAATCAAACCTAGATCTAACCAATAGCAGTCCAAATCTCAAAATAGTTCATGGGCATACCTGGATTTCGTGATGAGAATGAGGAATTTTTCAGATTTTTCAAGAGAGGGGAGAGGGGATTTCGAGTAACCGAGTCTCAACCGACGACGATGAAACGACGGCGGCGTATGAACGACTCCAACGACGGAATTGCAGAGTGAGGGGTCGAAAACCTTGGGAGCACGCTCGGGTATAATTTCTGTGAAGTGAGCGGCCGCTCGTGTTAGTTGAAATATAACTTACCCGTGCAGATTTTACGGTGCCCGATCGGGTAGTATGAAAACGAAAACGATGAAAAAGGATATAGGGCTCGGGTTGCCTTCCCAAGAAGCGCTTGTTTAAGGTCGCAAGCCTGACCAAAGCATGCTCCTCATTAGGTGGACGTCCTCGACGTCGTCTCGTCCGTAGCGTTTCGCGTGCAATATGTGTTCGGTAAGGTGCGGCACGCGAAATTGCCGAATTCCTTGCACGATCGGTAATGTCGTCCCTAAGATCGGTCATGATGCTCTATGTTCGGGGCTAGATCGTGCTGTCCAAACATTCTGGTTGAGCTGCTCCTAAGTCCGGTTGAGTACTCCATGTAACCGGTTAGGCGTTTTTCATTCGTTTCCTTCAGCTTTTTCAGAGATGTTGTGTGTGTGAGCCTTTCGGGAGAAGGCTTCATCTTTACCTTGGGAGCTTTGTCGATTTCCTAATTATGAGTTGGACGTTTGGTGCAGCATCTCGGCATCTTAGGATCATTTATGTACTGCCTTGCACCCCAATCACCTAGGGTTGTATGGAAGTCTTGGTTGGGGAATTCCTCTTTCCTTTCGTTGTTGAGCGGCTCGGTTGGTACCTTGTAGTTACCTTCCCCAACCGCTATGCGATTCAATTCTAAGGAATCCTTAATTTTAGCTTCCTCACAAGTTTCCTCGGCTAAACCTTCAAAGATGCCTTCGGGGAACATGAAATCGATATGGCATGGTTGCTCAATCGTGTCCACTAAGCTGAATTCTTCTTCTACCTCGGGTTGCTTCGTGTGATCATCAATGTCGGTAGCCTCATCCATTTCCGTGTTAGATTCGTATTCTTCTTCAATCAAGGATGGACTTGGCTGATCTACCGTCTCACAATCTCTTAGGTAGATCTCGCTGACATATTCACGAGGAGTTAATTCTGAACTTCTCGAAGCAACTTCTTGTGGTTGCGATGCCCATTGTGCAAGATCTGAAGCTTGCACGTCCAATTGTCAAATAAATTGCCTATCGTCTCATTGGCGCTTTCTTGCTCCGCCTCCACTCCCATAAACAAATTGTTTCGATTCTCAAACAGTTCAAGGAGGTAGTTGTACGTGGCGGGATAATCGAGGGTTGCTACGGATTGGGCTGAGTATGGATGAGGCACACATGACTGATAGCTCTGGGTTTGGGGTTCCGTCCATGGCTGGAAATTCCCAAACGATTGATGTGCATTGACCATACTCTCGGTGTTCCTGTACGGGAAGTATGCGGGATCGCTCCATTCGTGATTGTACGTATTCCCGTAAGGATAAGCGTAGCTGTCGTAGATCTCTTCTTCATACCCCCAAACGTTTCATTCCCATGATCGCTCTGAGTATTTCGGGTGGTATAAGTCGGAGAGCATACGACGAGTCTCGGAAATTTGATGCCTCAATTCAGCTATGTCGGCACCCGAAGAGTTGAAGTTGTCCATGATACCTCGCAAGATAAAGGACATCAAACTCGATTAAGCTTTGTGAGGTGAAGAATTTTTTTCGTTTTTTGACTCCATTAAAGAAAAGAGAAACAAAAGCAAAAACAAAAATACGATAAACAAAAGAAGACTCCGGAAAGGACTAGATCTTAATCTAGCTAATTCCTAGTCTAGGCCGTAATTAGTCCCCGGCAACGGCGCCAAAAACTTGATGAGCGTGAACTCGAGTTATATATTTTTCTAGACCAATTCCCGGCAATTATACGGATCGTGTAGTACCAGGGTCGATCTCTAGGGACTAAAGCAACCTAAAACTAAGAATAACACTAAACTAAGACGAATGGAAGTAGATGGAGATGTGGTCCTAAATACCTAAAAACCTAAACTAAGTGGTGCCAACGATAATAGGTTGGGGTAAACTCGGATATGACGAACACTACGGGTGTCGGGATACCGGGAATCGTATGGATGAAACAATTAAAGATCATAAACCTATCGAATTATCTTGACAACGAGAAATTCATGCCCTAAGGTGAGGAGTGATTCTTCCGAGCCTAAACCTCCTAACCATGAATACGTGCAACCCTACCTTCCAGCAGTGATTAACCCGTACCATGGCAGCTTTACGAACGCAATCCTAATTCCTAAGTCGACTAACCGACCGGTCAGATTCTCATTAGCCGAACTTAACCTACAACTTAACAGATCCGGATTCGTCCTTTAACCTTCCAGCAAAGTCTGATTTCCTATGTTACTGAGCGGGCAGCACTAGTATAAGAATAATAATGTTAAGTGTAGAACCGAATATCAAGATAAAATCAATAGATCTAAGCATTAACGCATAACATTGTTCATCCGTTACAATCCGATATCCCTAACCCATAGTTGGGAACCTACTCACTCATGCAGAATACAAATAACAAAGATAACACAACCCTAAACATGATAGACTCTAGGAAACTCGATGCCTTGATCTTCTGTATTGTGTTACCGATGTGAGGATTGATGCGTCTCTTCTTCTCCAGCGTCTCTAAAGCCTTTCTTGATGTTTTCCAAGCCTTTCCTTGCCCTGTACGTCGCCCCTTTGCTCTAGATTTCATCTGGTCTATAAATTAGGTCGTTTGAATGCAAGATCTAGGTTGTTGCAAGATATGTGGCCCGCTCGGGCACCTCTTCTACCCGGTCGTGCAGAGGCGCACCCGGTCGTGTTCTTCGTCTCGCCCGATCGGGCATCAGCACCCGATCGTGTTGTTGAGCGGCCCGAGTCGTGCAAACTCTCGGGGAATTTTGGGATGAATTAACGCCCGAGCGGGTATCCTTGTTGCGCCCGATCGGGTAAGGCTACCCGATCAATGTGCCTTCGTGCCCGGGTTGTGCAAGGTGTGCAAATAAAACCCCGTAGGTTTTACCCGAGCGGGTGGACCATGGTGCCCGACCGGGCACCCTTGAAACCTTGATTTTTCTCTTTTCCGCTCGTTGCTCGGGTGGTCCTTTAAGTTTTGAGGCGTGATCTTGGCTCTGAGTGAATTTATCTTCAAAGTGCGTGGTTTTGATCAGGAATTCGTCTTTTTAAGCTCATTTAGGCCTTGTCGCCTAAAAACCTGAATACCAACAAAATGTGCGTATGTAACGAATAATCGTATCGGATATGTAAATCTATCTATGAAATATATGCGAAAATGGCACTAAAACCTAGCCTAAAATTGATAATTTTTCAGTGTTATCAATCAACAAGAAAGTTTAAGATCAAATTCATCTTAATAACTTTTAGTCTTCATCTTAGGTTCGCCATGGCTACCTATAAGAAATCAAATCAAAGACGAGCGAAACGACAAACCACAGCTCTCTCCACCAAACAAGACTTCAAACAAATGCTAAACATAGAATCAAAAAGGATACTTGTTTTATTTACGAGCTTTTTTATTTGTTTTTTTTCTTTCTTTCTTTTTGTTTTATTGATATGCAAACACACTAGATTTCTAGGACGTCGGATTTGAAGGGATTCAATCTCTTAGGACGTCGAATTTGAAGATATTTTTTTATTTCTTTCTTCCTACTTACACCTGAGCTACCGATGACGGTATACTCTTACATCTCGTTCAAGAGTGAAGCGAAGTAGATGCGTTTTATGCGCCTTGCTCTTAGAACATAGAAAGATAATCGCCAACCCACCACTTAGACCCGGAACATCGAAAAAGTATCAAGGTCGATGAACACATATCGATTTTAGATCATGCATTTTAGGCATTATTTTTATCGATAGCGGTGTGTTAGTGTGCACTCATATTTTGCAGAACAATCTCATATCATATGATCAAATTATCCTTGTGAAAAACAAGTAAAACGTTGTCTACATGAAGTATAATCATTTGGATAGATAAAATGAACCAAAAACTAGCCTAGCAACCTCTTCTAAACTTTCCACAAGTAACACTAGGATTCCCAAAGACTTTTGATCTATTCGGTATTCAACCGACTAATAAGCTCTAACATGCAAGATATCACGGAAAAGGCCAACTTCTTAAGCATCCTAGGTTCAAGGTTCATCTCAAAATGTGGCACCGAACAAGTGCCTGGGAGGACTCTGACTCATAAAAACAAAAACAAACTAAAACTAAGCTAATAACTACAAAATCAAAAAGAAGAACAAAAAAATGAAATGGGATCACCTGAAAAACGTGAACTATTCCCCCTAGACTTGAATTGAACAACATCCTTGACGTGAAGCTCCAATGGAGGATAAGAAGGTGAAGTCAAGGTTGTAGGTCCATTTTTATGTTTTTTTGTCTTTTTATGGTTTTTAAATAAACCAAGTGTGAAACTACGAAAAAAAAGAAAACAAAATACTAGGTTGCCTCCTAGAAAGCACTTATATAACGTCGTTAAGCTTGACGTCTCCATGCCTCATGTGCTCGCAATGGGTGGATCGAATAGGAAGATGGAGTTTTCGCTTCGATCGGTTGAGCGGCTTGATATAGTTTTAGGCGCTACTCATTTGCTTTGAATCTTCTGCTGGTCTCGCTCTATAGTTCTAGTGCTCCATGCGTGAACACCTCTCGTACTTGAAAAGGACCAAAATTTATGAGGTAGGATCTTCGTATCGTGCCATCCTTTAGTGAGGTCGTTGTTCGCATTGCGCACTACCGTCGTTGCTCCTTTCTTTGGCACGCCATGCATGGGGTTCACCAATTCGCTGCCCGAGTTAGGATAAATGATAACTCCATTAAAACATTTAATTGTCTCTTTTTGCATTACCTCGTTCGAATTTGGGTGCAGCCTTCTTTGATCTTCGATATAGGATTTGTGGCTGTCCTCCGTAAGCATTCTGTGCATACACAAGGAAGGGCTCACTCTTCTGTGCTTCTTAAGACAAATGGGTGGCTTTCGCGTCTCATGACGAAGAGAAAGATGTTCGAGCTGAAGCCTAGACACCTTCTTTACTGCAAAATCAGTAACTGTTTCGTGCGGCGTCTCCTCATGTGGGGCGTCTTGTAGTGCCTCAATGGTACTCATGAATTTCGTGTAGAGCTCCTAAGATGCAAGCTTTACATGCTTCATGTTTATCTTTAAGATCATGAAAAATGATACTTAGAACTTTGCTATGACGGCGTCCAAGTCTCGCATGCCATATAGAAAATTTATCAATATTGAATTTAATAGAAACACAGACTCGGGATCACAATACATAGACTCAAGAACATAAAGACCATTGAGGAGCTTTCCTTTACAGATTACTTGTTTGCTTTTAATATCCTGTATCCACAATGAGTTAGAATCGAAACAAAGATAGCAATTAAGGTATTTTGCAATCTTTTGGACAAAATTAAGATTATTAGATAACTTTGGAACAAAGAGAGCTCTTGTATCATGACCGAGAAGCTTAAGCCTCCCTGTTCCTTTAATTGGAACACTCTCCCCATTTGCAATAGAAACAGAGCCACTATGAGGTATTATATCTTTAAGCAAGTTATGATTTTTTATCAGATGATTTGTAGCTCTAGAATCTATTATAATATGGTTTCGAAAAACATAGAGAGCAGAAGTAACATTACCTCCTACTCTATCTACTTTGTTTGTTTGATTTCCTGACTTAATAATGTGGAAAAACTCTTCGAGGTCCGCCTTAGTGACAAACTCGGACTTATAGGCCATATTAGCCTTACCTTGGCCATGACGGATTTTGTTCTTCAAATGGGGGTGAAGGATCCAACAACGATCCTTTGTATGACCTTTCTTTTTGCAATGCTCACAAGAGAATTTTTGAAAGGCTTGATAGTAGTGGCTTACCCAGAGGTGCTTTTAGAGACATTAACATCCTCGGTCATTCCTTTAAAGAGACTGATTCCCCCTTCCTCCCTTTTAATCATCATACAAACTTTGTTAAACTAGGGAAACTCATTTTGGCGAAGAATGTGATGAATAAGGTCGTTGTATTTATCGTCGAGGGAGAATAAAAGAAAAAGAACTGATCCTCGTTCGCTCTTAGAGCAATTTCCACAGGATCCACAATATGAGGCCTTAGCAATCTTCGTCCAAATCGAAGAATTGTTTCCATTGAACGAGATGGAGATGCTTTTGGTCGAGTCCATGACAAGAGATCTGACCAAATAAAGGTAAACAAAAATTAAGAGAGATAAAAAAATTTGATCAAAAACAACTTTTGAAAGAGAATATATTTCAAAAGAAACAAAATTGATCAAAATATTTTCAGAGATTCGATCACTGCTCTGATACCATGTAGAATTTGTAGAACAAAGATTAATCAGCGGAAGCAAGATAGAAAGACTAAGAGCGAGCAGAAGATCGATAGAATTAGAGAGAATAAGAATTACTATTCTCTTATGCATCTCATTAGAACTAAAAGTACCTATTTATACATGTACAAAGGGTGAAAAACAAGAAAAATACAAGTACACATGCAAGGCACAAGTTTAGATGTAACTTGCATGAGCTGGAGCGGTCAACAAGGCACAAGAGACCGCGGAGGTCATAAATAGGCTTGACCAGGTCGCAGGATGCGGCTTGGGACACGGAGAAGGGAGCGTGATGTGGCTCGAGACGTGAAGAAGAGATGGAAGAGCTGGACACGACTCAGGACGCAGGGAAGAACGGGACGTGGCTTGGGATGCGGCTCGAGACAAGGAGAAGAGCAGGATGCAGCGTTTCTTCTTAACAAAAATAACATAAGAGGATAAGCTATGGAAATGGAACTGCTGAGGAATACTTCGGAAAGTTTGAACATCTCCGTAATAGGCTATAACTTGCTAAGGATGAACAAACTATCATAGCTAACTTTTTTTTATGGATTTGTACGATCGCATTGCACGAAAGATAGAAAGTATGATTATAATAACTTGCAAGATTTTTTTTGTATCTGATCGTCTCGTTTTCATTCGTGTTTCTCACATGATTTCAGAGGATTTATGATAATAGATGCGATGTTTACGTGTGATTTTGTATCCATTTTACTAGCTTTCATGTTTTCGTGTTCTTACAGGTTATAATGCATATTTGGTTCATTTCAGAGTTAAAGAACGTCCACGGGACAAAGTATTAACCTCGAGGATCATAACAGAAACAAACGGGACGAGAAACGGCACGGATCATCAGCTCCAACACAGCCCACGCGCGGTGGAACTCATAGCCCGTGTGAGGCACAACCACCAGCAACCAAAGCACAGCTCGGGGAAGGCTTCAACACACGCGGACTAATCATTCAACCACAGCCCGCGCAAGGCACACACCTTAGCCCGCGCGGGGCCTAACTGCCAACAACTCTAGGAACTTCAGCATGATGCAGGGAGGCCTTCAGCATGCACGAATCCATCCCCTCCAAGTGAGCCCATGCGGGGCACACTCTCTAGCCCGTGCGAGTCGCGTCCGTCACCTGCAGAAACAAGAAAGGAAACTTGTGGGAAACAAAAAAAGGAAGTGGTTAGTTGCGTACACGCAAAGGAAACATGGTTAGAGAAGAGGAATGAGAGTTATATGGCTGGAAAATAGAAAAAACGTGCCCACTTACTCAAGAATAGAAACCAATGCAAATAAGAATGGAAAATTCACAAAACAGCATGCTGCAACAAAGAGGAAAGAAGAGGAAAGGAAGTGAACGACCAAAGAGGAAAAAGAGGAGAAAAGGAATGAAAGAAAAGAGGAAAGACAAGGAGGAGAGCTGAAGGGCCGAATTCACTTCAGTTTGAGAGAGTTTACACGTTAGAGAGAGAGAGTTGCAGAGAGAGAGTAGAGAGAGGAGCTATTCGTGAGTTCTTGCAGAGGAGACATTTAAGGAGCATTGAAGATCGAATAGGGACTTCGGTTTCGTTTGGTTTTTATGTTCTTTAAGCTATCTGTTTCGATTATGTTGTTTGCTTTCGAACGCATGAGCGAGTAGTCGTTTTGTTCTAGGAGAAGGGATTAGCCCATGGCTAACCCGGAACCACTTTGATTTACCTTTGAATGCAATTTCCCATTTTCGTTTATCTATTCTTTGTCTGAGTGCTTGTTTGACTTGTGTTTACGAAGGCCACGTAGATGCATTTTTTAGGAACTTAGGAGAAGGATCGAAAGGAGAATTTTAATTCTGTATAATCAGGTTTAGAACAACCGAGGATAGGCAACGAAAGTAGGATAGTAGCGGATGAGGGTAAAACAGATGAATCACAGAACTTATGGGTGTAGTTTAAGGTGTCTGCCACAAAAGTAGGGGATAACTTAACTAGATCACGTGTCTATGCCTTGAGAGAGGGTAGATATCATATTAGGATCGTTCGTCTTAGATAACTTAATTGGGAATGCATGATTAGATAGGTTGATTATTGGTTTCGGTAGTCTTGTGGTGAAGTTGTAATCCTAGAACGTTTGTCTCACTATTAAAAAACGTTAGTTTATTTTTTTTAGTTATTTCATTCTTAAAACAAATATTTCGTTGTTTGCAAGTTTGATTCGTAGTTTGAGTTTAGATTGTGTTGCGTAGTCCCTGTGGGATCGACACCTAGAGTACTACACATGTGTCGTGCACTTGCGGGTAGTTTAGGTTAATTTAGTTGAACTTGGAACTTATCAATATATTTCTATAAAAGTTGAACAACTAATAAAAAAAGCAAACCATGGCTAGCCGGACACATACTCAAAGTTCATATTACAACATGACACTCGAAAGAACAAAGAAAAGTAATGAGACACCCCATAAAGGCAAGACACCAGAGACCATGCCCGGAAAGAAGAACGATGGTAATAAGACTCTTCTTATAAATATTAATCTTTAACTCGTGTAATTTTGCATTTTAAATGCAAGGGATGAGGACATATGGCTAGCAAATGCTTGAATCCACGAGTCATACTCATACAATTTAACGGAGAGTACAAATCAATGGATGTGGCTGAGCAAGAAACCCTCAAAGAAGATATTGTATACCCAAAAAAGGAGAGTTCCTTATCACTAGACTAATTCTAAATACCTCAATGGAACCGAAAAGAAGAGCAATAAGAAACACTCTTTGGCACTCGAAGCTTGATAAAGGATAAGGTATGTAACCTCATCATTGATAGTGGTTCATAAACTAACGTGACAAGTGTTTATATGTTGAGTAAGCTAGATCTTGAGACCAAGAAACATCCACGGCTGTATAAGCTGCAATGGTTGATCAATAAAGCAGAACTCGAGGTAAAAGAACATGTCAAGATACCTTTCTGCATTAGGCGATTCAAGGATGAATCATATGCAAAGTGGTACCTATGAAAGTCGGTCATGTCCTACTAGGGATACCATTAAAATATGACAGCAATGTGATGCACAATGGTAAGATTAACTGATAATACGTAATCCATCATAGTATTTTCATCATTCCTAGGTTTAGTTTTGATTAAATTCTTGGACTTTACCGACTTATTGAGTATATTTGAGGACTTCTTCTATAACTTCGTGTCTTGTGCAGGAAACGGAGACATGTGAAGCAAACACGAGTGATTACAGCAAATCAACCCGAAAACATGGCCAAGTGATCAAGATGTGAATATGAGCACAGCCAAGATGAACATCTGTAATGAATCTAAAGCACGGTCCGGCTTCATTCAATGCACGACTGGGGGAGGAAGCAACAAAGTCGCACGGCAGGGCATCACCTTGTGCACGATCGAGCTGAAGAGATAAACTAATGCACGACCAAGCTAAGTATGTGCACGATCGAGCTAATGAAATCCAATGCACGACTGGGGATCTATTGCAGCACCACCGGGCAAAGCAACAACACAAGAACGGCCGAGCTACATTCAATACATGATCAAGGGTGGAGATTAACATGCAGCACGACTGGGCTTAGACTTGTGCACGACCGGGTTGGAGGTTTAGGCAACATGCACGATTGGGCTTCAACACTTGCATGGTCGGGCTCATGAGACAAAATCACCCCCGTAACTGATGCACGGCCCGAGCTTGCTCCATGCTCGGCCGGGCACCTCATGGATGAAGGCTGCACGAACGGGCTAAATGGTATGCACGATCGAGCATACATGGCGACTACCATGCGAATCACAAGGACATCAATTTGAACAATTCTGAGTTTAAATAAACACCATAATGGATCAAAGAAGGATGGACAGACCAGAGAAGAGAAGAGAGGAGACAGCACGGTTGAAGAATGAGACTTTGGGAAACTGAAAGATTCGTCTGAGGCCACGCTTGGAGGATAGGGAAGATGAATATTTGTGTTTGTTTTCCTATGACTTCAGTATAGTTCTCTTTATCACGGGTTAGGGATGCTATCTAATGGATAGTTTGGTTCTTAATGCTTGATTTTGGTTTTATTCTTTCGTTTGGTTCGATAGGTTGTAGTGAATGAAACTAGACCCATTCGAGTGAGATTAGACACATTTGAACGAGATTAGAGATTTGTCTAGGCATCGAGAGAGTCAGACTTGAGTCTCGGAATTAACCTTCGAATGAATTAGATTAATGAGAATCAAGCGATCGGTTAATCAATTTAGGAACGGTAGAACTTCTATTGTTCTTCATGCATTTAGGATATAAGTTAAATGCATCGAGAGGTGAGTACGTTTATCTCCTAGATAGTGGATTTAGGAATCGAGAGAGTCACTTATGTCGATAGAGGTCGAGTTCCCATTGTTTCGGACAGTAGAGGTTAGAGTTCCCCATAGTTCTTCATGTATCTAGACGTTCTGCGTTGCATCGACAGATGAATGATGTTGATTCCCTAGGTAGTGAACTTAGATTTTAATTCCCCATCGATTGATATAACCATTTCATGTTCTATAGAAGCATCCATTGCATTTTCCGACATTCTCGAATCTCGTGGTACTCTATCTTGTTGAGTCTAGTCTCGTCATTCTTCATATTCTTTATTTTCCAGTCTAATAATCACATATTGATCGATCTTCTTCTTGTGAATTCTTAGTTCTAACACTGCACTAAGTCCCTAGAGTTCGACCTTGGTACTACACGTACCGTATACTTGCGGTAGAATGGTCTACGAAATTAAAACCTCTGATCTCCACCATCAAGTTTTTGATGTCATTGCCGAGGCCTAGTTACGGCATTAGAATTAGGATTTCACTGAGTCGAGGTCCATTTTTTTCCGAGTCTTTTGTTTGTTTTTATTTTTTGCATTTTTTCTTATCTTTTATTTTGAGTCTATTTCCGAGTTAAGCCATTGTTTGTTGTTTTCTTACATCCAGATTACTCGGTGTATGTCTATGAGTTGGATGAAGCACGAGGAGAGCACGAGCGGGTCAGCTGATCATGCAAGGCGGATGACCATTCCATGTGCTACACCCGAACGGACAACACAATGCAGGAGACGTCACACACGATGATGAGGGCGTCCACCTTGACGGTGATGAGGAGAGCATCTTGGTCAGGCTCGGGACCTTAAACAAGCGCTTCTCGGGAGGCAACCTGACTTTTGCACTTTTTTTCATTTCATCTCATTTTTCGGACTTATTCTTATTCTTTTTGCATTGATGTACTCGGTGAGCTATTATGTTGTGTTTTCTCCTTTGGATTGTGTGATTCTTTTCTCACAGGTTTTCTGACTTCGATATCATCCATTGAGGAGGAGACGCATACAACGTCCAGCCGCATCACCAATTCGGGACAGCAAGATACACAAGGTGCACATGTTCTAACCCTCATTTTCCCGTGTTTAGGTATGCGAGATTCTCTCTTAGATCTTGAACAGTGAGACGGTGTTCCATTCAAGTCTAGGGGGAGTACTCGTCGAGTAACATGCATGTGATTAGTATTAGATGTTGAGTTTTTTTAGAAATAAACGAATGGATACTTAGCATGATTTTTCGAGCTTTAGTCATTATTGTGTGACCTTGCCGAATCGTGAACAATAGTCTTGGTTTGCTAAGAAAGTATTTTGGATATCGATTAGTCTAGTGGTTGATCTATTGTTGCATTTCACCTCCTAGGTTCCAGTCCCAAGTATACATATCTCTGTATATATCGTTCATTCTTTGCTTTGTCGGATATATTTTTCTATTCGTTCTCTATGGCTTATTAGATTCCACGCGCTTATACTCCACTGTCAATTTGGATAACTTTCTGACTATTTCGAGTTAATATTGACATGAGTACATCGAGATCGATGGTTTGGAGTCCTAAGGGTTAGAGTTGATGTGTGATCTTTTGTATTAAATAAAGTTCTTCAATGACGCACCTCTTCACTGTGCTAAGGTTACAAGACCTTATCAGTGTGCCATCGGTAGCCAGGGTCTAAGTAGAAAGCTTTCCCTCTTCGACTTCGACATCCTAGAAACCAAGCGCACATCTTCAAATAAGAAAATTGTGGAAATCGAAAAAAAAGAAGAATAGAAAAGAACGAGGAAATGATTGTAATGATATGTCGTGTAAGCATAGGGGAATTTGTATGGAGAACGGTTGGAGTTGTCTAAGGGTACGAAATGGACTTAGGTTATGTGTAGGATTGCATGGCTCATGATTTTCGGTTGATATAAGTCGAAACTAGGTACGTGTAGGCTTATATTCAAGTGACGAGTTGTTTTCCATAATAAGTAATCCTTCGAAGTATTTGTGCTAGTATCCATTTTTATCTAATTCTTCTTGTACTCGACTCTAGGTCTGCTCGAGGATGAGAAAGGGTAAGCTGGGAGAGTTTGATAACACGTAATCCGTCATAGTATTTTCATCATTCCTAGGTTTAGTTTTGATTATGATTTTTAGACTTCACCGACTTATTCAGTATATTTGAGGACTTCTTCTATCACTTCGTGTCTTGTGTAGGAAACGAAGACATGTGAAGCAAACATGAGTTAATACGGCAAATCCACCCAAAAACATGACCAAGTGATCAAGATGTGAATATGAGCACGACCAAGATGAACATCTATAATGAATCTAAAGCACGGTCGGGCTTCATTCAATGCACGACCGTGGGAGGAAGCAACAAAGCAGCACAGCTGGGCATCACCTTGTGCACGACCAAGCTAAACAGATAAACCAATGCACGGCAAAGCTGGGTATGTGCACGATCGAGCTGATGAAATCCGATGCACAACCGAACATCCTTTGCAGCACGACCGGGTAGAGCAATAACTCAAGCACGACCAAGCTACATTCAGTGCACGACCAAGGGAGGAGATAAACATGCAGCATAGCCAGGCTTAGACTTGTGCACCACCGGGTTGGAGGTTTAGGCAACATGCACGACCGGGCTTCAACACTTGCACAATCGGGCTCTTGAGAATAAAACACCTCCATAGCTGATGCAAGGCCCGGGCTTTTTCCATGCTCGGTCGGGACCTCATGGATGAAGGCTGCACGGTCGGGCTTAATGGTATGCACGGTCGGGCATGCATTGCAACTACCACGTGAATCACACAGACATCAATTTGAACGAGCATGAGTTCAAATAGACACAAAAATTGATCAAAGAAGGACAGACCAAACCAGAGAAGAGAAGAGAGGAGAGAGAACACGACTGAAGAAGGAGACTTCGAGAAACTGAAGGATTCGTCCGAGGCCACTATTGGAAGATAGGGAACATGAATATTTTTTTTTTGTTTCCCTATGATTTCTCTGTAGTTGTCTTTATCATGGGTTAGGGATGCTTTGTATTGGATAGTTTGGTTCTTAATGCTTGATTTCGGTTTTGTTCAATTGTTTGGTTTGATAGGTTGTAGTGTGCGTAATGCGTTCATACTTTGTTGATTTCATGTTTGAGTGAGACTAGATTCGTTTCGAGTGAAATTATACACGTTTGAATGAAATTAGAGATTGGTCTAGGCATCGAGAGAGTCAGACTTGAGTCTCGGAATTAACCTTTGAATGAATTAGATTAATGAGAATCTAGCGATCAGTTAATCTATTTAGGAATGGTAAAACTCCCATTGTTCTTCATGCGTTTAGGATATAAGTTTACTGCATCGAGAGGTGAGTACGTTTATCTCCTAGATAGTAGATTTAGGCATTGAGAGAGCCACTTCCGTCGATAGAGGTCGAGTTCCCATTGTTTCCGATAGTAGAGGTTAGAGTTTCCTATAGTTCTTCATGCATCTAGACGTTCCGCGTTGCATCGAGAGATGAATGATGTTGATTCCCTACGTAGAGGATTTAGACATCAAGAGAGTCATTTCATATAGTTGAGGTAGAACTCCCCACTCGTTCTTCATGCATCTAGATGTTCCGCGCTGCACCGAGAGATGAGTGACGTTGATTCCCTAGGTAGTGGACTTAGACTTTAGTTCCCCATCGATTGATAAAACTTATTTAATGTTATATAAAAACATCCATTGCATGTTCCGACATTCTCGAATCTCGTGGTACTCTATCTTGCTAAGTCTAGTCTCGTCTTTCGTCATATTCTTTATTTTCCAGTCTAATAATCACATATTGATGGATCTTCTTCCTGTGAATTCTTAGTTCTTACGTTGCACTAAGTCCCCAGAGTCGACTCTGATACTACATGTACCGTATACTTGCGGTGGAGTGGTCTAGGAAATTGAAAAATCTGATTTCCACCATCATGAACCATTACTCACCCGTCCACAACAACCTCAAGATTTGTGTTGCCCGACTTAGTCCATTACATAATGAAAATAAAAATAAATTTAATTTGTATCTTGATACTAGTAACATGTTTGATACTTTTTCTAATAGTTCGGAGCTACTAATGAATCTTAAGACTTTGAATTTTGTAAGTACAGGTACAAACGAGCCATCAAGTGTACTAGCCTTACATATACTGACCATGACCTATTACCTATATACGAAGGTTTTCACTTCTCGATCGATGAACCATCCATAGATTTCATCGTTGGAGATAAATTTAAGAGCCAAGAAGGAGATTAGGAGTACCTAAACCTAAGAAAACAAAGGTTTAGCACCAAGAGAAAATGGACCATTTCGCGTCCTTGAGCAGATCAATGACTACGCCTACCGCCTTGAACTTCCAAGTGAGTATAATATGTCTACCACCTTTAATATCGCCAATAGATTCCTTTTTATGTAGGTGATGACATTTCCATGATGATATACTCATAAGGGAGAGGGAACAATGAAGAGCTAAACGAAGGAATCAAAAGGAGCAAACTTTCTCAGGGCCTACTTGCATGTTGATGGGCTAGAACCTTACGAAACAAGTCATAAGAGATAGTAAAAGAAGTACGTGAGAACTAGATTATTATGAGGGTTTACCAAGGGGCTTGGGTCACAGGGATAAGAAAAGACAGAAGATAGGATATTTCTAACAACTTTTAATAGATAGAAAATCGCCCAAACATATCAATATCCCTCCAAATCTTGTACTTTCCTTCTACAAAGATCACTAAGGGTTTGGGTCACACAGAACGCGGTAGTTAAGGATCTTTTCTTATCATTTCCAACAGCTTGGAACCCGTCCAAACATATCAATATCCCTTCAAATCCTCTAATTTCCTATAGCGAAGATCTCCAACGGCTAGAAAATCTTACTAACGACTACTAGATTGATTTGTGATCGTGTATTTACGCATTTCTTGTTCTATGATGTAGAGCATGTTCTATATAAAGGAATCCATCCTATATGTTACTTCAGATTAAAATTTCCTAAGAAATAAACTTTTATCTTCTTGATCGTTCATCAAGAATACAATATCTTCAACATTTTCTGAAACCCATTGAATTGATTTCCAACTATATCAAGAGGTTTTTACACCTTTTGTGGTGTCTTTCACTCCCCACCAAACCCCATTTTTCTACTATATTTATCTCACATAGACACTTTTTTTGTTGTTATATCCACCACCATCAAATGGACGAACTCTTGAAGAGCGCCTCTAATCCATCTAGAGATCCTCCACCATCCGAAGGATCCTACTAAAAAGATAGAAAATAATGGATTCCTCATATCCATTTTGAGATCTAAGATTTGAGACATGTATTAAAAGTCTTAAACCATTCAAGTTTGAACATCCCCATCGTGGAACAACCTCGGGACTAGGAGTGTCCACCATCATTTCCAAGAGGTGACTACACATGTCATCGCTCAAACACAATTCTAGAATAAAATAAATACTTTAATTTCAAATCAAAATGGTTCGAACGATATAACAGAAGAAAATTTATAAAATCATTATAAAAAATACGAAATATATAATAAAGTTTTTCGAGACCTCTTACGCATCTTCATACGGTATGTTATGCGTTTAGTTGCTACTCAACCTCATTGCTTATGTTCCTTGCTGTAACCTGTCCTTCAACGATACCCATAAAGGGATGAGTACATAGACGTAATCAGTGAGATCAATACATGCATGCATTCCGTGCCACGCATTTTGATGTGGTTAATCTCAAGTAATAAATACATAGACTAACATTTATGCAAGAATATGTATCGTGTAGTAACAAGGTCGAACACTAGGGAATCGATGCAACAATAAAACTAGTTAACTAACGAGTAGGACATGTAAAATCAATAACTGGTTGGAATGCAAATTAAAGGATAAACTAACTAACTAACGAGATAAACTCAATCAACTAACAAGATAATTTGTCTTAGATATTATCACGAATTCAGGGAATTCAAGCTCTAATATAGGAAATGACTAGCGTAGACTTTTCCACTATCTAGCGTGCGTACTACCAATCTTCCGACTGCATAATCTCACCCCCTATATTCGATCGACCGACCTGGCATAGATTCTAAATCGATTCAGACCCTAAATCATGCCTAAGTTCCAAAGTCTAATCCCCTGGCGTAGATTCATTAGACTTCTACAAATTGTTCATTCAGGTTGCGTACAAGAACCAAAGCATTAAGAACAACCAATCATACTGAAGATGATCAAATACCATAAGCATTGATTCAAGTTGCGTACAAGAATAAAAGCATTAAGAACCACCAAGCATTAAACACAATACTTCATTACAGATTGGCAAAACTCACTAACTCGTGGCTATGGAGCTACTCGGACATGGATTTAGCAAACAAAATGCAAAAGAAGTCTATCTTAAACATAGATATAGACTGAGATTCCTCCATATTCTAATACCGTAGTCTTCAACAGCTCCTCCGTGTTCCAAGTTCATCGCCCCGTCTCTATCCTCGTATGTGTTCTACTCTCTAATTCTCTTGCTATGTGTGTTGATGATGTGTTCTATGTTCTATCTGAAACTGAACTGCTTCCCCTGTGCCCCTTCGTCCTTTTTTTCCTTTTCTTTGGCTTGTTTCCTTTTCTCCTTCTTTCTCTTTTTCTGAGCAGCCACCCGTTTTCATTTTACTCCATCGTTCTTGTTTCCATTTCTCTTCAGGCATGTGTCCAATTTTTATCCAGCTGTTTAACTTCCATTTCTCTTCTTCGGTTTATGATTCTTGGATGTTGACCGTGCATAGCTAATAGGAGAATGGTTTTGCTTAGTTTTGTGACATTTTCTCGTGCTATTGTCCGATATCTTTATTTCCTGCAAATATACGAGAAAATGCTGGAAGAGGGCTAAATGATGCTTAATGCTCGGTAAAGGCTAAATGAATGATGAAACTAACTATAAAAATGGACGAAAATGCTATCACAAAATAGATGATATCAAACTCCCCCAGACTTGAACCTTTGCTCGTCCTCGAGCAAAACTAAAGTTAAGCACAATGAGAGTTAGACCACAACCGGATACTAGCACAAGTATTTTGAAAAAATCTGCCATCATGCACAACAATGTGTCACACGAACAGAGACCTAAGCGTGCCTATTTCAGACCTCTATCCATTGAAGCCACTAGCCGTGCAATCTGATGTGGTTAATCTCAAGTAATAAAATACCTAGACTAACGCTTGCGCAAGAATACGGATCGTATAGTACCGGGTCCGAACACGGAGAATCGATGTAACTCTAAAGCTAGTAACTAATGAATAGAATGTGTAAAATCAATAAGTGGGTGGAATACAAATAACGATAAACTAACTAACTAACTAACGGAGTAAACTCAATAAGTTAAACACCACAGGTTTCGAGAGATGCACGATGTTGCAACGAAGTTCTAACAAGATCATGGTCTTAGATATTATCATGAGTTCAGGGAATACAAGCTCTAATATAGGACCTGACTGGCGTAGACTTGTCCACTACCCTAATCCCTAGATTCAATCAATCGGCCTGGCATAGATTCTATAACCGATTAAATCCTAAATCATGGCTAAGTTCCAAAGTCTAATCCCCTGGCGTAGATTCATTAAACTTCTATAATCATTCATTCGAGTGGCGTACAAGAACAAAAGCATTGAAAACAACCAATCAATCTGAAAACGGTCAAATACGAAAATTATTCATTCAAGTGGCGTACAAGACCGAAAGCATTAAGAACCACCAAGCATTAAGAACAAGACTTCGTACACATAGACAAAGCTCTCTAACCTATGGCTATGGACCTACTCTGACATGTACTTAGAAAACGAAACACAAAAGATAACTATATTCAACATGGATAATGAATGAGATCCCTCCCTATTCTATTCCCGACGTCTTCAACAGCTCCTCTGTGCTCCAGCTTCGTCGCTCTGTCCTTGTCTTCGTGTGTGCGTTCTGCTCCTACTCTCCCTCTACGTGTGCTATGTTTTTCTCTCTAATTTTCTCTACGAATTGGGATGTTGAAACTCTCTCCTCTTTGCCCTCTTTCTCCTCTTTCCTTTCCACTATTCTTTCCTCTTTGGCCGTCCTCTCTCTTTCCTCTTCAGTGGCTGATATTTTCTCTTTCTTACAACAACTACAGTTTTCCTTTTCCGAGCTTTTACATCTCTTGTTTTTCAGTTCTCGTGTAATTGTCAACGTTTCCTCTTTATTTTCCAGCCATGTAGCTCCCCTTCCTATTCTCTAACCATATTTCATTTTGATTTAAGTAGCCAGCACGTTCCTTTTCTTGTTTTGCGAAGTTTCCTATTCTGGGTTATGCATGTGACGAACACGACTCGTGCGGGCTGATGAATGCCCCGCGCGGGCTGGCTTGGGTAGGGGAGCCCGCGCGGGCTGGTGAGGAGCCCGACTCGGGCTAAAGCTGCTGGTCCATGCAGTTGATGGTCTTGCCCCGCGCGAGCTAAGGTAGGCACCTCGGGCGGCCTGTATCTCCTTTGGCGTGGAACAATCATTTTTTGTGGCATTCGCTCTTATTTGTGTCTCAGTATCTCTATTTGTTGCAAAACACGAGGAAATGCTAAAAAAGGACTAAATGATGCTTTAATGCTTGGTAAAATTCAAATGAATGATCAAATTAACTATAAAAAGAGACTAAAATACTATAACAAAATAGACGTTATCACAATCCTACATATATCCTAAGTTCATTTCACTAACCCCTAGATGAAATCCCAGTGATCTCCATACCTATTCTCTTATGCTCACGTGAGATACCATTCTTACAATAATCATTTTCTTCTTCATTTTCTCTTTTTTTTCTTTTTTGGTTTCTACACATTTATTTCTTTGAAAATTCACGATCGGTTTCTAAGACGCCGAAGTTGACGAGGACAGCCCTCCACTTAGACCCAGGTAGCCAATTGGTACACTCATAAGATCGTGTAACCTTAGCAGAGTGAAGAGGTTGCGTCATTGCAGATTTTTTTCTTTTAACTAAATTATCGTGATTACACATCACGTCTAACCCTTAGAACGTAGAAATATAGCCTCGACCCACCACTTAGACCCGAGCCATCAAGATCGATGCACTCATGTCAATGTAGGGATGACATAGTTAAAGAACTTATTCTATTGACAACGGAGTGTAAATGCGTGGAATTATAATGATAAAGAAGTAAATCAAAGAATGAATGGTATACTCAGAGATATAAGTGCTTGAGATTGAAACCTAGGGGCGGAATACAACTACAGGCCATGGATTCATGCACAATTACTAGACTAATCGATATCTAAAGGTATTTTTCAGTCTAGACTTTTGTTCCCGATTCGAAAAAGTTGCACAAATATGGCTAATGTTCGAAATAATATGCTTGATATTCGTTCATCTAATCCAAAGGAAATAATATAAATGCTAAAAAAAACAAAGAACTCAACGTCCAATCCTAATCACAATCATAACACTCGAAGAGTACCCCCCCCCCCCCCCCCCCCTATGAACAGAACACCATCCCGGTGTTCAAAATCTATGAGAGAAACTTGCATACCAAACTCGGGGGAAGATAAAGAGGGTAGGAAAGTGTGCACCTCTCGAGTTGATATAGCTGGATGTATGCGTCTCTCCTTTGTTATGGATAATGTAGAAGTGGAAAACATGTGGAAAAGAAGCGCACAATCCAAAAGAGCGAGAGTATGATACGTGGAAACTGGTCGAGTATATATGTGCCAAAAGAAGAAGAACTAAGTTCTGAAAATAAACAGAAATAAATAAAAGGATACAGAGCTCGGATTGCCTTTAGAGAAGCACTTGTTTCAGGTCTCGAGCCTGACCAAGATGCTCTACTCATTAGGTGAACATTCTCGTCATCGTCGTGTGTATAGCGTCTTGCATGCATAGTGATGTGCGGAAATTCAAGCAATAATATTTCCTAGACCACTCTACCGCAAGTATACGGTTCGTGTAGTACTAGGGTCGAACTCTAGGGACTAATGCAACCTATTCTAAGAATGTGACTAAACTAAGATGGGATGAAATAGATGATGACGTGACGTAAATTTCTAAAACCCTAAACTAAATGATGACAGCGATGGAAAGATACGGAATACTTGACGATTAAGAACACTACGGGTTTCGGGATACCGGGAATCGCAAGGATGTAACAACGAATGATCATAAACCTATCGAATTATCTTGACAACGGGGAATTCATGCTCTAAATTGAGGAGTGATTCTGCCGAGCCTAAACCTCCTAACCATAATTACGTGCAATCCTACCTTCCAGCAGCGATTAACTCGTATAACTACGGTAGCGTTAAGCGCATAATCCTGATTCCTAAACCGATTAACCGATCGGTCAGATTCTCATTAATCGAACTTAACCTACAATCAACAGTTCTGGATTCATATTTTAACCTTCCAACAAAACACGAATTCGTACGTTACTGAGCGGGCAGCACTAGTATGAGCGATTAAGATGTTGATTATAGAATCGAATATCAAGAAAAGTTCGATAGATCTAAGCACTAACGCATAATTCGTACATCCATTACAAATCCGATATCCCTAGCCCATAGTTGGGAATCTACTCACTCATGGAATTTACTTTCAATGAAGATAACACAATCATAAATGATAACACTGAAAGTGTATCAATATTAGGATAGGTTTTAGAGTCATTTTCGCTTATATTCTATGTGTATATTTACTTATCCGATATGATTTCGAACTTCACACACCCGTTTTGTTGGTTTTCAGGTTTTTAGGCGACAAGGCCTAAATGAGCATAAAATGAAGGATTCCTGTTCAAAACCACCTGAATTGAAGACATATCTACTCAGAGCCAAGAACGAGCTTCAGTACCCAAAGGAACACTCGAGCAATGAGCGGAAAAGAGAAATTTCAAGGAGACAAGGGTGCTCGGTCGGGCACTATTCATCCACCCGCTCGGGTAAAACCTACGGGGTTTTATCCGCACACCCAGCACGACCCGAGCACAAAGGCAATGAGATCGGGTAGCCTTACCCGATCGGGCGCAAGAAGAATACCCGCTCGGGCGTTGATCATCCAGTTTGCCCCGAGAGTTTACACGACTCGGGCCGCTCAAGAAACTATCTGGGAAGGCTCGGGAGGCATCGAAGAAGAAGAGAAGCATCAATCCTTGCACCGGTAACAC
>CM071870.1:18574088-18601587 GCA_036759665.1 Gynandropsis gynandra | reverse complement strand
GCTGATGATGCATTACGGCACAACAAGAGAAATTTCAAAAGGAATATAGTTGTGCAGAAATCTCTTCCTCCAGTTTTGACCGGCATAGAGATTTTGTATGAACGACTTCTTGCTTTGGGTATTCCTAGGAGTATAGATTGCAGAGGGAACAATCATCCAAAAATTGGTGGTTATGGAATTACTCATAATTGGCACAAGAAGAGCATATTTTGGGATTTGCCATATTGGAAAAATTTGAAACTTCAACATAATATTGATGTCATGCACATAGAGACAAAAATTTTCGATAATATCATCAACACGGTACTGAATATCATAGGAAAGACGAAAGATAATATTAAATCACACAAGGATTTGGAAGAGTATTGCTCACGAAAAGGAGTTACATATAAGTGATGGCAGTCAGCGCCAATTCTGATATTCAGATTGTCAAATGATAAGAAATATAAATTGTTGAAATGGTTGAAAGAAGACGTCAAATTTCCCGATGGGTATGCGTCTAACATCTGAAGGTGCATGGACATTCATTTAGGAAAGTTATTAGGGATGAAAAGTCACGATTGTCATGTATTCATGCAAAGACTACTTCCGATATATTTTTCTGAATTGATGGACAAACATGCAAACGAAGCAATTGGAGGTATGTGGTTGATTTTGTTAATAGTATGAATAACAATTGTTAAATATACTAATAATACTTTCATGTTTTAGGTATTGGCCTATTCTTCCGAGATTTATGTGCGAAAAATCTGAGTATGGATGCGGTTCATAGATTGGAAAATAACATCGTAACTATACTTTGTAACTTGGAGAAGATTTTTTCACCATCATTCGTCGATGTTATGGAGCATTTAACAGTTCATTTTACCGCACGAAGCCGCATTAGGAGGTCCAGTTCAATTTTGTTGGATGTATCCAGTCGAGCAATTTATGTTTCATCTAAAGATAAAAACCAACAAAAAGCTCGTCTGGAGGTTCAATCGTGGAACAATACGTGAATGAGGAAATATTGTTCTTCACGTCATACTACTTCGGGCCTTTTATTCTTGCGTGACAAGTCGATCAAGTTTGTTACGTTTCCTATCCACATATTAGAAGATCTTCAGGTTGACGTGTCATAATGAAGATATTTCCAAGGGGCAAATTTATCGACAACACAGAACAACGACAATTTCCAATGCAACAAAAAATGACCGAAATTGTTCCTATTGACGAGGTACCCGATCGTCTCGTTTTCATACGTATTTCTCGCATGATTTTAGGAATGTTTATGATATAGATGTGATGTTTATGTATGTTTTTGTATCCGTTTTACTCGTTTTCGTGTTTCATATTCTTACAGGTTATAATGCATATTTGGTTTGTTTTTTAGCTGAAGAACGTAGACGATACAAAGTATTAGCATCGAGGATTATAACGAAACAAACGAGACGAGAAATGGCGCGGATCATGAGCTCCAACACAGCCCATGGGGGGTGGAACTCTTATTCGTTGTTTTGCAAGTTTGATTCGTAGTTTTGGTTTAGTTTGTGTTGCATAGTCCATGTGGGATCGACACCTAGAGTACTACACATGTGTAATGCACTTGCAGGTAATTTAGGTTAATTTAGTTTAACTTGGAACGCATCAAGTTTTTAGAGCCGTTTCTGGGGACTATTGTCAACACATCTTAAATTCGAGCCTAGAGTCATTCTTGTTTTGTTTTTCTTTTTGTTTTCTTTTCATTTGTTTCTTTCTACCTAATTCTGTTTATTTGTCCTTTGTTGGTTTATGACCAGATCTCAAGGTGCTTCGAGGTCTATTCCAAATCGACTCCGAGATCGAGCAAACTTACAGACAACTGCAAAAGGGAAAGGAAGAAGGGAAAGCAGAACCGTTAGATCAACGAGAGATGGATAATCAGAACGGCCATGGACAACCTCAATTACCTATCAGTAATTTGGGCCATTCGCAAAGATAGCAACTTGCACCTCAACCACTAGTGCCAAAGGCTTCTCCACCATGTCGCCTTAGAGACTACGTGGTACTGAACATGAAGAACGTCCAAATAGCCATACAGATGGCTTCTGTTGCTAGAGAGCAATTTGAAATTAAGCCTGCGATGATCAACATGCTTCATCAGAAGCAATTTATGGGTGGAAATCACGAGGATCCCCATCAGTACCTCAGAGACTTCCTAGATCTTTCCCGTACATTCAAAGATACAGGAGTCTCGGAGGACGCGATTTTGTTTCGCCTCTTCCCCTTCTCAATTGGGGGACGAGCGAAAACATGGCTACCATCGCTTCCCACTGGTTTAATCACTACTTGGTGATGCAATTCAAAGTTAAACAATTATTAACCTAAACTACCCGCAAGTCCACGGCACGGCACGTGTGTAGTACTCTAGGTGTCGATCCCACAGGGACTACGCAACACAACCTAAACTCAAACTACGAATCAAACTTGCAAAGAAACGAAATATGGGTTTTGAGAATGAAATACGAAAAAAATAAACTAACAAGTTCTTAACAGTGAGACAAACGTTCTAGGAATCCAGTTTCACCATAAGACTACCGAAACCAACAATCAACCTATCTAATCATGCAATCCCAATTAAGTTATCTAAGGCAGACAATCCAAATATGATATCTACCCTCTCTCAATGCATAGACACGTGATCTAGTCAAGTTATCCCCTACTTTCTTGGCTGACACCTTAAGCTAAATCCATAAGTTCTGTGACTCATCCGTTTTACCCTCAACCGTTGCTACCCTACTTTCGTGACCTAACCTCGGGTTTTCTAAACCTGATTATCCGCAATTAGAATTCTCCTTTCGATCCTTCTCCTAAGTTCCTAAAACATGCATTTATGTGGCAATCGCAAACACAAGTTAATGAAACACTCAGAGAAAGAATAGATAAATGAAAATGGGAAATTGCATTCAAACATAAATCAAAGTGGTTCCGGGATAGCCAAGGGCTAATCCCTTCTCCTAGAACGAAACGAATACTTGCTCATGCGTTCAAAAGCAAACAACATAATCGAAGTAGAAAGTCTAAAGAACATAAAAACCAAACAAAATCGAAGTCCTGAATTGATCTTCTGTGCCTCCTTGAATGTCTCCTCCGTAAGAACTCTCGAATCTCCTCTCTACTCTCTTTCTACAACTCTCTTTCTGCAATTCCCTCTCTACAACTCTCTCTCTCTCTCTCTCTCTTAATGGATGCGTTTTTCCTCTCCAAACTTAAGTGAACGAACCCTAGCAATCCTCCTTGTCTTTCCTCTTTTCTTTCTTTCGTTTTCTCATATTTTTCCTCTTTGGTCGTTCACTTCTTTTCCTCTTCTTTCCTCTTAGTTGCAGCTTCATGTTTTTGTGATGTTTCCATTCTACTTTGCATTAGTTTCTATTCTTGAGTAAGTGGGCACGTTTCCTTTCTATTTTCCAGCCATATAACTCTCGTTCCTCTTCTCTAACAATGTTTTCTTTTTATGTTGGCAACTAACCACTTTCTTTTCCTCTTTCCCGCAAGTTTTCTTTCCTTGTTTCTGCAAGTGACGGACGCGATCCACATGGGTTGGAGTGTGTGCCCCGCGCGGGCTCCCTTGCTGGTGTTGGATCTGCTCGAGCTGATGAACAGCCCGAGCAGTGTTCTGTTCACTGGAACTAGGCCCCGCGTGGGCTGAGGAGTGCCCCGCGCGGACTGAGGAGTGCCTTGAAGACATGTGCGTGCTGAGGAGTGCCCCGATCCATGCTGAGTTTGCTAGAGGTTGTAGCCCGCGCAGCTAAGTGAATGCCTCGTGTGGGTTGTGTTAGTCCTTGCCGATACTCGTCGTGTTTGCTCCGTTATGATCCCCCAATGTTAGTACTTTGTCTCGTGTATGTCCTTTAGCTCCAAAATGAACCAAATACGCATTAAAACCTATAAGAAAACGATAACGAGTACAATGGATACAAAATCATACGTAAACATCGCATCTATATCGTAAACATCTCTAAAATCGTGTAAGAAATACGTATGAAAATGAAACGATCACTTGGGACCAGCTCTGCACATTGTTCCTATCATGATTCTTTCCTCTGAGCATGACGATTCATATGAGGTGAGAAATCACAATGTTTAGATGCAGAGACAGAGAAACGTTGTTTGAGGCATGGGGCAGATTTAAGGATCTTCTACAGATGTGTCCACACCATGGTCATGAGCAGTGGTAGGCTATCAAAACCTTTTACAACAGAATTTCAGACGAACACCGAACGACGTTGGATAATGGTGCTAGAGGATCATTTATGGATCTGAGTGTGGAGGAGGCATACGAGCTGATTGATAACCTCGCCATGAACCACACTATGTGTTCCACACCGAAAGATATGCCTAACAGAACTCGAGGTCTATATGAGCCAAATCAGAGCAGAGCGACGGGCAATGCAGCGAACGCTATGTATTGTGTGAATTGCAGAGATATGGAGCATGTAGCATATCAATGCACGGTGCATGACAACATCAAACAGATGAACTACGCCCATTAGCAAGGAAACGCACAATTCGGGAACACCTACAACCCAAATTGGAGGAACCACCCGAACTTCTCATACCGAACGACTCAACTGATGAAGTATTCGTGATTTCAACAAAAACCATATTAGCCGTACCAGAAAAATAATCAGCAATTCCAGCAAGCTCAACAAGTTCCGCAAGTTCCTCAACCTCCTCAAGCTCCCTCATCACGCCTTGAGGCGGTGATGCTCGAATTCATCAAAGAGCAAAGGCTGCAACAATCACTCCAAGCTAAGATCAATGCGGACATGGGGACTGCAATCAACGAGCTCTAGAACTGTGAAGTTCAAAGATATATATCAAACACAACAAGAAAATTTCAATTTCATAACCAAATTTTCGGATGGACCAAGCCATTCAAAATGTTTATGTATTAAAGATGGATTGCAGATGGCACGAGGAATTCATCTGTAATCCCTCTTCAAATTTGCGGATAGAAAAATCGTCCCGAAATGTCTGGAAATTTTCAGAAAATTGCGGACTTAATTTCAATCGTTCGAAATTTAGGTTGGTTTAAAAATAGCTTATCAAAAAGTGTTCATTTTAATATCGAATCCATCCTTAATCGATCCAAAAATTACTTATATAAACCGCTCCCAACTACATGCGTTTCCCACACAAAATTATCATACTCCATAAAACCTTATTGTTTCTTATTACAATTGAATCATCGTCAAGATCGAATATTTTTGTTTCTAGACAATGGATATATAGAAGAATTGATCTAAAAAATCAAGGGGTGTCGAAGAAATTTATTGTAGGCGTTGAAAAATTTATGATGATGGTGACAAATCAACAAATTTACAAAAAAACGGTTAAGTTGGTTAGTCCTTGCGTCAAATGTAAAAATAAAAAATTTGTTAATGAGAGAACCATGTGGAATCATATTTAGTTAAGAGATTTTACTCCAAATTACTTCACGTGGTTATCCACGAAGAGAATTTGTACCATGAAACTTGTAATGTTGTGGAAGATTTTAGTATATAATGAGGTGTTTGAGACGCTTCAAAATGTAGAAATAAATATTTATGAAAAAATGGTGCAAAATGTTTTCAATGAAAGATAAGGGAAAATTATTAGAGAGATCCGAATAAAGATGCAAAAAGATTTATTTTATGTGTTAGAAAGTGCTAGACATCCACTTTATGATGGGTGTAGAATGTGTCTTTCATAGTTCTCTTTGTCTGCACGTTTGATGAATTTAAAGATAGAAAATTATCTTTATCAGTGTTTTCTGGATTCTATAACGCAATTAGTACGAAATTATTTGCCTGAAAAGAACAATGTTGTAGAATCATATTATGAGATAAAGAAGATTATGGGATCCTTGGGTTTATTGTCATATCAAAAGACTGATATTTATCAAGACAATTTCATGATATTTTGGAAAGAGACATCAAATTTAATTAATTATAGTTTTACAAAAAAGACCAGATGTATTTGACAAGGAAAAATCGACCATATAGTTTTATGTGGTATTTACCAATTACAGATATAATCAATAGATTGTATCTATCTTAGAAGATCGTAAGCAATATGAGATGACATGCTCAGCATACTCAACTCGTGAAAGAGAAATGTATCATCCTTCACATGGTGAGGGGTGTAAACACTTTAACTAAGTATAACCTAACTTTGCAGCTGAGAGTCAATATTCACTTAGGCCTTTGCATTGATGATTTTAATTCAGTTGGAATATCTAGGAGGAATTATTGGTTATTGTCACTTATTATGACCCTCTACAATTTACCACCAAATATGTGCATGGAAAAGGAGTTCGTATTCTTAACAATTACTGATTCATGGGCCTAATAATCCTAAAAAAAGTTTGGATATATTTTTTTCTACCATTTATTTAAGAATTCAAAGATTTATGGGAGGGAGTTTAAGTGTACAACGTCTCAAGGCGACAAAATTTTATATTACAAGGTGCTCTTATATGGATAACAAGTGATTTCCTCAGCTTATGGTGTGTTATGAAACGCATGACCGATTGGCTTATCTGTATTGCAGGGACAAAATAGATGCTTTTAGTTGAAACATGGAAGAAAGATCGGTTGGTTTGATCGTCATCATAATTTTCTTCCTGCTATTGACACATTACGGCGTAATAAGAAACATTTGAAAAGGAATATAGTTGTTTATAAGTCTCATCTTACAATTTTGACCTTGAAGTTAATTTGCATGAGTGACTTCTTGTTGTGGGCGTTTCTAGAAGTATTGATTACGGAGGAATTAATCATCAGAGAATTCGTGGCTATAGAATTATTCATAATCGGTACAAGAAAATCATATTTTGGGATCTAACATATTGGAAAATTTAAAAATTAGACATAATATTGATGTCATACATATAAAGAAGAACTTTTTTTATAATATAATCAACATAGTGTTGAACATCTAGAACATGTGTCGATTATATTGTCAATCCATGTGTCGCTCAAGGCACATTCTTCCGCAATTCGTATGTAAATGCAGACAGATTGTAGACGTAACCATTTTTTGGGGCGGCATCTGTATTTTGTCTGCAATTATGCACAGCCTTTTGTGGCATGTCCTCAATTATTGACAGATCACATCCCTATGTCCGCAAATGCAAACGATTTACGATTGGTAAATGGCCCCGAGCGTAAATCTTATAAATTCAAATTTCGATCGTCTTTCGTCCATTCGTCTAAAATTTACATCGTAGCAAAATATTATATTTCGGTTGTTTGTTCAATCATCCTTATGTTTTTTCACTTATCATTCAAGCCATATGTCTTTGCGCCTGTCTGGAAGGTATCCCTTCAACTCCTTGTTTTCAATTTTTCGTTCAAATTTTCGTTCATCCGTCCAAAGGTGGATGACCATCGGAAGGAGTGTCTCGATCGTCCCAGCCATCCAAAGCTGCGCCTCGACCGAAGGTGCATCCCAACTGTAGGGGCTTCCCGTTTGTCCAGCGTGGATAGTCTAGCCATCTGTCGTGGGCAGTCCGACTATTCCTGTGTAAGTTCGTATGTTCGTCCATGCGATACATCCCATCCTTTGAAAATCATGTCAACTCCTCGCGTTTTATCTTTCCATGCGCAAGTTCTTTCGTCCGTCTCTGTGATACATCTCATCCTTTTACATCATATTTGGTCCCCACGATCCAATGTCCCGTATTGTCAACAGTTTTTGTTGTCAACAAAACTGTCCTTTCAATGACCCACCATGAAGGTTTCGTTTTGTTGATAGTGATCTCATTGCATTAATATAAAAGTGATGTTAAGTATAGAAATTCTAATTAAAACTTTAAAATTTAGTTTGTCTCGTCGTTATGGAAGACGTGGTAGGTAGTTCTAGATCACATTCTTATTCTGAAAAATATACAAATGGGCCATCTCCTCTGCAACAAGCTCAAGCTTCCGAGTAGGAATGTTTACATTTTATGAATCCATCCCAATTTCAGAATTTTGGATTGGTGAAATTTATGTAGTTTTTGTACTATTAGCCAATGTCGTAATAGAACGAGCCATCAGTATATCAAATACATCACGAACCAACGGTAGAATAATTACTAACAATGGATAAGGAAAAATGCAGACTTTTGTGTATAGACCAACTTAATCATGTCGTTCTGATATAGAAGATTACAAGATGAATGCTCATATAGCTGGATCTTGTTTGTTCGCGCAAATGACATGATTTTAGAATTTCAAAAAATTTTAAAATGGCATTTTAATTAATTATATATATATATATATACACACGTTTGTAAGTTTTTAGGCAAAAGAGAAAGGCACAGAACAATTGTACATGGAATTGTTCGAGCGTACACATAAATAGGAAGATGGTTGATGGGTAGATGTCAGGTGGAAACAAGTTCATAATGATATTCAGAGTACGACATCAGTACGAGTGTCTCAAATTCCACTAAGAAGAATACAAAGTTATATAACGAGGTAAACTTATAACTATTTAATATAATTTAAAATTTTATATTTTTAATATTCAAATTGAAAAATTGATTTTATAACAAGTTATGTCGTACAAATTCGCATTTTTCAGCCTTGGAAGAATGGCATCACAACATTCAATATCTTCCAATGGTAAAACAAAAATCATAGAAGAGAATAGGTGTAAGAAAATGATGTAATACAAACAAGCAATACATAAGAATCAACAATAATTGGCGACCAGTCAACAAAAATCGGCACGACATCATCAATGGTTAATGTGTATGCTCAAAGCAAAAATGTTTTTAGTTGATTTTGATGGGTGTGATGACGAAGCCGATGATGATAATTCACAACCTATAAAATGTTTGTACAAATTTTAATAACTATTGTGCATAGTTTATAATTTCAAAAAAAACTAATATGTAATAATATTAAGCTAAACTTTAAATTTTCAAGAAAATTAATTTTTGAAATATTTTATCAAATTTACTTTTTCTCGAAAAACAATTTAGATGGATAGAACAACCGTTCGAATGTTTACATACGGGCCACTACCATCCGCAATTATTTTTTTCAAAAACTTTTTCTCCACGAATTTTCGAGGGGTCCACTGATACACACACCGGGTCGACACTGGGGACACGTACGGAGAATCCGTTAACTTTGAACTCTTGAGTAGGATTCGTTGTGTCAAGGAGTATTTCTTGACTTGCCTAAGGGCACTCTTCAAGAAAGTTGCCCATTGATTGTGAAAAATGGTGGAGGATCTCTTGACTAGCTTAAGGGCTTTCTACAAGATTCATCTAGCGATGGTGGATCAAGTTTTGTCTAATGATGCTGCAAGATCGAGGTATATGGTGGTTTTAGATGTGTTTATGATGAAGCAATGGACACCACAAGATGTGCAAAAGCCTCTTAATATAGTCGGATAGTGGCTTCAATTGTTCTCAGAACAAGTTGAGCTCACTGTACTCTTGAGAACATTCAAGAATACAAAAAGAGAGGTTTATTACTTCAACTTTCAATGTTTGGATACATATAAAGTGGAATCCTTTATCTATGAGAGGATCCATTTTTTTAATATGGAAAATGCAATAACAACAATCTACTGGTCGTTGGGGAAGATTTCCTAGCAATTTGAGATCTTCGGAAAAGGCAAGTAGCTTCTTTAATGCGATAGATTGCCTTGGAATCTTCTTCTAGACATTTTAAAGGCTCTAAACTCGAGCCTTCTTGTTTATGTGTGCAAGCTGAGGCCTTGGGTTTAGAGGTGCGGGTCAAGGCACGGTGCAATGTGGAATACTGTTGCAATTCTTCCTTGTGTTGGGCCCAAATATTCTCTTTGATCAAGAGTCTCCCACGGTTCCTTTACTATCTAAAGGTATTTATTATGTAAGCTCTTTGCTAATCCACATGTGCGTAGGCCATGAGACAATTTTGTCTGCCTAGCTCCTTGGGTTGGCTCCTTGCTCATGTATCCTTCCTTGCTCGTTTGGCACTCCTTTGGTTCGGCCTCGTTGTAATATCCTCATCATTCCCTCTCTTTTGCGATAATTTTATCCTCAAAATGTTATCACCTACATCGAAAGGGGATAGATTATTAACGTAGAATGATGTAGACACGTTATACTCACCTGGTACTCTAACGCGATAGGTGTTGTCGTTGATCCGCTCTAGAACGCAAATGGATCGTCTCCTCTTGGTGATAGTTTTGAGCTCCTCTTATAGGAGAACCGTTTTGGCCTCATGTGCAGCCACACCCAATCTACTTCGTCGAGCACCATCTTTCTTTGTCCCTTGTTGGCTTGTTTAGCGTATTGTTCACTCCTCCGTCTTATGTTTTCCCAAAATTTCTCATGTCGGCTCGATCAACGCACCTTTCTTCTTGCCATCCAATTTGGTGACCTCTGTGGTTTGTAGGGCCGAGAGGTCCAAAGGAGTGATGGGACTGAAATCATAGACGACCTCAAACAGTGAGTGCTTTGTGGTAGAGTGTTTTTTTCAGCTGTAAGCGAACTCAACATGGGGTAGGTAGTGAAGCCACTTATTTGGGTATTGTCTAATGAATGATCGTAGCAGGGATGTTAGCATATCGTTGACCACCTCTCTCTTTCGTCAGTCTGTGGATGGCACGTGGAGAACATGAGCTTTGTCCCTAGCTTGCATCAAAGTATCCCCCAGAAATGACTCAAAATTTGTTATCTCGATCCGATACAATTTTTTTGGATAGACCAGGGATGCGTATCATCTCTTGGAATAAACAATCCATAATATTGGTTGCATCATTGGTCTTTGAGTAGGATATAAAGTGTGTCATTTTGGAAAACCTGTCAACAATAATAAAATAGAATCTTCCCTTCAGATATTAGAAATATAAGAACAAAGTTCATCAAAAAGTCAGTCCATGGATGAGTTGGGATGGTAGAGGAAGATACTAACCGTGGGGATAGATGCGGGACTTGCCTTGGTGACACATGATACATCGTGCACAAATTCGTTAAATCTCTCGCTTGAGGTGTGGCCAAAAGAAATGCACCTTTTTGGTGTCCAAGATTTTTCTCCATGCTAAAATGTCCCAAGAGAGCTCCTTTATTTGCTTCTTGAATAACCAACTCCCTCATTGAGCTTTTTGAAATGCAAAGCCATATGTCGTGGAAGAGATTTTCATCGTGTATGTAGAATGGTCCTCCTGCTCCTTCCTTCAACATTCAAAATATCTCGACAAGCTCTTAATCTTGTTTGTATAGCTCCTTGGTGTGCTTGAACCCCAATTTTTTTAGCCTCTATTTTGGTGATGATGGTGTGTCTTCATGATAGGGCATCATCTACCACGTTTTTGTTTTTACCTTTCTTGTACTTGATTATGTACAAAAAGGATTTGACGAACTCCATCCATTTCGCATGTCTTTGCTTAAGACTAGTCTGACCCTTGAGATGATTGAGGGTCTCATGATCGGTTTGGATGATGAACTACTTCACCAGTAGAAATTTACTAGCCCATGAAAGCTTCATATGTGTGCGACAGTTGTTGTTGTTGTTGTTGGCCAATTTTTTATGGCCTTGATTTTGTCCGCGTCTACACGTAGTCTTTGTAAATTACTACAAAACCTAAGAAAATAATCTCACCAGTGCAAAGTGAGAATTTCTTAAGGTTTGCTTAGAGGTTTTCCTTTTAGAGCATCTCCAACATTAGCTCAAGATGTACTATATGGTCACTAAGATTCCTACAAACAAGAATATCATCAAAATAAACTACAATGAATTCACTAATGTGGTCTCTTAGAACATGGTTCATGAGCCTCACTACGGTGTTGGAGGCCTTGGAAAGCCCGAAACGTATGACGAGGCACTCGTAGAGCCCTTTCTTTGTTTTAAAGGTCATCTTCCATTTGTCGCCTTCTTTCAAGTGAACTCGGTGATATCTGCTTTTGAGGTAAATCTTTGAGAAGATCGTTGCCCTGCTAAACTCTTCAAGCATGCCGTACAACCGTGGGATGGGATATCGGCATTTGATCGTGATATTTTTTATCGCCCAACAGTCGACACACATTCTCCAAGTCTTGTCCTTTTCAGTACAAGTATTACGAGGACAGTGCATGAACTTAGGGTTTCTCAAATTTAGTCTTTGTTTATTAGCTCTTGGACTTGACGTTGTAACTCTTTTGTCTCCTCGGGGTTTATGCAGTATGCTGATCGGTTTGGCAATGGTGATCCCGGGATGAGGTCAATCTGATTTTATGCCTCGTATTGGTAGCAATTCGAATGGTATCTCCTCGATAGACAAATCACGATACTTGTCCAGTTGGTGATCTCTTGGGGATATTCTGTGGTATCTTAGTCTATCAAGACATCTTTGTAGACCATTAGTAATACCAGACTTTGATTGCTCAAAGCCTTACAAACCACAGTAGCTTTAATATAAAAACTTTATTTTTATTTTTCCTCGTGATTTAACTTCAATTGCATTTCATGTACATAAGAAGGACTAAAAAGTGTTAGTTTTACCTTCCTTTTGTTCATGATGAAAGAATAAAAATTTATCCATCTGTCATACGTTACCCCCGCGGTCGAATTGTCATGGCCGCCCTAGTAGGATGTGTCTGACTTGCATTGGTAGCAAAGTACTTCATCATGGTACTTGCCTATGTTGAAGGATGTGATTACTTGCTAGGTTACCTTGAGATCCCCTTGATTTTTCAGCTATTTTAGTTTATACGGGTGGAAATGCTTCTTTGGTTCCAAAAATAGCTTTTTCACCATATATGCACTTGCAACATTAATATAAGAATCGCTATCTATGATAAATCCACATACCTTATCTTTGACGAGACATTTTGTGTGATAACAATATAAAGATCATATTAAGTAGAAAAAAATAATAATTATGTGTAAGATACGAAAAATGGTGATAGGTTGTTATATAAAAAATTCAGACAGATTAGTGATGCACACTGATTAGAGATCAACTTAGAATTCTCCCTGATCCATCTAAAACTATCAAAGAGTCATAACGTTTTCCATATTTAATGTACGATTAAAAAAATCATATGTAAATTACAAAAAGAATTGTCTTTTGTCCATAAATATGGTACTACCAAAATTGTCTGCGTGAAATGTAAGGATGAAGTGGATTTCCATCCATATAACCATCTATAATTTTGAACTATTCACGTGTGAATCTTCTATCTAAAATTTTTCTGATGGATTTGAAGCGTAACAACGGAAAAGTAGGACGGTTAGTGCAAATGTTTAAGAAAACCGTACCTATAACTGACTTGGATGAGGATGGTTATGTAAGAACTATACATCATTAGATGACGAAATCTATAATTGAGATATTTGAATAGGGATCTAGACTTCGAGAGAGAAGGTAGAATTATTGATTATATATTCGATATGTAGGTCATTAAATAGAGATGTCGATTATTTAAATGCTTGAAAATGATCTAGACTTCGAGAGAAGATAGATCAATAGTAGATGAATGAATTCCCTGGTAAAAATAAAATAACACTTTTTGAAATCCTTAATGAATTCATATACGCTAAAACAACTCTCAAACCTAGAACAATATCTCAATGTGTACTTGTATTACAGTTTTTTTACTTCACTTGCATAGAGTATATAATAGATTGAGAACACATTTTTTTATTGTTCATAGCTATAGTTTTCATGAAATTAATAGTATAGGCTCCTCATAATATTTGTATACAATCTTGGCACTACATGATTCGTATAATTGCGATATTATCTAGTTTATATACAAATTACTAAAAATTGTGATGTATTTAGATCACACCTATACTTCAGTTGTCACATCAAAAAAGTAAAAATGGATCACAATTTTCGAATTTCATGAATCCAACACTTTTTAACACTTCAGTTCATATATGATATTTGTCTTATCCTTTATTTTATCAATATGTTCCACAAACACCTCTCGAGCCATCGTTATCTTAACTAAAATGAGAACCAAGTGTACATAAATTGCTTGCGATGAAAGAATAACTAATTTCAAGCCGGATATTATGTACATAATTGTTTTTTTCAGTGAACTTCAACAACATAAACGTTGTTTAATTTGAATTCACTTTCTCCATGCATCACGTAGATTGTGCAAACAGAAACATAAATAAATGAACCGAACAAAAATCACACTCAGAATGATAGAATTTTGTGAGAAATGTGAGAGAGAATTGAAGAGAATAAACACTGTTCGATAACAGGATTTCTGAATAATGCCTTAACCCTTCATTTCAATATTTTTCACACATATATGCCTAATGGCTTTTCAAAACATTACTCAAAACATGTTCAGAAACATAATTAAAGCATTTGTCCGTTAATTACTAAAAATAGATATATTTGACTTAGCCAAAAACTCTTTGTCCTCGGTAAAAATGGCAACCTACACCTGTGGTACTGGTGCAGGCTCTTCACGTTGATTCCGAGGTCTTCACGTCCTTCCACGCCCCATCCTTGTCCTGAGCATCATCTATCATCCTTAGATCGCTATCTTGTTGCCTGCTTCAGCCTGCATGACCAGTTCCCCGATGCTTTCTTGTCCGCTGAAGGCTGCAACTCGATCAGTCGTTGTTCTGCATTTTCCTGCGTCACATGGTCGTGTCCCGCTTCTTCACATCTCACCTGGCCGCGTTCCGCTCCTCAGCGTCCCGCCTGGTCGCGTCCAGCCTAGCCGCGTCCCGTTCCTCAACGTCTCGCCTAGCCGCGTCTCGCACAGTTTCTTCTTGGATCGCCGCGTCCCAATCTCTTGCGTCTCGGATCGCCGCGTCCTGGGTTATCAGTTTGTCATGGAAAACTTGATCAACTCCTTAAATAATTACGGATGGATTGAATATGGACGATCAATTGTGGACAAACGTCATTTATGCGCAACACAGTCCCAAATGGATTTTGTACGGTTTTGGTTGTTCGTAATTTGGATGTTTCTAATAATGTTTTGGGTGTACATCGGGTAAACATCTAGAACTATACGATGGTCTACAAGCCGTACAAATAAGATAAATTTACAGTAGCATAACAGATAAATAGAGTGCCATTTATGTTATCAGACAAACAAAAGTTATAAATTAAAACGAAACTAAAAGTTATAACTAAATTCAAGCATTGTTCCTAACTTATTTCACGCATTTCGAACTATAAGTATATCCTTTAGATTACAATTAAAAATCAAAATGTTACACCATTATATATCATATATGTATGTGTATGTATTGATGATCTACAGAATAAAGCACTGTTATTTAGGGACCCTGACATTAAGTCTACGTAGCCAAATGGAATGCATCACCATACGCAATATATCAAAGGGCTTAGAGGGTCGATTCAACACAAAATGTCTCTGAACCTGAAGAACCCTCCTCTGCATCTTCAAGTATTCTGCCTCCGGAATCTCTGTTAGAATCTTCTTTATGTCCCGAATCTTCGAAATCGGTATATGAACAGAGAATTTCTTCCAATCTAAGACGTCACTGAAAGGAAGAACATAATAATCTGCGATTATCACAGGAACACATCCTGAGTATAAAGACTCCACGATTCTTGGACTCGCCACTTCGTAACCACTCGGGCATAAGCAGAACTTTGTCTGATCCATTATCTTTGTGTAGTTTTGGTCTTTGGGAAGATAGCTATGAACCCTTACGTCTTTGTCTTTGTCTTTCCAAATTCGGAAAAGTATCTGCCTGACTCTTCCGTGGGGTCCTCCGGCGAAGAACGCCAGGATTGTTCGTGTCTCCGGCGGCTCTCCCGCGTGTGGAGAGCCAAGTTGGCCACGTGGGACGTTGATCTCCGGCAAGGTCACGTCTCTCATGGGGACGAAGCCTTCCGAGGAATTGGCGTTGCAGAGGACTCTGATGAAGAACCTGTAGAGCTCTGGATCTGCGGCTGTAACATCCGGTGCCTTGAGCAACAAACAACCGCAAAAAAGTCAGAGATTTTCAACTGTGTGAAATCCTTATTGTCAAATAGGTTTATGCCTAATTCAGACTCAACATAGAATCCCTGGGGACCAGATAGACTACTTATTATGTCAAATAAACGTATTTAAATCTATCTCAAATAAAAACTATGATAAAATTGTCTAAAGTATACATGTATATGTACTCTTTTATTGTTCCACATTGATTAGGAAATGAATTATAAACTCTTATATAAATTTAGTATTAACTATTGAACTAGTTTTCGACAATAATGAGATCTAAATTCATATTATATAATATATATATATATAATTTATTTAAGGGGTGTATGTTCACGTACATACCCAATCGTGGCAAGAAACGAGGAAGTGATCAGCACCATGACTGCGGTTCCAGTAGGGATATCTGTGAGACAAGACAGAGATGTAGTCCTTGACAATGTTTTGTAAACGATCTCTTGCGTAGTTGGTGTAAGGTCTATAGACGAACTTAATGATGTTCACTATGCCGACAGGGATGTAGAACACCGTGGCCTCATCAGGATGTTTGGCCATCAATGGGCTTTTCCCACTCTCGATCTCGTCCATGAATTGTCCTTCGATTCCGTATATATCGTTGACAGGTCCCCTGTGGAAGAGTGGTCCATCTCCTTCTCTATATGCCCATATTTTGAATTTCTTCTCCATCTCCCTGTGGCTCCTGCAATTTGTGAATATTATATATATAGATATATAACGTGTAAGTGAAGTGTATTATAAACAATCCTTCTCAATTACTGGCTAATGTATAGATGTTTACATAACTGTATATATACATGTAATTAACACTGTATACACATATTACCGGCATATACATGTTAGGTATACTGTTTTACATATATTATATATAATATATTTATACATATAAATATATATTGTATTTGATTTAACTATTCAAATTCATTTGATATCCCTTATGATTTGATGAATATTCTAATATGGATTTTATTTATGATACGTCTCGTTGTACATGAAACATAATGAATTTGAATAGTAGAGATATTATATTATGTTATCTAAATGAATCATATATGAAATAATCATATTATAGATGTAGTTTTTCTTTTGAATTAGTCATTTGTACCTAAATTCAAATATCACTAACATATATGCACAAAGCACATGTCAAAGCTTATTTTTGCCCTAAAAGTTAGATGAATCCATTGTGAATGTCCCAAGGTCAACTTAACACTCAGAGAAGGTATGGAGGAATCTCAAAGTGTACAAAGATTAACAATTCCAACGAAAATTAAAGGGATAAAAAGTTAAACTAAAAATGGTAACCTCACATATGCACTTTGTTCAATATGATGGTGACCCATTCCTGTGTAGGATGATATAGTTAGACTCCAACTTTATAGTGACTGCCTCGGAAAGTGTTAAATTGATCAGAGTGATCAATATATATCATATTGATCTGGCAGACTTATTGTTCAAAGTTAAGTAAATAATCATAAGTTAAACTCAGATAACTTGTCAAGTATTATCGAAGAGAGAGTGAGAGAGACTTAACTGATGAAAAGCAAAAGGGTTGAGATAGACAGATCCAATGAAACCCTCCGAATCGTTAGAGATTGGCGCTTTGGATATGGAAGCTCTTGCCACTGCCAATCTTTCTTCCACTCTCTCCAATGCCTCCGACCTTGTAATCTCATCTGACCGCTACGTCATTAGTATTCTTTATTAATTAATATTACTATACAAAAAACAACACTAATAAATGTTTCCAAACAAAACAACTCAACGGATAATGAAATCAGGAAAACCCTAATCACATTTGAAGGAATTTGGAACCCACCAAAATAGCGTAAGAAACAACTCTCAAAGTTATCCATGAAGATCTAAAGCCCACTAATCAAAACAAAATAACATAGGCAGAACCGATTACATCACACGTACATACGTACATTGCTGGAGTTAGGAAAATCATCACCTCCTTGTTGACGACAAGAGAAGGTCTTCAAACGAAAAGGGATTCTGAAAGAAGAGAAGATCAAGGCTTCGTGGCTTTGCAGAGCTCCGATGTGGTCGCCGGAATCATTAGAACAGAGATAAGGGTCGACGACGTTTCCGGAGGAAGGCGAGAATCGGTAATGGTGGTTGATGGAGTATAAGAAGAGGACGAGGACAAGCGATGGGTACAGAAGAAACGGCGTCGTACATGTGAAATCCGCCATTGTGATGGATCTATTTGAGGGAAGGTGGGGGATCCCTTGTTTCTCTGGTTGTATGTGTTTCTTCTTCTCTAGATTTGCTGGAATCTAGGGTTTCGGGAACATGCTTTGATATGTGTATATCTTTTGGAGAATCAGATATCTCACAAGAAGATTTCGATTCTATGTTGTTTTCGTGTGTGTGTTTTATGAGGTTGTTGTTTGGTTGTTCACTAGTCGAGGTTTATTAGTCATGCATCGCTACTTTCACCATATGTATGTATAGTTTTATAATTTATTTGTGTATCTTTCTTTGCCTCTGAATTATTATGTACGTGAATATTCCTAAAGATGTAAATAGATTAAATTTAGAAAATCCGAAATACAAGGATTCTATCAGAAAATATTTGAATTTCTATTAATTTTTTATTTTTCTGAAATACTACATTGACGTCAATTGTATATGTATAAACTAGTTTATACAGGGATATGTTACGGAAAATACACACGGAATTCATTTTTCTGAAGTATTAAAATTACGTCAATTGTATTTCCTTATTTTTTTAACTATAAATCTTATTATGTAATTCTCATGAAAATACACTCAGAATTCAGTTTGATCGATTGTTTGTATTGTAGTGCAAATAAAGAAAAAAAATATAATAAAAAAATTGCTAAAAATATAGAGTTGATATCCCACAATAGTTGACCTCACTTCTAATTATGATTATTTTCGTTGGGCATTAATCTTCGATATTTTTATTTGGTTTTTATTACATTTGTTTGCATGATGGTATGTTAATTGAGTTTTCTTTTTTCCTTTTATGCATTTACATTACATGTGCATTCTTTTCATCAACCAATACTTGATTTAATTCAATTATTGTAGGTTACAGATTTTTAAAATTAATTTGTAAAAATTGAACACTTACTTGCGTAATTATTTATTTATTTATTTGGAAAGAATAAGTTTTCCCCTTATTTAAAAATTTAAAAGAATCCTTTATAGCAACAAAATTAATTGAAATTTTCAGAAATTATCATGGAGAGGTTGTTGTATATGCTAAATTTTGTAACAGAATTTATTTTTTTTAGGGTTTTATGTTTAAAAAAATAAATACATAAAATTAATAAAAGAAAAACACCCTGTAACGATAGGGCAAAAAAGCAAGCCTTAATAAAACCTTAAAACAAAGGCGAAACTTATAAGAAAAAAACCCATACCGACGGTGACACATGTTTTGTTATAAATTGGAATTGGCTCAATTGGCTGAATTAGAAGACTTTGCCCAATTTTGCTTTACTTTGGAGAAGTTGAAAGTTTAAATCGAAATAATGTATAACAGAAGTAATCTCTATGACACTTAATATAATCTTTTTTCATAAGAATATATAAAGAGTTTGAATGGTATTTATTTGGTGACCAAAGCCTAAATATCGCTTAATTTTTTGTGGCTACTGTTTATCTGAGTTTACAGAATTTGTTGTTGCCTACATTTTCGATTATTTTTTATCGAATCTACCATTATTGCTTATTAATATATGTTGATCAATTTTTTTATTTATACATATATTATTGGTTGAAATTTTTTGAAAAATTCACACGATATTTGAAAATTTGAAGAGGAGAAACAAATTAACTTAACAAACTAATAAGATAACATGGCAAATATTCACTAAATTTGGTAAATATATTTAATATAAATGATATCGGATACTTAAAACTACTGTGTTGAATTTTCCAAATAGAAAACACAAACAAATAAAGAAGAAATAGAAGATTAAAGTGTTTAGGAATCTGAAAGCGGAATACATATACTTTGCATGTTCAGGGTTAAAATTCGAGAATCTCGAAAAGATTTTTTATTCATATTATAAAATCTTATGATTGGATCTGCAGATGTTTAATAAAACAAATAATTTATTCTTTGAAAATAAACAAAAATAGAAAGTGTTCAATTGGAATATAAAAACGTGATCAAGTTTGTCCTATTTTTTGAGATGGAGTAGAATAAGAGAGAAGATTTATTAACGAGGAAAAGAGACGCAATGATTTCGGAAGAATTGAACAAGGAGTCGTATAAGACAAAAATTGGTCTTAGTGATCCGAAGATGCGGAGTGAAAGGGTCGACGCTCAATGTATAAAAGTTACTCTAGAGAAAACAAGTTAATCTTGTAACACCCCCGTTCCGGAACAACCTCGAGACTAGGAGTGTCCATCATCACCTCCAAGAGGTGGCTACACGTGTCATCGCTCATTTATAAAATAAATATAAATGATTTATTTCGAAATAAGAGTGGTCTGGACCAAATAGCAAAACAATATGTAAATATCATAGTCACGATAAATAAAAAAACGAAATGCAAAATAAAACTCATCGAGACCTCGTGCACGTCTCTCCCATCAGTCCGCTGTGAACCTTCATGTTGCTGCTCAACCTCGTTACTTTTTCTCCTCGCCATATCCTGTCCATCCACGACAGCCCAAAAATTGGGTCAGTACGACATACGCACTCAGTGAGTTCAATACGTGTACGTACTATGTGCCACGTATTCTCCCGCTCGAACTGAATATCATAAGATAATGATATATCCAAAGTCTAAACTAAAGATATACAGATAACTCTACCCAACCCGATTGAGTATCTAAAGTCTAAGACTAGTACCACACTGGATCATAACGCACAGAGTCCACATGACTCTAGCTCGGACATATGCTCGCAAAGTCCAAAAGACCCTAGCATACTGAAAATCTCGCAAGGTCACAACGTACCCCAGCTACCAGTACACTACACTGGAAATCTCGCAAGGTCACAACATACCCCAACTATCAGTACACACTGAAAATCTCGCAAGGTCACAACGTACCCCAGCTATCAGTACACCACACTGAAAATCTCGCAAGGTCACAACGTACCCCAGCTATCAGTATCATACAGCGCTTCGTCGCTCGAAAGGATACCAAAACCCCAACACGGTATGACGTCGGCCCAGATCCAAGTGTCGCAATACTAACGTCATCGACCCGATACTCCTCACGTGACAACTCTCACCAACGCGCTCGCACACGCCTTCTTCCGAAGGTTCGAGTGTGAAACCACCCGATCGAGCACACTAACAAGATATTCACTCGGTTTAAACACCGAACCCAAATATCGACGTTCTCCGACCCCAACACTTGGTCGCACGTCAGTTCTCTAGATCATCTCTAGTCACTTATACAACTCATATACTCATCATAAATTCTCCTACGACAAATTTAGGGTTTTAATCCAATTGCACTTGTAACGTCTCATTTTTCCCATTATGATCCTATAAATTCTATCGTGATCATGCATCATTTTAAAAATATAATCTCTTCCATAAATCGATCACATATCCGAAATTAGGGTGGAGAAAATCATCACCTTAGCTTCCTGACAATTCTGGCTAATATGGCTAGCAACCAAAACGATCAATTTTACCTATTATAGATCCATTCAATTCCATAAAATTTTCATAATATAAATATTCGAATTAAGTGAATAATCACAACGAATCATTTAGAGATTTACCAAAAATCGCGATTACAATCCACCCACGAAGAACGCGATGAAAATATCCTCCAATTAATTCTTCCTCTTCCTTTTCTCTTAATTTTTTTTTCTTCCCTTTTCCTTCTTCTCTTCTCTCTCTCTCCGGCGGTCCTCTCTCTCTCTGAAAATCTCACGGCTCCTCTCACTTTTTCTTTAAATTTCTTTTTTAATTACCCCTATTTTTTTTATTAATATATATATATATATACAGAGGTAAGTCGGTGATACTGACTTACCCTGTATTTACGGCATTACAATTCTCCCCCACTACAAAAGAATTCGTCCTCGGTAGCACTTGTACTCAGTGAATAGAAGAACCATACAACTCATCTCCAAACAACTCGGGATACTTATGTCTCATATCCTCTTCTAATTTCCATGTTGCTCCTTCCACACCATGATGTTCCCGCACAACCTTTATCATCGGAATTTGCTTACGCCTCAACTGTTTCACTTGGTGATCCACAATGCGTATTGGACGTTCTCTATACGTTAAGTCTTTACTCAAGGTTTTTGGTGGTTCTACAAGTATCTTCTCTGGTACAGATAGACACTTACGCAACAATGATACATGAAACACATCATGTATTCCCTCTAAAGATGAGTGAAGCTCCAATCGATAGGCCACTACTCCAATTCGTTCAATCACTTTAAACGGTCCCGTAAACGTTGGTGATAGCTTGTTCACTCGACTCCCACCTGATCTCCCTCGCCTCGCTTGAATTCGCAAATACACCATATCTCCAACGTTAAACTCAACATCTTTCCTTTTTAGATCAACATAACTCTTCTGACGATCTTAAGCCGTCTTCATTTTCATCTTAACAATTCTTATCTTTTCCATAGTCTCCTCGACAATCTCTGCTCCGAAGATAGATCTCTCCCCCACTTCAGTTCAGCACAAGGGTGTACGACATGGTCGCCCGTATAAAGCTTTATATGGTGGCATCCCAATGCTAGCATGATAACTATTGTTGTATGCAAACTCAACGAGTGGTAAATGATTTTCCCAACTACCAGGCCACTCCAACGCACATGCTCGTAATAGATCCTCAAGCGTCCTTATAGTCCTCTCAGATTGTCCGTCGGTCTGTGGATGATATGCGGTGCTCATGCGCAATTTGGTTCCTAACTCTTTTTGAAACGCCTGCCAAAGACGTGAGGTGAATCTCCCATCTCGATCTGAAACAATGCTTGATGGAACCCCATGCACCTTTACAATTTGTGCAATATATATTCTTGCTAGCTGATTCACATCAAAAGACTTCTTTATCGGAATGAAATGAGCCGATTTAGTTAGTCGATCCACAACTACCCAAATAGCATCCTTACCATTTTGCGTCCTTGGAAGACCCATCACGAAATCCATGGTAATATGGTCCCACTTCCATTCGGGGATTGGTAGACTTTGTAATTTCCCGCTTGGTACTTGTTGCTCCGCTTTAATTAATTGACACGATGGACATTTTGCTACCCATCGAGCGATGTCCTTCTTCATCCCTGGCCATTGATAAAGCTGGCGAACATCCTGATACATCTTCGTCGATCCCGGATGAATCGAAAACTTAGATTGATGAGTTTGGCTCAAAATCTCTCCTCTAATCTCTAGATCCTTCGGTACACAAACTCGCCCACTAATCATCATCAGACCGTCTTCCCTAATCTGATACAACTTGTACCTCGGGTCTTGCTGATTATTACGAATCTTCTGTAACCTCTCATCGAATAATTGTGATATACGAATTCTACTCAATAGATCAGCTTGATTTACGGCTTGCAAACTGACACTCTCGGGTTCAGTCTGCACTGCCTCTAGTCTCAAAGCACTTATCTGGCTAATCAAATCCCCGAATTCTTGCATAGCCGAAACCTCAACTCTCTTACGGCTCAACGCATCTGCAACAACATTTGCCTTCCCCGGATGGTACGCGATGTCCACCTCATAGTCTGCGACAAACTTCATCCACCTTCTCTGACGCAGATTCAACTCTGGTTGCGTAAATATGTACTTTAGACTCTTGTGGTCCGTAAAAATCTGTACCTTCTCCCCATAAAGATATGCCCTCCAAATCTGTAACGCGAAGACCACATCTGCCATTTCTAAATCATGAGTCGGATAATTCTCTTCATGCTTACGCAACTGCCTTGACGCATATGCAATCACGTGATCTCCCTGCATAAGCACACATCCTAATCCCGTCTTTGACGCATCCGTGTAGACTATGTATGGAATTCCTGGTTGTGGTAAGGTTAACGCTGGGGTTTTTGTTAGCTTCTCTTTTAGCTCCTTGAAGGACTTCTCACAATCTTTATTCCAAACAAAAGGTACATCTTTTCCCGTAAGTCTCGTCATTGGCTTTGCTAGACTAGCAAAGTTCATAACAAAACGTCGATAGTACCCTGCTAATCCTAAAAAGCTCCTTATCTCTGTTGCATTTTTCGGTTGTTTCCAACTTACAATCGCTGACACCTTCTCAGGATCGACAGAAACTCCTTCCTCTGATACAACATGTCCCAAAAATCCAACACGTCTCTTCCAGAAACTACACTTTTTCAACTTCGCAAACAATCGTTGTTCTCGGAGACGCTCTAGCACTAAGCGCAAATGTTTATCGTGTTCCTCTGGGCTCTTGGAATAAACCAGAATATCATCTATAAATACAATAATGAAACGATCCAAGTAGTCCCGAAACACATTGTTCATTAGCTTCATGAACGCAGCAGGGGCATTAGTCAACCCAAATGGCATGATCGCAAATTCATAATGCCCATATCGAGTTCGCAATGCGGTCTTTCTAATATCACCTTCTGCAATTGGAATCTGATGATATCCCGATGCTAAATCTATCTTTGAGAACCAAGCTGCACCTCTCAACTGATCTAATAACTCATCAATCCTCGGTAGTGGATAACGATTTTTCACAGTGACTCTATTTAGAGCCTTATAATCAATGCACAATCTGAAACTCCCATCTTTCTTCTTCACAAATAGGACTGGTGCACCCCATTGTGATGTACTCGACGTACAAAACCTTTCTCAAGTAGCTCATCTAATTGCTTCTTCAACTCTACCATTTCCGCTTGTGCCATTCGATATGGAGACTTTGATATTGGAGTCGTACCCGGTTCTAGCTCAATCTCAAATGGATCCCCTCGCGTTGGTGGTAAGCCCTGCAGTTCTCTGAAAACATCTGCAAACTCTCGCGCTACAGGAATCTCCTCGACTTGCACAGATGGACCTTCTTCTTCTACTGATATGGTAGCAAGATATAAATCACACACTTGATCTAGTAATCGTTCCATACGCAATGCTGAGATGATGTGAATCCCTTGATCTGATCGAATTCCCTGATACTTAAGCTCTTTTCCACTCTTCTGGCATCGTACTTGACCGCGACGACAATCCATCACAGCTCGATGTCTTGACAACCAATCCATTCCAAGGATCACATCATAGCATTCCATCGGAATGATGATCAGCTCTGCAACTAGTTCTTCTCCTTCTATCACCACGGGTACCTCCTTGACAACCCCTTGAGATTCTAAAATCTGACCTCCAGGAGTATGCACTCGGACAATACTCGTTAGATCCTCAGGTTGAACAACTAATTTATTAGCCATCGATGGACTCACAAAACTATGTGTCGCACCGCTGATAAATAACACATGAGTAGACATACCTCCCACGATTACCGATCCTACATAATACAAATATTTAAAGAATCTACTCCTTAATTTTCTCACGGAACTCACCTCGACATAGACAATCATTATATGTAAGGCATATACACATAATATAAAAATATGACATAGACACATGTTCTTCAGGCTTCCTAGTTCTAACCTGTGGTGGTGGTGGTGATGGCAACGGTACTTGCGGCGGAGCAGGTGGCTGTACTGGTGGTGGTGTTGGTGCCTGCACTGGTACTTGTGGCGTCGCCGAACTCTCTTCTTGTTCATGTTGTCGACTTTCTGCTAATAGCTCTCTCAACATTTCTCTCATGACATCTCTATCTATTCCACTTCGTGATCTTCGTTCAGATGATTGAGACTGCGTACGGCTACTGGAACGAGAGCCTCCACTCATTCCGTGACCAAGAGCTCTAGTAATCCTCCTCCTCTGTAGTGTCTCCTACACACAATTAACTACTATTAGTTTTCACAACTCTAAACCCACTAGACATTTGAGGACATCTGTGCTACGGTCTCGTGGCTTTATTAAAACATTTCGCAAAACATTTGAAATCCTGTGAAAATGATAAAAACGAAAATGACAACCAGAGCTCCGATACCAATTTGTAACACCCCCATCCCGGAACAACCTCGGGACTAGGAGTGTCCACCATCACCTCCAAGAGATGGCTACACGTGTCATCGCTCAAACGCATTTATAAAATAAATATAAATGATTTATTCCGAAATAAGAGTGGTCCGGACCAAATAGCAAAACAAATATGTACATATCATAGTCACGATAAATAAAATATATACGAAATGCAAAATAAACTCATCGAGACCTCGTGCACGCCTCTCCCATCAGTCCGTTGTGAACCTTCATGTTGCTGCTCTTATTAGTCATCGATGGACTCACAAAACTATGTGTCGCACCGCTGATAAATAACACATGAGTAGACATACCTCCCACGATTACCGATCAAGCGGTAGGTTGAGCGTCTCCTTCTTGGCCCTCACGTTCATTCTCGTAACCTCCTATGGCATATACTCGTGGTTGTACAGCCCTACGTTTCGACACATGTTCTTCAGGCTTCCTAGTTCTAACCTGTGGTGGTGGTGGTGATGGCAACGGTACTTGCGGCGGTCTCGCGATATCCTGTCCATCCACGACAGCCCACAAATAGGGTGAGTACAAAATACGCACTCAGTGAGATCAATACGTGTACGTACTCTGTGCCACGTATTTTCCCGCTCGAACTGAATATCATAAAATAATGATATATCCAAAGTCTAAACTAAAGATATACAGATAACTCTATCCAACCCGACTGAGTATCAAAAGTCTAAGACTAGTACCACACTAGATCATAACACAAAGAGTCCACATGACTGTAGCTCGGGCATACGCTCGCAAGGTCCAAAGGACCCCAGCACACTGAAAATCTCGCAAGGTCACAATGTACCCCAGCTATCAGTACAATACACTGAAAATCTCGTAAGGTCACAACGTACACCAGCTATCAGTACACACTGAAAATCTCGCAAGGTCACAACGTACCCCAGCTATCAGTACCATACAGCGCTCCCTCGCTCGAAAGGTTACCACAACCCCAACACGGTACGACGTTGGCAGATCCACTAATTTGACTAACTCGACGCTCCGTCGCTCGCAAGGTTACCACAACCCCAACACGGTATGACGTCGGCCCAGATCCAAATGTCGCAATAATAACGTCATCGACCCGATACTCCTCACGTGACAACTCTCACCAACGTGCTCGCACACGCCTTCTTCCGTAGGTTCGAGTGTGAAATCACCCGATCAAGCACACTAACAAGATATTCACTCGGTTTGAACACCGAACCCAAATATCGACGTTCTCCGACCCCAACACTTGGTCGCACATCAGTTCTCTAGATCATCTCTAGTCACTTATACAACTCATATACTTATCATCAATTCTCATATGACAAATTTAGGGTTTTAATCCAATTCTATTTGTAGCGTCTCATTTTTTCCATTATGATCCTATAAATTATATCGTGATCATGCCTCATTTTTAAAATATAATATCTTCCATATATTGATCACAAATCCAAAATTAGGGTGGAGAAAATCATCACCTTAGTTTCCCGACGATTTGACGATTCTTGA
>CM071870.1:18506735-18574079 GCA_036759665.1 Gynandropsis gynandra | reverse complement strand
TTCCCTATTATAGATCCATTCAATCAATACACTTCCATAATATAAATCTTCGAATTAAGGAAATAATCACAAAAATTAACTAGAGATTTACCACAATCTCGATTTGAATTCACCCACGAAGAACGCGATGAAAAATTGAAGATCTTTCTCCAATTTCTTCTTTCTCCTTTTTTTTCTTCTTCTTCTTCTTCTTTCTTCTTTCCCCTTTTTTTTCTTTTTTTTTCTTCGGTTCACTGCACGGCGTGGTGTAAGGTTTATTTCTTTTAATTACTAACCCTAATTTGATTAATTCATATATATATATATAATCAATCGCGTTACTTTATTAATGGGCCTTACAACGCCAGCAAAGAACGTCGAGTCGAAACCCAAACAAAGGGCGTCATGGTCAGAACACCAACAAAGAGCGTCTGGGTTGGAATGCCAACAAAGGGCGTGGGGTCGGAACACCAAAAAACATCATAGTCAGAACAGTGGAAGGCGTCAAGTCGAGAAGAAATATAACAAGGGATCGGGGAATCGCAGATCACAAAGAATAATAGATCACAGATTCAAGAATCACAGAGAGCAAGAGGAAATTTTGTCAAAGAGTAAAGAGAAAGAGAGAAAATCACAGAAAAAATCGAAGAGATCAATTTTCGTCAACCGAGAAGAAGAATCGATCGAGAAGAAAACATAAGAAGAATCGATTTTCAAGAGGAAACAGATGAAGTATATTTGATGGCATAATCTGGCGAAGAAGAAGAAGCAGTGAGCCGAAGAAGCAGAACGACCAAAGAAGATGAGTCAGCTAAGAAAGAAGAAAAAGAAGAATTGGTCGAGAACCTGACATGCGAATCTGGCCGAGAAGTAAGAAGAAGAAAAATTTGGAGAGAAATCTGGCCGATGCATAAGAAGAATCTAGGAGAAGAAGAAGGAAACTGACGCAGAAGGAGAACCAAGGAGGTGAAAAAAAGAAGAAGGAGAGAAAAAGAATCGACCTAAAAGAAAGATTTTTTTGGGTTAGAAGCTTTGCTACCATGATACGATTTGAAGGAAGGATTTAGGTTTGTAATATGATTCACTTCCTTATCTTCCAATAATACATCAACAACACCTATATACAAGAATAAGATTCGAAAAAAAGGAAACTAATGGTGGATGAGAATCTGGAAAAAGGATCCAGAAAATCTGGTTCAGTGGAAGAAAGTCTGGAGGCATTATAGGGAAATCCCTAATTTCCCATATCTGGCTTAATATCTGGAAAGGAGAATTTGGTGGTTGATAATCTGGAAAGCGATATGTTTAAAAATCCTTGATTTTCCGTAATATCTGGAAAGGATGATTTGGTGGCTGATAATTTGGAAAGGGATATGCTGGAAATCTCTGATTTCCCGTAATACCCTTCAAGTTGGTGTGTGTAGATCATAGACGCCAAACATTCCATTAAAACATCAAATCCATGTTGTCCTGATGTTTTGTGAAGATTTTCGCAATTTTTAGTTGGGTCTCAAAATTTCGATGGCTTATCGCGATGTTGTCTTCGTTTGGTTTTTCGTCAGGGTTTTTGTCGGGGTTTTAGATCTGATTTAAAGAGGTAGAGAGGTAGGCAAATCTGGTTTAGTTTTTGTCGGAGCTTGAGATTATGAGGTAGAGAGACTGAGAGGTAGATGGTGTTTGTTTCCACTCGGTCGTGCAGAGGGAGAAGAGTGATCGGGAGGAAGAAGACGATGAATAGTTATATGTTGTTTTCGAGGTCAACGTCGTAGGATATCTATCGGGTGTGGGGATTTGGTTCGATTTTCATCGGAGTTTCAGATCTAATTCAGAGAGGCAGAGAGGTAGGTGGATCTGGTTCGGTTTCCATCGGAGTTTGAGAAGAAACAAAATAGGGGATTAGAGAATCACAAATCATAGATTCAAAAATCTCATAGAACAAGAGGAAATTTTCTTCGGGGAGGAAGGCAGAAGAAAGAAAATCAGAGAGAACATGATAAAAGAGATCAATTCTCGTCGGTAGAGAACAAAACAGAGGAAGAATCATTTTTTTAGAGGAAACATACCATGTTGGTCGATGAATCCTGGGTTCGTGTTAATATCAGAGAAACAGTCTTTAATCTCATGATGTTCAAGAATTATGTTGATGAAGAACACGTTGGCGTCGCTCACTATCCTCAGCTCGCATCTGAAACCGAACCACAAACCTCGGATCAATAATTGGTGTGTTCTGTTTGGAGATTATTAGTAGATCTAAATCAGATAATTTCCAACAATTTAAAATAGAAGTGATGTAAAATTACCCAAGTGCATGTGCTGATTTGATGGTAGGGATAACTCAGGGGTGGATCGGAATCGTTCTGTGGACTCATTTGATGTCTTCAATGGTTACGCCATTATCGTGGAGATCGTTCATCATCCGATCCTGTTACATAAAAAAATAAATGGAAGAAGATTGATTCAGAATAGGATTGTGATTCAGAATTAGAACATAAAAAAGGACAAAGAAAAAGGAACTAAACCATGAGAGAGTTCCAAGGCATTGTTGGGAGAAATATATTGAACAAATCAGTGAAACACAATTCATCGCTCTGAAGGTGTTAACGCGGAGCGGATAACTGCTAAAAGCATCTAAGTAGTAAGCCCACCCCAAGATGAGTGCTCTCCTATTCCGACTTCCCCAGAGCCTCTAGTAGCACAGCCGAGACGCATGAAAGCGTCTTCTTTGAGGAATAACTGAAGAGACTTATCGCTCTGGTGAGGTTGAGCAGCCATAAACATGGCCTCTGGGAGGCAATTCTCCATCAGCGATGAATCCTTGGAACCATAACCTTAAATTCGATGGTTGTTCCCCATTCTGGCCATGATCCAAATCCATTCGACGAACCATTTTCTTAGTTGCAGACGACTGGATTACCGATCGAATATGAGGGAGGTAGAACGAATTTGAGGTGAGGAGGAATAGATTCGATCTTTCCAACTTCTTAGGTCGATTCAAACGCATGTATTTGGATAGATAATGAAACCTTTGATGAGAATGTACAATGAATTTAAAGGGAAGAAGGTACAGATGAACGAATTGGTGTGAACACATAAACTTTTGAATATAATGGTAAAAGTTTTTTTTCCTTCTCTGGTGACGTGGCAACACCAGAGAAGAGAAAAAATCATCACTTATATGATTATCTAAATACTCATTTTAGAATAACCATTTCACAAACTCTTTGGCAGAGAATAAATCAAATGTGTGTTATCCTCACATTATGTTGTACTTAATTGTTACTTATTTCGACGATTATTCATATAGATTTGCCCTAGGAATTTTGCAAGACATCACAGTTGGATATTCAAATAAACTCCGTCAAAAGTCAAAATTCATATAAAATAAAATATTAAAGCATATTCGACCACAATAAATTAATAAACAAATAAAGAAAAAGTCATTCGTGTTCTCCCTTTTCTTCTACGGCAAGGAAGGTTAAGAACTATACAGCGAGAGAGAAGAAAAAAGGAGCATGACCTACAAAAGGCGTCTATTTCTCGTGTTATAGATACGAAAACAGAACAAACGGAAAACAAGAAGTAAAGTATTTGTATGTGTTCTGGAAAACCGAGGGAGAGTGTTTCTTGGGTTGTGTTGTTGGTCTGAAAGCAGAAACAAAAGCAATCATCAAAATGCGTCACGGAGCTTAAACTGAGGAGTCCACTTGAGATGAACACAAAGCTTCCCAGATTTAGCTCCCTCTATGGGGAAACAGTCTTGAATCTCTCCTTCTAACATCACTCTTGTGAGTGTCATTATCACTTTCCCGATTTTATCCTTGGAAAAACACATCAAATCCCCCAGCGTTAGATGAAAGCAAAACGTAGCATAACGCTTTGCTGCGGTTGATGCACGTTTTTCGTGCGTCTCCCGCTGAAGAATTGCATAACATAAGGCTTTTGTGTATTTTGAGTACTGCGTTAAAAGATTATCGAGTTACATACCTTGCCAAATTTATCATGATCCCAAACCTCCAGAATGAGGAGTTCATGTAAGGCATCTTCAACAACAAAATCAAATGTTTGGTTCCAAACTGGATTCAAGCTGTCTGGTACAACCTGAGAAAGTGACCACCGAATGAACTTCAAGAGTTTTCTCAATGAAAACCACTGATACTGCTTTAAGAACAAGGATGATCCAAAGAAACTCAAGTGATCGAGTCTCACCCTGGTTTTCGCCTTTTTGTCTGACTTCTTCGTCGTGATTACAACAAATGGGTCCGCTTTTCCCATAAAATCTACAGCCGGCAAATCTTCAGCAGCGACTATCGTCACGGACAACACGCCTCTCACGATTACGTCTCTTTTCTTGTTAGGTGACTTTTTAAGGTCCACGCCCTCGGAGTCATCGCTTTCAGGCTTAAGTACCTTCTCTAGTGTAGTCAATGAGAAATCAGGATCAAAGAAACTCTTGAAGCTGCTTTCTGTGCCGAAGGGACAATAAAGAAGCTCCAAGTGCACCTATGTCACAAGACAACATCCAAATGTTTCAGTGTCAGTAATTTGAAAATACAAAAGAGCAGTAATATTATGTTTTGGAGATACTCTCTAACCTGGCCTCGGTTTTTCGTATCCCTTTGGACCTCCAAATCCTTGACAAGTTTCAACCAGACATCTTTCACTTTACCTGGCTCAAGATCTTTAAGTGGTACTTGAGCAGCCCCGATAAGCTGAGACGCTTGAATCCCTTCGTCGTCAAAGATTCTTACAGTCAAATGCTGAGTTGAGACGTCATCCACGATAAACTCATAGTGTTCGTTCCAAATCGGATTCAACGAGTTATTCTGAAGATATATGTAACAGAAAGTTAAGCACACTGCATAACAGCAAAACCATAAAATGCGCAAACAAAAGGCCGAGAGAAGAAGCGGCAGTTAAGTCGTACAATTGTTTTGCTCTTCTTTGTTTTGTCACGTAAAGGGCGTATGAACAAGACAGCATATGGATCAGATTTTCCAATCATATCCTTGTTTGCCAAGTCCTTGGCTTGAATAAGCTTTACCTCCAATGTTCCAACAGGTTTAAGCTCAAGGTCACTGAAATACATACAGATTTTAGTGGTCGTCACTGAAATCCGAATGGAAAAGAACTGAGGAAATACACAAAACCTGTAATCTCCTGCCAAAATAGGTATAATTTTCCTCACAGGCCATGTTATGCTGTCTTCAATAGCGTCTCGAATAGTTTCCTGGAAAGTATTTTGGATAAACCTATGACTTCTTCCTTAATCCAATCCAATTTGCTAGATACAAAGAAGGATTAAGCTGAAACCAAACAGCAAACATAAGATGAAATGCTTTTTGGCAAACCTCAATAGCATCTGAAATCCCCGGAAGCGATGATATTTCGCCACCGATAACTTTAAGTGTGAAATCAAGCTCTTTCTGCACACACAGAGCATAAGAAACTTTGTCATTTGAGAGCAGCTGCATGGTTCTTATAGTTTAACTGCGCATAAAAATTTATTCAACGCGTACCTTTTCTCGCAGGGAATAAGAGACTGCCCCAAAACAGGGGAATACATCAACTAGAGGTTTGAAGATCAACCTGAAAACCCCAGTAAATCCTATATTTTTCACCTACACAAACAAAACAAGAGCTAAAGGACAGAGTATATAACACTTTGTGCATTAATTTAGTAAAAATATATACAATCCAAAGCCATATGCAAGTTAGCCACTGGACAAAAGAGGAATCTCGATATCATGATGTCTGAATCATTATAAGCCTTGCTGAGGTAGAATAGTTTGTAAAGATGAGTTCAACCCCTCTACTCTGCGTTTGCCTTCTATGTTGAGCATGTCTATAATTTACTATTGGTTTATCTGACTTATACGGTTTACAAGCTATTGGTTTATCTGACTTGCACGGTTTACAAGCTACAGGTTTTAAAAATGCGCATCCGAGTGATAGCGACAGTAAGTTCCCGCGGTTAGTAAGAAACATTGTAGCAAGGTTCTATCATTATGGCTGAGGTAGAAAATACCTCTATTGGTAGAGCCACGCCAACCAAAGTCTTGATATCCAACACAATCTTCGGGTTACCATCCCATTGCATTTCCAGTTCCATCGTAATTCCATCGCATCCACTCTCACTCTCCAAAATGGAAACTCCTGAAATAAACACCCAATTGGGTTTTAGTGTTGTGCACATACATTTACCAATCAACCAAAATGAGTAAGTACATGGACAGAACTATATGGCTGTCAATGCATCAACCTTCTCATGTTCTAATTCTTCTTCATGAAGTTAATCAGAGAATTATAATGGAAAACTCCTGCAATAAACATCCATTTCTTTCAACATTTTATCTCTAGATTTTAACAATTACGCAAACCGGTGAGACTACAGAAATGTACATTAATCCAAGCATCACAATCATTGTACATGTCCTTCAGGAAGATGAAAACCCGGTTTTTCTACGTAAACTCCTAAAACAAACATTTATTTGCTTCATTGTTATATATGAAACCTATTAATTAAGCAACACGGTAGATTCACATAAATACATACACGGCTAATCGACATGATTCATACCCTTTTCTTCATAAGCACTAACAATACCGCCCTTCATCTCGTGTCGTTTTACAGAAGAAAATAGAGGAACACCCTGGTTAACAAAACCAACCTGTGAACTGAGGAGCCACAGTCCCAAGAGTCAGTTTTGAAAACTTGAGAGATGCTAACACGGCAGGTCTATATTGTTCAAGAATTGGTTCCACACTGCTTCTAATCAATTCAGAAGCTGCCTACATTCGGTAAGCAATGGAAAAAGACATCAAATTTCACATCACTTAAGTGGGAAATCCATGAACTTCCGCTGGAAAAGTGGTAAAACAACATAGTTACCTCATTCACATAAGGCCATATCTTCTCAAGCTGGAGATTAAGCCAATTTAACTGTAACATCACAGAGTAATTAACAAGAATCAATACTGAAATCAACACTGATTTTGAAAGAAGAAGAAGAAGACGGAAAAAGATTTTAGATAAGAGCTTTGGGAATTAACTCAACTTCTGTCTCTGCGAAAACACAACCCAGGAAGGATAATTTTCTCCCGGAAGAATTTTCCTGGAATCTTGGACCGTCATCCTTGCAAACGCTGCGATGGTCCTCGCCTGAAGCAAAATGAAAAACCCAGAAACAGGGACATTAAGATCCCTCAACCAAACCCAATGAATGACTGTTTCTCGTTTTATCTGTTTAAACGAATCGTAAATCGTTGAACACACAAGAACTGCACGTACGCACAAGACAAGCCTAGCATGGATATCAACATACACATAGTATGCATGAATGTGAACACGATCATGCTGCATGAATCGAAACCTTAATGCAAACAAACCGAAAAGTATACAAGACACAGATACATGCGTATGTCCGTGTGTTTGATCGCGCGTGTATATTGTAAAACATTGGGAATGACATGAGTACCAATTCAGCTCGACGATGGGATCGGACATTGGAATATTTTGCAAAGGCGATGACCAAACTGACGGCAAAGACGATTCCGATGACCAAACCAAAGAGAAATCCCATTTTCCCGCGATTTAAGAGACCCACTTGAAAATGGTTCAAACCCAGAAAATTTCGTACAATCGTTCTTGCTTTTTTTGTTTTTTTATCTCAGATTCGTCATCGTCTCTGTGGGAAGAACATAATACTCTGCTTGGATAAAGCGGGAGTGTGTTGGAAGGAGAATAACAGAAACGGAGAAATTGGAATCGATTAATCAATAATTAAATATCGCTTAGCTCTATTTAATCTGTAAATAATATACATTCTCAGTTCTGTCTCTCTCTCTCTCTCTCTCTTCCGTTCCTTTTATTCTCCGTATCTCTTTTGTTATTCTTCTGCATGCTTCTTTTTCTCTCCTCGAGTCATGTTTTGAATCTCCTTTTAGTTAATCTCTTTGACATATATTTGTTTTAGTATTTCTAAAACAATAAGCTAATATTGCCGACACAAGGCAGAAGAGCTATAGATTATCATATTTATATTTATTATTTATATACATTGTTTTGTTTATACAAATTCTGAAGTTTAGTCCTAATATCCTCCTCGACCGTGACATTAATTCATTTTTTATTATTTAATTAAAGTTTAGAAAATGCAAATGGGCCTCTTTAACATTTTTGAAGGCTTGTGAACTATGAAGGCCCAACAAGCCGAAAAAGCACCGTATATCTAAAAAGGTCCACGTGTTATGCTTTGTATTATAAAACCAATTAGGATTATATACTTTCTTCAAAAAATTTTGATAGCTAATTGACTCGTATAATCAAAGTTTGTGAAGTATGAGAATGATTAGAAATTTTCAAATCATATAAATTTGGTTGAGAAAAAACCCAACCCATGATAATATAAAATATATTAAGAAATATATAGGAACATAGTGATTGATGTATCTTGATATAATTGTGATAATTGATGGAGAATTTATTTATTTATTTATTTCAAAATATTAAAGCACTTTTATAAAGTTCAGAGTCTTATAAGCTAAATAAATTGGGGAAATAATGAGACACGTCACACTTGTGATTTATAAGCACTTTATCCTTTGGAATGAACTGGAGCCATGAAATTGGAGCGATTGGCTTTTATTTTTTCTAACCAATATCTCCTTTTTATTTATTTTAAATTTATTCATTTTTTATTCTATTCTGCGATGCCACCCCGACCAATGGTTCCAGACAGCTATATTACCCCAATCGTCGCCTATTAGCGCGTTTGTTGCACGCTCGATTATGACTATTGAATTAAATTATTCCTCTTTTGTTAATTAGTAACTTTATTTTTTTTCCTGGTGCTATATTTTAAAAGTTCACCTCAAATTAAACATAAATATATTAATTATTTACATAATTTAAATATCATAATATTTTTATAAATTATAAGATATATTTAAAGTTTTTATTTATTTCTTTTAAAAGAAAAGTCATCAACATGAACATTTAAAAGAATTTATAATATTCCATTCGCCAACAAATTAAGAAGCTTTATGATAACAATTTTAATCATTAGTATAATATCGAGAATGGTCTTAAACGATGAATATATTCATTTTCACCTATATATATAATATAGATATATATTTTTGTGCTAAATTCTTGGGACTAAGTGGAACGTCAAGTTCAGACGCTGAAGGCGCGTGAAGTTAAATCTCACTTGACATTGACGCCGACGAGAGGAAACCCCAAACCCTAAGGCAACAATTCCACTTCCACAAATATAGTTTTTTATTTTCTCTCTCTTTCCTTTTACGTTTTCTGTGCGGCCAAACACGGCATTTCAGCAAACGAAGCAAACAAACCTACCTAAACAAAAGACAAAGCTTCCTCGTGTCATATACGTTTGAACATCTCCGTCTTCCCACAAGTTCTTGTCTGAATTGTTTCTGCGAATTGTTGGTTCTTGTTTTCTTGTATAGTTTCGCTTCGATTTATATATTGTTCTGTACTGTTTCCGGATCGATTCTTCTGTTTCATTAATGGGAAAGCCAACGGGTAAGAAAAAGAACTTGGAAGCTCCGAAATCCGGCGATCCAACCGGCACTGGAAAGCCGCCGGTGAAAGTCTCCGACAAACGGGCGGCGAAATGTTTCGACGAGGACACCGAAATCTTCATCAACAGGTCGCAGGAGCTCAAAGACGAAGGTAACAAGCTCTTTCAGAAGCGCGAATACGACAGTGCCATGTTAAAGTACGAGAAAGCACTTAAGCTCTTGCCCAAGAACCACATAGATGTAGCTTCCTTGCGCACGAACATGGCGGCGTGTTATATGCAGATGGGTTTAGGAGAGTACCCGAATGCCATAAACGAGTGCAATTTGGCCCTCGAAGCTTCTCCTAGGTACAGCAAAGCTTTGTTGAAGAGAGCTAGGTGTTACGAGGCTTTGAACAAGTTGGATTTGGCTTTTAGGGATACGAGGGTTGTGTTGAACTTTGAGCCTAACAATTTGGCCGCTAATGATGTATTCGAGAGGGTGAGGAATGCGTTGGTGGAGAAGGGTGTGGATATCTATGAACTGGCCAAGAATTTGGTTAATGTTCAGCCGGTTACACGTTCGCCTAAGCCTGTGAAGGAGAATTTGAAGAATAAGAAGAAGAAGAAGAAGGAAAAGAAAGTTGAAAAAATGAAGAGAGAAGACGTGAAAGAGAAAGGGGAAGATAAGGTGGAGAAGAGGGGGGAGGAGAAGAAGCTGGAAGATAAGGTTATTGTAGCGGAGAAGAAAAAACTTGAAAAGAAGAAAGCAGTGGATAAAGAAGTGATGAACGCAAAGAATGTGGCAGAAGAAGTTACCAAGGGTGTGAATAACGAGGAGAAAGCGGTGGCGAGGACGGTGAAATTGGTTTTAGGAGAGGATATAAGGTGGGCGCAGTTGCCCATAAATTCTAGCATCAGGTTGGTGAGGGATATTATCCGTGATAGGTTTCCGGGTTTGAAGGGTGTTCTTGTGAAGTATAGAGATCAAGAAGGCGACTTGGTTACAATCACTACAACAGATGAGCTCAGATTGGCAGAGTTCTCGGGTGATTCTGGAGGGTCTCTTAGATTGTATATTGCCGAAGTAAGTCCTGATCAAGAGCCAGCTTATGATGGGGTGACCACCGAGGAACAAAGACCGAGTAGCATTTCGGAGAATTGGAGCGGGAGGGATAGCGTGGAGTCCGAGAAGGGTTCTACTTGTATTGAAGATTGGGTTGCCCAATTTGCGCGAGTTTTCAAAAACCATGTGGGGTTTGATTCGGATTCTTACTTGGATCTCCACGATCTTGGCATGAAGTTTTATTCGGAGGCAATGGAGGATACTGTTACTTGTGAGGATGCACAAGAACTCTTTGATATAGCATCTGATAAATTCCAGGAGATGGCAGCTCTGGCGATGTTCAACTGGGGAAACATCCACATGTCTAAGGCGAGGAAGAGGGTTCTAATTTCTGAAGATGGCTCAAAAGAATCTATGATGGGGCAAATTAAGACAGCATTTGATTGGGCACAACAGGAATACATAAAAGCTGCAACAAGGTACGAAGAAGCCCTGAAAATCAAACCCGACTTCTATGAAGCTTTTCTGGCACTCGGGCAGCAGCAGTTCGAGCAAGCAAAGCTTTGTTGGTACTACGCAATGGGAAATAAGACTCATTTAGAAAGCGGACCTTCCCAAGACGTCTTACAGCTCTACAACAGGGCCGAGGACAGCATGGAGAGAGGTATGCAGATGTGGGAGGAAATGGTAGAGCAACGTCTGAATGGACTGTCTAAGTACGATATCTACAAATCTCAGCTGCAGAAAATGGGGCTCGACTCGCTAATCAAAGAAGCAAGTGGTGAAGAATTTGCAACAGAGCAAGGCACAAATATGAGTTCTCAGATATACCTCTTGTGGGGCACTCTTCTTTACGAGCGCTCCATTGTGGAGTATAAACTCGGTCTACCGACATGGGAAGAATGTTTAGAAGTTGCTGTTGAGAAGTTTGAACTTGCAGGAGCGTCTCCCACTGATATAGCTGTTATGATAAAGAATCACTGCTCAAATGAAACCGCACACGAAGGTAACAAACCTCATTGTTACGCGAAACCACTAGTCACAGCATCTTTTTCTTTCTGTTTCATTCTACCTCTTTGAATCCTTGTGTTACCGATTCTGTGATCGTTGCAGGTATGGGATTCAAGATCGATGAAATAGTTCAGGCTTGGAACGAGATGTATGATGCGAAGAGGTGGCAAATTGGGGTCCCTTCATTTCGTCTAGAACCTTTGTTCCGTCGCCGGGTTCCGAAACTCCAACATGTCCTGGAACATGTCTCAGCATTGCATTAATCAGGAGTGTTTACAATGCCAGTTACGCATATAGATAGTTTCAGCTTGCATTTCTTGTCTGGACGGAATCTTCCAGTCATTACAGGTAAAGACTCATATTTAGTTGCATACTCTTGAGAGTATATATGGGAAAATGCTCACATGTATATCCATTTATTCATGTCCATATCCCATGATTGAAGACTTCATATTCCCATGAAATTTCTTTTGTCATATGGAGACAGCTGAGATCCGGGTTCTAATCCTTCTACCTACTGCAGGTATTTATTTGTTCAATGTGGGATTGGGTTTGATGTTTCACCAGTTCTTTGTTCCGGTAGCAAAGGACAGAAGTTCATTTGCCAAGTGTTTGTTTCCAAAAATTGAAGCTTTTGGGACCTTTTCGCAAAGGCGATGAAGAAAGTTTGATTCTTTGCTTATCGTTCTTCTTACACAGCATTTTTGCAGAGGTAAGATTCATAGTCATGATATGATTTGGATTGGTTCATTCTTAGGAACCAAGAGAGAGGCTTTTACAAGGGGTAATAATGCCTGTCTTGTTTGTCAAAGGCGCAAAGATTCATTCATCAGTTTGTGATTGTTGGTGTTCTTGTTTAGGTGTTAGTCAGATATTTATAAAAAATTCCAAACATTTGGCCTTTTTTGTTTTTTTGTATTGTTTGAAATGTTGTAAACAAATTCTTTGATTTTTGGTCCTTTTGTGTGTAAAAAGATTTGGTCTCTTTTCTTCTGCTGCTCCTGGATTCGATCACCATGCTTTGTTGAAACTACACGCAGTTGTCCGATCTGAACTTGAAACTACATGATGTTGATGTACAATTCTTATAAAAATAGGGATAAAGTACATGTTGCCCTTGTAGAAATTTATTTTATTACTATTTTTTCTTCAGAGTTTTGATTCTTCAAAATTTTGTTGTAGTTTCATTTCGTGAAACTTATAGTTTCATCCGATTTTTTTCCGTTATATTTACTTTCTGTTAAATTAAATCTTATGAATTTATTAGATTTCAAATTTCAGTGATCCGAAATTTTGATGATTTTGTAAAAAGAAAATTGGGTCAATAAAATTGATGTTAACGTAGACGAACCAAATTAACGATGGTAAAACTTTAGAATAAAATAAAATCGAAATTTTAGTGAGTAATAAATCTTTATGTTTTAGAAATAAAATTAGACAAAAATGTAAAAATGCATCAAAAGATATTTTAAGAAACTATTTGAAATGGGATTGATTACTAAAAAAATGTAATAAATTTATATTTTTAGAAATTTGAAGTAAATATAAATCTTTCAAAGTTAAAAAAACACAAAATAAAATTTCGGCTTGCCATTAGGCAGCCATGTACTCCTTAACTGAGAAAGACGGAATGCATTTCGTGGAGAAATTAAAACGGGACAAATTTGGCTAAGTAATACTCTTTACGTCACAGAAACGACACCGTTTTGTCTTTTTCTTTTTCTCTGTTCTTTTTCTTTAGTGGAAAAGAGTGCAAAGTAGAGGGAATATCTGGCAAGTGTTTCGCCATCAGATTAACGCTGAATTCTCAGGGGATCGGAGATTCTCATTGTTTGTCGCTTGGAAAATTCCGTTAACGTTTTCTTGGGTCAATCTCCATCGTTGGAACCTAGAAAATCCATGGCGACAGTGAGAAATGCATCGCATGCTGGCTCCTGGTACACCGACGATCGTAAGTTTCAATTTTCCTTGAAATTAGATTCTTCGTTTTCAATTTCGGAAAAATTTCATAAGGTCTTGCTTTGATCTTGGGTTCTGTTGCTGGGAAAGTGGAAATTCTTCTCTTATGGTGTGATATAGCTATATGAACTCATATGCTAAGGACTCATGGACCACTATAACTCAAGTTTCTAGGATTTTAGAATCGGTAGAGTCATGTGCTTTTGTTAACCGTAATAGTATCGCGTGTTAGAGACTTCCTAGTGTACTAATGCGTACGAAGTTACAAGTTGAAGGGGAATGTGATTGTTTCAATATTGACTTGGGAGCTTTACGAGAACATTCTTTGATCGTATTTCAAAATGGGTTCTATTTGTTTGGCTTGCTTAGCAACCGAGTTGGCTCAACAGCTTGAGCAATGGCTCGAAGCAACGAAACTGGCTAAGTCATCGGACGTAAGGGCTGTGATTGCTCCGTGAGTTTCTTACCTACGAGCGTTTCTCTTCAATTTTTGAATTGCAGTATTCTACTTTTGAGATATTCAATTATTTTCCCGGTATTAGGCATGCCGGTTATTCATATTCAGGCCCTGCGGCTGCATATGCCTTTGCGAATATAGACCCTACAATCTTGTAAGGTTCTTTTTCTCTTGGCCGTGCGCCGCTTCGTTGGGATTTTGCATCAGCATTGATTATATTTAGGTTTTGTTTTATCTATTTTTGGTGCTAAGTTCAAGAAGTCTGCATGATTGCAGTTGTCGGGTATTCCTTCTTGGTCCGTCTCACCACTATTACACCCCAAAATGTGCTCTTTCAACGGCTACAGTTTACAATACTCCAATTGGCAACTTGCCTATCGATTTGGAAGGTATCTTTCAATTTATGTTTCATCTAGGAATATGACAATGTAGTATTTTGGGGGTACTTTAAAAGATTTGGCGGTAGTACTTCTATCACCAGAGTACATTTTCCTTTACCATAGTCTTCTGAGAAGTGATCGACTGTATTTTTACTCTGTAAACCTGCAAGTGATTACTGAATACTTTAGAAAGTTTTGTGGAGATATGTGAGATCAGTCATCAAGGCTACTAATTTTCTTTGAGGATTCTCTGCACGAACTGTTTGTTTCATCTGTCAGTTATTGAGGTGCTAAAAGCTACTGGAAAATTTGAACTGATGAATCTACGTGTTGACGAGGCTGAGCACAGCATGGAAATGCATTTACCATATCTAGCTAAAGTATTTGAGGGGTAATAATCTTTAACACTTGCTGCTATGGTTAGACCTAGCCTGAGTTAATGTGTTTACTAGCCGCCATTCCTAATTTCATCAATAATCTACAGACATGATGTAAAAGTTGTTCCTATATTGGTTGGTGCACTAAGTGCTGAAAGTGAAGCCATGTATGGACAACTGTTGGCCAAATATGCTGATGACCCCAGGAACTTTTTCTCTGTATCCTCAGATTTTTGTCACTGGGGCTCACGGTAAGTTTTGCCAGATTCACTTGATATTCTCGTACTCTTAGCTCAATACATGCACATCACATACCTTGGGGAAATATCCATCTTGTGTATTTATCTGATCAAATTTAATTTCTCATGCATCCACTTACCAGGACTTGTATATTCTTGTGAGCTTACTGACTGACCATGTCGTGGATCATCCATTGTTATACTGTCTCACATTAAGCACGTCTGTTTGTGAAGCATTAGTAGGTTGGTTCCCGAAAAGAGTGTAGTCCCATTAAATCTTGTCAGCTTTCTCCGGATGTATGTTGCATTATGTCACATTAACGCAGTTGTTCTACAAATTAAGTGCTTTTGTTAACCAAAAATCCCCCAATGTGCCTGAAGCATCATAATTTCCTTAGTTTTCTCCTTATTTTTTCGTAACACCGCATCCTAATCCTTTTTGGGCTAGTGTATTTATTGGTTTATATGCATAAATGTGTTGTTGATCTTCGAGTGCCTAATGACGTACAGGTTTAGTTACACGCACTATGACAAGAAACATGGTCCCATATACAAGTCCATTGAAGCCTTAGACAGAATGGGCATGGAGATAATAGAGACAGGAGACCCTGGTGCTTTCAAACAGTACTTGCTTGAATACAAGAACACGATCTGCGGGCGCCATCCGATCAGTGTTTTTCTCCATGTGAGAATACTCTCTGGTCTCTCCTACATATGTACTTGTATCTCTCGTATCTGCCAGCAATTTCAGATTTATAATTGTTGGGTTTGATGCAATCTCTAAAAGCTTTTGGCTTCAAGCCGTTCAGGCTGAAAAGAAAGAAATCTACGCTGTTCAGGCTTCAAGGCTAAAGCCTAAACCTGGAAATCTCTGGTTTTTGGCTTTGGCTAAAAGACCAGAATGCCAATATTTTCATGTTACATGGCAAAGCCAATTGAAATATTTCAATCTGATCTTTTGACGCAGATGCTGAGAAATTGTTCGATGAAGATGAATATAAAGTTCTTGAGATACGAGCAATCTAGCCAATGCAAGACCACACGAGACAGCAGCGTAAGCTACGCCTCTGCAGCTGCAACAAAGGTTGTAGACTCTTGAACCCTCCTTGCTTCAATATCACATCTACAAACTGTTTGGAGCTAATAAAAAAGGTTTGTTCATTTCTAAGTATCTACTTATGCATGCATCACTATGAAATTCCATAAAAATCTGGTTTTTCTATGTCCATGTTATGTTTATTGTGGGTTTGATGTTAAAGATGATTCAGATCTATCTAATTCACTGAAACAAGACAAGAAAAGATGAATGAAGCTTGCTGAAGAAGCAACATTGAAAGCAATGTGTTAATCCTTGGTATTGAAATTCTTGTGTTAGTAAGTAGGAATCTGTCAATTGCTTTTTGGTTGAGTATTTGTCTTTCTTTCTTTGTCTTTGTCTTCGTCACGTTCAAACATGACGGCTTCGTTGACTCCACCGCCCATTGTTGACGTCCTTTGATGCTTATACAATTATATTTCCGTTGACTCCAGAACTTTTTTTATAATCTTTTGAAAATAATGCACAGACTATCGCTATTAGTTCAATTCTTTTTTTTTTGAATTATTGAACTTTTCTATTTTTTTTTTCATTCATTATGTTTATTTAAACATCCGATTTCTCTTTGAAATTTTACAATTCATCTTAAATGTTTTCATGCGTAACTTTTTTTATCCCACACGCTCGGATGATTTTGATATCACAGCTCTGAAAAGTCGACGATTCGCACTACATATTAACATGAGTCTTTTTGTATATGAATCTGGATGCCAAATTCTCCGATTAGAATGAATTTGCAGATGTTTTAAACTCCTTTAACAACTCAAACAAAATCTAGGGATTATCTAACAATCACCGTTGGGTTAAGTGATTGATAAATTTGTACACTTAAGAAATCAATAATTCAAAGATATTTCACCAGTGAACAACAAAGAAAGGTTCTCTATATAACATATGTTAAAACGTCCAAACCTAAAAAAAATAACTCTAAACGAGTTTAATAAGAGTTTAGAAAACTTTAATCACTACATCAAATCAAAATAAACCTAAAATATGAAATAACTAATTAAAATCTAAATGAAAGCAAACCAGTTCCTTTTGGTTTAATAATAAGGCTTAAAAATATGGTAACCAACCGTGTTCTATAAAGAACATTGATCAAGTCATATGCTTCATGTTTTGTATTCAATCACACGCGTAACAATGAAAGTCTCCAAAAAAAAGATAATCAATATAGATCATAATATCATAGATAACCGAATCAAACATTTTAAACTTTCTCCAACACAACTAATATACCAACCCAATGTGTCACAATTTTTATGTACTTGTGGTGAATGAGAAAAGGATTTTGTTGGAATGGGAAGAGCTAACTTCAAAAATATTTTCGTAGGGTTAAAATATTTCAAAAATATCTTTCTCGAAAAAAAAAAATTTGTTTCAAAAATACTCTTATAAATGTTGATATTTCTAAAATACCCCTTGCGACCCTGCTACCCAATTTGACCCTGCGACCCAGTGATCCAGTGCGACCCTGTGACCCTGCGACCCAACGACCCAATCCGACCCACCGATCCAGTCCGACCCTGCGATCCTGCGACCTAGTCCGACCCTGCGACCCTGTCCGATCCTGCGACCCAATCTGACCCTGCGACCCAGCGACCCTGTCCGACCCTACGACCCAGTTCGACCCTGTGACCCAGTGCGACCGCCGGAAACGGCCAAAAGCCGTCGGAAATTGCCAGAAATTGCCGGAAAACAGTCGAAATCGCTGGAAATCACCTACAAATCGCCGGAATCGCCAAAAAATACCGGAAAATCGCTAAAAACACTGGAAATTGTTGAAAATCACTGAAAATGACTAAAACATTGTTGGAAATCGCTCGGAATTTACTGCAAAACGCTCAAAGTGGAAGGAAATCGCTCGAGAATGGAAAGAAATCGCTCAAAAATGGAAGGAAATTGCTCGAAAATGGAAGGAAATCACTCGAAAATGAAAGGAAATAGCTCTCAACTTTGTTTTCCTCCTCTCAAATTTTGTTTTCCCTCCTCTCAAATTTGTCTTTCCTCCTTCGTATGTATTTTTCATTAACAAAACATAAGAGTACATATGTCTTTTCTCAAATTTGTTTTCATCAGATTTAGGAGGATAGTTTTGAAATGTTTTAGACCTAAAAAAACATTTCTGATATCCTCCCGAATGGGAATATATGAGATGTTTTGTTATAAATATAAGGAAAACAAATAATGGATTTGATATGTTTTACGTACCCACAAGAGGAGACATAATGCCTTTTGAAGTGCCACTCTCTCACAGTGTATCACATGTTATGTCTTTCGCTTCCTCTTCATAAAAGCGTGGGGTCTTATCCTCTTAATGTATGCTTCGTCTCCCTTTCTTGGACTTTCTTCATTTCTCGTTACTTCCAGAACTCTACACATTATTTTATTATTTTCAAATTTTACTTTGATTTTTTTAATTTATTGATAAATATTTTTATATATATTTAGTATATGGTTGGGTAAATATTCGAAATATTCGTATGCGATTCATATTATATCCGTATTCAAAACGAAAATTCGGATATCCACTAATACAAATACAAATACTAGAAATCAGATATTCGAAAAATTATAAATACAAATAGTATAATCAATTATCCGAATTATTTGTATATGTAAGTACGAAATAGACAATTTATTTAATATATAGATACATATATAATAAAATTAATTTTAAATATTAAACTGTAAACAAAAATATTAATAATTTTATTTTAACACTCGTTATATAAATATATAGACAAATATAAAATATATTATTAATTGGATGAATAAAATATCAAATACACTAAAATAACTAATATTGTTGAAGTTTTAATTTGCACTCAACATTGAATTCGTAATCTGGATGAGTTGGATAATATTATGGAGACATTGCAAGATATCGAAAAAAAATAACTCAGTAAATATATAATTTTTATGCAAAATTTTTTAATGTTTTGATTCGATAAACTAACAATTTTTTTCATTGTTTTAGATAGATTGGTGAAATTAATAGAAAAAATTGAATTTAAATGATTTATGTGGAGATAAATGTGAATATTTGGTGTTTCTTTATATTATATATTTTTGTGATTTGAACTTTAGCTTAGATTATATTTGATAATTATTGGTTTTTTTTAAATTTTTTTACTTTAAAAAATTTAGGTTCATATACGAATACGGATATTCGTATATCCTATGAATATTTTGGTCAAAATCTTATTTTCCCCTCATGCTAACAATTTTGCCTATATCCTCTCCGTTTAATTTTCGTTAAACCTTCCAATTTTACTTCAAAACAAAAAACCATCATTTTAACACGATTTTTAACCCAATCTTACCCCGATCGACCCATAGTTCATTTTGATCCGTTTTAGACTCAAGTTCCCGATTGATGCTCAATTTTGACCCACTTTAAACTCAATTTTGACCAAAATTTTGGTCTAATTTGACCCGATTTATGCTCAATTTTGATCAGAATTTAAGTAAAATTTTTACCAGTTTAAGACTTAATTTTAACAAGATTTTGGATCTGATTTTAATTTTCATCCGATTAAAACCTGAATCGATATGAAATTTTAACCGAACTAAAGTGTAATTTAAACAAAACCCGATTTTTATCTGTTTTCAATTTTGATCTGAATTTGGTCCAATTTTGACTCGAATTGGATGCAATTTTGAGACATTTTCGGTGCAATTTTGAGCGATTCAGGTATTAATCGAGTGAAAATCAAAATCGCATCAAAATTGTACCGAAATCGCAATCAAAATTGCACCCAATTTTGATTTCCACTCGATTAAAATTCGAATCAATATGAAATTTCAACTCAACTAAACCAAAATTTAAACAAAACAGATTTATCCGTTTGTTCGATTTTGACCTGATATGGTCTAATTTTGACTCGAATTGGATACAATTTTAAGATAATTTCAGTACAATTTTGAGTGATTCGGGTTTTAGTCGAGTAAAATTCAAATCGAATCAAAATTGCATCGAAATCGCAATCAAAATTGCACCCAATTTCGCTTTTCACCCAATTAAAATCCAAATCAATATGAAATTTGAACTAAGCTAAACCGAAATTTAAACAAAACATATTATTTTCCGTTTTTCGATTTGACCCGAATTTGGTCCAATTTTGACTCAAATTTCGGTGTAATTTTGAGTGATTCGATTTTTAATCGAGTGAAGATCAAAATCGGCTAAAAATTGCATCGAATTTGAGTCAAAATTGCTCACATTTTTATCCAATTTTGTTTTCACTCGATTAAAACCCGAACCACTCAAAGTTACATCGAAATTGGGTTACAATTGCATCCAATTCGATTCAAAATTGAACAACCCGATAAGAATAGGTTTATGTTTAAATTTAGGTTTTATTTTGTTGAATCTCATATTTATTCGGGATTTAATAAGATGAAAATCAAAATTGGACCTAAATTATAGTCAAATTTTAGCCAAAACCGAGTCAGAAATGAACATAAAATGGTCCAAAATAGGTCTAAACCTCATTAAAATTGAATATAAACTGGGTCAAAATTGAAAAATTTAACGGAGTTTAAACTGAAATAGTTATATGTAGAATTGCAAAAGATGAAAGAGAAATAGAATTAGAAACATAAGGACCGAATAAAATGAATATGAAATATGAAGAGAAAATAGTCAAAATAAACAAAATTGAGGGGAAATAGGAGTTTGTCACGTAGAGATTCGATTTTGGAGTGTAGACATCGCAATCAAAGGCCAACATCAGTAAATTCGAATCAGAATAAATCAAATTCTATATAAATTTAAACTTAATTAGTTTCAAAAACTAGTTTAAAAATTGAAGGTTGCGGAAAAATCTCATATATAGAAATTTAAAGTTTATATCCTAACCAATATGAGACAACATAATATAATATTCGACGGTCCAATTAAAATCCTTAATGATATATTTACAACTATTCAAATTTTAAGTACTTTTTTATATACATTGTTATATTTGAAATAATAACTAAAAATAACTAATTTTAAAATGTTAAAATTTAAATTTATATTAAAACAATTCACAAATTATAATTATTTAGTACATAGGTATATATTGTAAAAAAAAGTCTAAGCAATAATAATAATAATAATAATAATAATAATAATAATAATAATAATATTAAATTGTAAATGTCTCTTGGGCTTTAGCCCATATATAATATTTTATATAAATAATTAGGAGAGATTTGCCTATAAATAGGCACCCTCATATGTAAAAAGATATACAAAATAATTAATACAACATTAAAGTCCAAACCTGAAATCATCCCCCTCTCTCTTCACTCTCTTTATATTCAATCTTCCTTTCTCTCTCTACTCTCTTTTTATTATCTCTCCTCTTTTCTATCATTACAACTTTCTACAACTTTCATAGGGTAATGTTTATATATATATATTATATTATTATTTATATATAAAGTTATGTGTATATATGATACTATATATATGGTTACGTAAAGTTATGATATTATATATAATATATATATATTATACATAAATTAATATTGTTAAGTATATAATAATTATTTATATTATAATCATATAATATATATTTTATACTATATAACATATAAATATATATATATTTATACGTCAATTAATATTTAATTTTCAACACGTTATCAGCACGAACGTTCTAATTAGCTAAGAAAAATATTATACGTTACATGTACATGTTATATATCCCGGTCATAATATATATTATACTATATGATTATGCGGGCTCAGCCACCAATCAATAATATTAATAGTTTATGAATATTTATCTGTTATTTATTCTTGTTATAAGGATGGCTATGCCACCATTTTTTTACGTCATATTTTATTTTATGTGGAGGATGAAACCCCATAATTTATTTAATTTATTGTTGTTATACGGATGGCCGAGCCACCAATTTTTTTGTTATATTTTATTTTTGTTAATTATTTTATTTATTTATGTGGAGGATGAAAAAATTTCACCCCATAATTTATTTAAATTATGTTTTTCATTATTTAATTGTTAATTGGTTAAATAAATCTGAAAATAAATTATCTATAAATACAAACGGATCTAACACATGAATTGTTATACAATAATTTATTTAATTTTGTTTTTCAATGTCATAACTTATATTTGTTTATTTTTTTTTCAATGATAACAGATCTTCATGTCGAACTTGGTGAATCTCAAAATCACAGCACTAGATGCCTCTGGAAAAAATTATATGACGTGCGCATTTGATGCTAAAATGCATCTTAAAGGCAAAAAGCTTATTGCCACGATCGATAAAGATAATAATTCCTCAGAAGAGGAAAAGGCAAAAGCCATGATATTTTTACGTCATCATATTGCCGATGGATTAAAAAATGAGTATCGAACAAAAGAAGATCCCGCAGATTTGTGGGAATCTCTTAAAGATCGATTTGATCATCAAAAATATGTGATACTCCCAAAGGCAAAGAATGATTGGTTGAATCTAAGATTCCAGGATTATAAATCCGTCGATGAACATCATTCAGCAATGTTTGAAATAATCTCCAGGATGGAATTATGTGGAGAAAAAATAAGTGATTATGATAAGCTGGAAAAAACATTATCGACGTTCTATGCTGATAATGTAATTTTACAACAATATCGCACGAAGGATTTTAAGACCTATCGCGAATTGTTGCAGTTTCTCCTCGTTGCAGAACAACAGAACGAGCTATTAATGAAAAATCATCATGCTCGTCCCTCTGGTTCTACACCATTTTATGAAACTAATGCGACCTCATCAAATTATAACCACTGGCATGGCCGTGGGCGTGGATATATACGTGGTCGTGGTCGAGGCCGTGGACGTGGCCGCGGTCGTGGAAATGGATATGGTAGAGGAAGAGGTCGGAGTAATCCACCAAATAATTTCCGTCATGGAGAAAATAAAAGGAAAGATTATCGAGTGAATGAAAATGAAAACGTGACTAAAAGGCGAAAAGATACAATATGTCATCGATGTGGTATGAATGGACATTGGTCCCAAGTATGCCGAACACCAAGACATTTTGTTGATTTATACCAGAAGTCACTGACAGATAAAGACAAAAATGTTCAAACGAATTTTGTCTCAGATGATCTCGATGATCTCCTGGATAACGACAAGGTTGGAATTCCTGGATAACGACAAGGTTAGGATGCACCTTGACATTGCAGACTTTATGTATCAACCTGATAATGAAAATGAGAAAAGAGAATGAGATTTCGATATGAATTTCTTTGTTATCATTATCTCGTTTTTAAGACTTAGCTTGTTATTTTCGAATGTATTTTTCCTTTCGCTTTTTAGTTTTTAAAAGTTTTATTAGATTATGTTTTGTTGTAATATATTGTTACATTGTTATATATCATATGCGAAGTTTGCTTCATATTTTCAGGTTCATCTATATCTTTATCGGATCAAATTAATACAAAATATGTCACGATCAAACATCAATGATGGAGACATATGTCTAGCCGATTGTGCTACGACACATACAATATTGAAAGATAGAAAATATTTCTCCAAGTTGAGAATACATGAATCCAGTGTCAATACAATATTTGGAAATGCAAAAATAATTAAGGGATGTGGAGAAACAAATTTTATAATGTCCAGAGGGACAAAATTTATCATACAAGATGCATTATTCTCTCCACAATCCCAAAGAAACTTATTAAGTTTCAAAGATATTCGCCAAAATGGATATCATGTTGAGACCATGAATGATGAAAATCGTGAATATCTTTATATCACGACAATGGTTTCTAAAAAGAAACATATTGTGGAAATTTTACCAGCTTTATCCTCTGGACTATATTTCACAAAGATAAGAATGGTGGAAACATATGCCATATTAAACCCAAGATATGAAGACATGTTTAAGATTTGGCATGATCGATTGGGTCACCCTGGTTCAATAATGATGCGAAAAATAATTCAAATACTTTATGGTATTGATCGATACTTCTAGCAGATGGTCACACGTTTGCTTATTATCAACCCGCAATGTTGCATTTGCGAGGTTTATTGCTCAAATAACAAAATTATGAGCTCAATTCCCCGATCATCCTATTAAGAAGGTGAGGCTTGATAACACTAGTGAATTTACTTCTCAAGCTTTCAATGACTATTGTGCATCGATTGGTATTGAGATTGAACATCCCGTACTACATGTTCATACACAAAATGGTATGGCAGAGTCATTGATTAAACGTCTCCAACTTATTGCTCGACCATTGCTAATGAATACGAAACTTACAGTTTCTGCTTGGGGGCATGTCATTTTACATGCTGCTGCACTAATTCAAATAAGGCCTAGTGCTTATCATAAATATTCTCCATTACAATTATCAAATGGCCAAGAACCAAACATATCTCATCTTAGAGTATTTGGTTGTGCTGTATATGTTCCAATTGCTCCACCGCAATGAACAAAAATGGGCCCACAACGCAGATTGGGAATTTATGTTGGATATAATTCACCATCTATCATTAGATATCTTGAACCAGAAACGAGTGATGTATTCACAGCTCGTTTTGCTGATTGTCATTTTAATGAGAATGAATTCCCACCGTTAGGAGGAGGAATAAAACAAGCCTCACGAGAGATAACATGGAAAACACAATCATTGTTATATCTTGATCCTCCTACAAAACAATGTAATATGGAAGTACAAAAGATAATACATTTGCAAAATATTGCGAATAGACTTCCAGATGGGTTCAATGATACAGCTCGGGTTACAAAATCATATATACCGGCTGCAAATGCACCTGCTCGTATAGAAATACCAAAAGGGCATACGGGTGAAAGAATTTCAAATGAGTCTACAACACGCTTAAAGCGCGGACGACCACTTGGTTCTAAAGATAAAAATCCTCAAAAGAGAAAGAAGTTTGATAATAATGACGATTCTCAAATAATAGAGAACATTAAAAAAGAAACAAATGAGGAAGATGATATTCAAAATGAAAATCATGAAAATAATCATGAACATACAGAAAACAATGAAATTTCCATCAATTATATCTATGATGAAAAGATTATAAGAAGAGATGAAATAAATGACAATGATGGAATATTCTCTTTCTATGTATCCAAAGAAATTGAAAATGATAGTGAAGATCTAGAACCAATATCAGTGTTAGAATGTCAAAAGAGACATGATTGGATCAAATGGAAAGAAGCTATGCAAATAGAATTAGACTCAATGAATAAAAGAAAAGTATTTGGACCCATCGTTCAAACTCCAAATAGTGTCAAACCAGTTGGATGCAAATGGGTTTTTGTACGAAAAAGAAATGAAAATAATGAGGTCACGAGATATAAGGCACGACTTGTCGCACAAGGGTTTTCCCAGAGACCTGGAATTGATTATGAGGAAACATATTCCCCTGTTATGGATGTAATGGCTCTCCTGTATCTAGCAAATTGCACTCGTCCTGATATAGCATTTGCTACTAATCTCTTGTCACGATATAGCTCATCCCCTACACGTCGCATTGGACAGGGATTAAACATATCTTTCGATATTTACAAGGAACGATTGATTTAGGATTATTTTATCCTAGAGATTCCAAATGTGAATTAATCGGTTTTGAAGATGCAGGTTACTTATCAGATCCTCATAAAGCTAAATCACAAACAAGATATGTTTTCACAATTGGAGGGACAACGATATCATGACGTTCACAAAAACAAACACTAGTTGCAACATCTTCAAATCATGCTGAAGTCATAGCACTTCATGAAGCGAGTAGAGAATGTGTGTGGCTCAGAGCTTTAACTTGACACATACAAGAGACATGCGGATTATCAACTAATATCAACCCAACAATACTATACGAAGATAATGCCGCTTGCGTTGCTCAAACAAAGGAAGGATATATCAAAAGTGACAGAACAAAGCATATACCTCCAAAATTTTTCACGTATACACAAGAGCTCGAGAAGAAGAAAGAAGTTGATGTTCAATACATCCGAACATGCGAAAATGTAGCTGATTTATTCACAAAAGCGCTCCCTACTTCAACATTGAGAAAACACATTCAAAATATCGGGATGCGTCACCTCTGAATCTTATGATTAAACAAAGAGTTGACAATTCAAGGAGGAGTTTTTTATGACTGTACTCTTTTTTCCCTCATCGTGGTTTTTATCCCAAAGGGTTTTTCCATGATAAGGTTTTTAATGAGACAGTCAATAGACATTTAAGGAGGAGTATTAAATTGTAAATGTCTCTTGGACTTTAGCCCATATACAATATTTTATATAAATAATTAGGAGAAGTTTGCCTATAAATAGACACCCTCATATATAAAAAGATATACAAAAAAATCAATATAACATTAAAATCCAAATCTGAAATCATCCCTCCCTCTCTTCACTCTCTTTATATTCAATCTTCTTCTCTCTCTCCACTCTCATTTTATTTTCTCTCCTCTTTTTTATCTCTACAACTTTCATAAGGTAACGTTTATATATATATATATATATATATATATTATTTATATATAAAGTTATGTGTATATAATAATTATTTATATTATTATTATATAATATATATCTTATACTATATAACATATACGTCAATCAATATTTAATTTTTAACAAATAATAATAATAAATGGTTGTGACAGCTAATTGTTTGAGTGATGAATTTTTTTGACAGCCACACTCACGCTTTTTTTATGGGAGTAATAAAATTTTCGTCGAAATTAACAAATTGTTTGTCTAATTGACAAATACGTAATATATATATATATATATTATTGTGAGTATTTGAATGAATCTAATGGTGACAGCTGGATTTGTACATTTGGTTCGGAACGGAAATTGTAATAAATATGCATTCGATTATATTTATGAAACATGATTCATCAAAACAGTTATATATGATTTTAAAATGATATATTTCTTTTCATTGCGTTTCGAAATAATAAAATATAAATATCTTGATTATAAATAACCTCTTCTGTACTGTATTTTAAAAATATTTTATTCATAAATAATATTCAATTTATAAAAAAATCTTTGTGTAAGATTCATATCTTTATTTATTTATTGTTTAAATTTAATCTTATCATTATTTTTCAGATTTTAATATAATCAATACAAAAAATATAATAAAAATACTCATGTTTTAATATACATTTCACATTTTTTTAATAATATTATATCATTATAGAGGCGAAATATCAAATATATCCTCGTAAGGCTAAAGTGCTTCAAAAATACCCTCGTGAAAATACTTATTAAATAGGAAAAAATTGAAGAAAAGACAAATTTGTCATTAATTTTTGAACGTGAAAAAATACACGTTCTGTAGTTTTTCGATGTGGAAAAACTGTCAAAGCGTGTCAAAAGCAAGAAAAACGAACAGTTTTTCGACGTGAAAACATGTTTCAAAGTTTAGAGCAAGAAAGAAGTGATTTCGAACTTGAGAGGGATCAATTTGAAGTTGGCAAGAAGGAAATGGCTAGAGTCAGCAGCAGTAGCGAGAAGAGAGCACGAGTCAATTTTCAATGGCAGATCAATTTATTGATTTGAAATGGGTGTGAGTGTCAGTGAGTCGGTTGAGTCGCAAGAGTCGCAGGAGTTGCACGGCCATCTTTGACTTAGTGAGTCGATTGGGTCGCAATGGTCGCTTGAGCGTCGCAAGGGGTCCACGGGTGGTTTGAGCCGCATGAGTCGCTTGTGTCATTGAGTCACAAGGGTCGTTTGAGTCGTATGGGTCGCTTGTGTCATTGAGTCGCTAAGGGTGTTTGAGTCGCATGGGTCGCTTGATATTATACCTCGTGGGCTGTTTGAGTCGCATGGGTCAATTGAGTCGCATGGGTCGCTTGAGTCTCAGTGAGTAGGTTGAGTGTCGCAAAGGGTCCGAGGGTCATTTGAGTCGCAAGGGTCGGTTGAGTCGTATGGGTCGCTTGAGTCGGTAGAAGTATAATATATTCTTAATTGGTCATTTTGCAGGTGGCGCCAAAGCCGAAGTTTGTGTATGAATTCAAGCACATGAACACAATGCAAAAAATCACCACTAAGTGTTATCCTCACGAGACAATAACGAAGCTGAGAGGAATCTTAGGTGAATATGAGTTGCATTACTTCGAGAAGGAGTCACAGTTTAGGCATTTATTTCATTTCCAATGTGACTCCACATTGACGAAGGTTCAAATGTCTATCCTACTAAATCACTCCGTGATTATACGAGACAAGAAGGAGTTGTGGTTCATCTTAAACGGTGTTCCCATCCGGTACTCTATAGCGGAGCACACACCAATTTCCAGATTGAAATGCGGACCATATCTCAAAGGATGGCAGTCCAAAAGGGATGACATGTAAGACCCGTTAAACGGGTTAAGTCGGTGAACCGACATAATTTTATATATGTATATATATATATATATTATCATTACAGAATATTAGGGTTAGTACAAAGAAAAATAAGAGAAAGAGAGAGCAAGCAGTGCGGGGTGCGAAGGGAAGAAGAAAAAAAAGAAGAAAAAAAAGAAGAAAAAAGAAGGAGGAATGAGAAATTTGAGAAGATTTTTCATCACGTTCTTCGTGGGTAGATTCCAATCAAGATTGTAGTAAATCTCTAAAAAATTTGTTGTGTCATTCACTAACTCGAAGATTTATATTACGGAAATTTATGGAATTGAATGGACTATAATAGGGAAAATTGGTCGGTGTTATTGCTAGCAATATTATACAGAATCGTCAAATCATCGGGAAGCTAAGGTGATAATTTTTTCCATCGTAATTTTGGATTTATGATTGATTTATGGAAGAGATTATATTTTTAAAACGAGGCATGATCACAATAGGATTTATAAGATCACAATGGGAAAAGTGAGACAATAGAAGTGGATTGGATTAAACTCTAGATTTATCGTATGAGAATTCATGACAAGTATATGAGTTGTATAAGTGACTAGAGATGATCTGGAGAATTGACGTGCGACCAAGTGTTGGGGTCGGGAAATGTCGATATTTTTGTTCGGTGTTAAAGCCGAGTGAATATCTTGTTAGTGTGCTCGATAGAGTGATTTCACACTCGAACCTTCAGAAGAAGGCGTGTGCGAGCGAGTCGGTGAGAGTTGTCACGTGAGGATTATCGGGTCGATAACGTTAGTATTGCGATACTTGGATTTGGGTCGGCGTCATACCGTGCTGGGATTGTGGTAACCTTGCGAGCGACAAAGCGTCGAGTTAGTCAGGTCAGTGGATCTATCGGCGTCGTACCATGTTAGGGTTGTGGTAACCTTTCGAGCGACGGAGCGTCGGGTTAGTCAGATCAGTGGATCTGCCAGCATCATACCATGTTGGGGTTGAGGTAACCTTTTGAGCGACGGAGCGTTGTATTATACTGATGGCTGGGGTACGTTGTGACCTTGCGAGATCTTGAGTGTGCTGGGGTCCTTTGGACTTTGCGAGCGTATGCCCGAGCTAGAGTCGTGTGGACTCTGTGTGTTATGATCCAATGTGGTACTAGTCTTAGACTTGGGATACTCAATCGGGTTGTAGAGTTATCTGTATATCTTTAGTTTATACTTTGGATATATCGCTATTTAATGATATTCAGTTCGAGCAGGAGAATACGTGACACAGAGTACGTACATGTATTGATCTCACTGAGTGTGTATTTCGTACTCACCCTATTTGTGGGCTGTCGTGGATGGACAGGGAAGGAAAAAGAGCAACGAGGTTGAGCAGCAACATGAAAGTTCATAACGGACTGATGGGAGAGGCGTGCACGAGGTCTCGATGAGTTTTATTTTGCATTTCGTATTTATTTTATTCATTTATCGTGACTATGATATTTATGTATTTGTTTTGCTATCTGGTCAGGACCATTCTTATTTCGGAATAAATCATTTATTTTATTTAAAAATGCGTTTGAGCGATGACACGTGTAGCCACCTCTTGGAGGTGATGGTGGATACTCCTAGTCCCGATGTAGTTTCGAAAATTAATAGTAGTTAATTGTGTGTAGGAGACATTACCGAGAAGGATGATTACTAGAGCTCTTGGTCGCGGAATGAGTGGAGGCTCTCGTTATACTAGCCGTACGCAGTCTCAATCATCTGAACGAAGATCGCGAAGTGGAATAGATAGAGATGTCATGAGAGAAATGTTGAGAGAGCTCTAAGTAGAAAGTCGACAACATGACCAAGAGGAGAATTCGGCGACACCATAAGTACCGGTGCAGGCACCGACACCACCACGAGTACAACCACCTGCTCCACCACAAGTACCATTGTCACCACCACCAATGCCTCCTCCAGTATTTAATCAAAGGCATGTGGAGACGTCAGAGTATTTCTATGTCATGGATCATATGGCTAAATGGGGTACAAAGTCATTTTGTGGCGGTGCAATACCTCCCATGAAGGCAGATGAATGGATGTTTCGATTAGAGCGGAACTTTCGATCATCTAGATGTCCACTAGAGTTTAAGATGGATATTGCACTCCACTATTTGGAGGGAGAAGCAGTGTTTTGGTGGGACGAGATTCAGATGGAATGTCCAAATCATATGTTTTCTTGGGATGGGTTCAAAAACCTTTTTGAGTTAAAGTATATACCACACGCTGCTCGTAAAGAGATGGAGTTGGCATTTCTACAGCTCACACAAGGTGACCGTACTGTTTCTCAGTATTATGAGACTTATTTGGAGTTATCACGGTTTGGGGCCAAATTAGTAACCTCGAAAGTTCTCAAGGTCAACAAATTTTTGCAAGGACTACGACCGGAGATCAGACGCAGGATTGAGATAATCAAGCATGGATCATTGTCTGAGCTCGTTGAGAATGCTCAGTTGGTAGAGAAGGGACTCATCGAGGAGGGCATCTTGAAGTCTTCGGATGCCAAAGGGAAACAGGGTGTCCAATAGATTCAGGGAAGATCAGATCAGAGGAAAGCAGTTCCGACACGTCCTGTTGTATCAACATCGAGGTACCCATGTCATCGTTGTGGACGTGAGGATGTAGGGGCATGCCAAAGATTTGATAGGCGAGTAGGATGCTTCCGATGTGGAAGTTTAGAGCATTGGTCTCGTGATTATCCCCACCTAGTGGGAGGAACTATGAGGCGAGGATAATGCAAAGGATGTTTCCGTTGTGGTAGTATAGATCATTTTCAAAAGGATTGTCCGAGGCCATCGCCACCACCACCAGCGGGTCTAACGCCACAGGTTAGAACTAGGAAATCTGAAGAGCTTGCATCGAAATGTAGGGTTGTACAACCACGGGTATGTGCCATGGGAGGTTACGAGAAGGAACGTGAGGGCTAAGAAGGAGACGTTCAACCTATCGCTGGTATGTCATATTTTTATATTATGTGTGTATGCCTTACATATAATAATTGTATATGTCGAGGTGAGCTACGTGAGAGAATTAAGAAGTAGATTCTTTACAATATTCGTATTATGTAGGATTGGTAATCGTGGGAGGTCTATCTACTCATGTGTTATTTGACACCGGTGTGACATATAGTTTTGTGAGTCCATCGATGGCTAATAATTTAGTTGTTCAACCTGAGGATCTAACGAGTATTCTCCGAGTGTATACTCCTGGAGGTCAGATTTTAGAATCTCAAGGGGTTGTCAAGGAGGTAACCGTGGTGATAGAAGGAGAAGAATTAGCTGCAGAACTTATCATCATTCCGATGGAATGCTATGATGTGATCCTTGGAATGGTTTGGTTGTCAAGACATCGAGTTATGATGGATTGTCGTCGCGGTCAAGTACGATGCCAGAAAAGCGACAAGGAGCTCAAGTATCAAGGAATTCGATCAGGTCAATGGATTCAAATCATCTCAGCGTTGTGTATGGAACGATTACTAGATCAAGGGTGTGACATACATCTTGCTACCATATCAGTAGAAGAAGTGGGTCCATCTGTGCAAGTCGAGGAGATCCTTGTAGTGCGAGAGTTTGCAGATGTTTTCAGAGAACTGCAGGGCTTACCACCAACGCGAATGTCCAATACGCATTGTGGATCACCAAGTGAAATAGTGTAGGTGGAAGCGAATTCCGATGAAAAAGGTTGTATGGGAACATCATGGCATGGAAGGAGCAACATGTGAATTAGAGGAGGATATGAGACATGAGTATCCTGAGTTGTTTGAAGATGAGTTGTATGGTTTTTCTATTCACTGAATACAAATGCTGTCGTAAGAATTAGAGATACAGAATTTTCGAGGATGAATTCCTTTGTAGTGGGAGAGAATTGTAAGACCCATTAAACGGGTTTAGTCGGTGAACCGACATAATTTTATATATATATATATATATATATTATCATTAAAGAATATTAGGGTTAGTAAAAAGAAAAATAAGAGAAAGAGAGAGCAAGCAGTGCGGCGTGCGAAGGGAAGAAGAAAAAAAAGGAAGAAGAGAAAAGGAGGAAGAAGAAATTTGAGAAGATTTTTCATCACGTTCTTCGTGGGTAGATTCCAATCGAGATTGTGGTAAATCTCTAAACAATTTGTTGTTATCATTCGCTTAATTCGAATATTTATATTATGGAAATTTATGGAATTGAATGGATCTATAATAGGAAAAATTGGTCGGTGTTATTGCTAGCAATATTATACAGAATCGTCAAATTGCCAGGAAGCTAAGGTGAGAATTTTCTCTATCGTAATTTTGGATATATGATTGCTTTATGGAAGAGATTATATTTTTAAAACGAGGCATGATCACAATAGGATTTATAAGATCATAATGGGAAAAGTGAGACGATAGAAGTGGATTGGATTAAACTCTAGATTTATCGTATGAGAATTGATGACAAGTATATGAGTTGTATACGTGACTAGAGATTGATCTGGAGAATTAACGTGCGACCAAGTGTTGGGGTCGGGGAACCTCGATATTTTGGTTTGATGTTAAAGCCGAGTGAATATCTTGTTAGTGTGCTCGATCGAGTGATTTCACACTCAAACCTTCGAAAGTGAATCAGTGAGAGTTGTCACGTGAGGAGTATCGGGTCGATGACGTTAGTATTCCGACACTTGAATCTGGGTCGGCGTCATATCGTGCTAGGATTGTGGTAACCTTGCGAGCGACGGAGCGTCGAGTTAGTCAGGTCAGTAAATCTATCGGCGTCGTACCATGTTGGGGTTCTGGTAACCTTTCGAGCGACGAAGCGTCGAGTTAGTCAGATCAGTGGATCTGCCAGCGTCGTACCATGTTGGGGTTGAGGTAACCTTTGGAGCGACGGAGCGTTGTATTGTACTGATGGCTGGGGTACGTTGTGACCTTGCGAGATCTTGAGTGTGCTGGGGTCCTTTGGACTTTGCGAGCATATGCCTGAGCTAGAGTCATGTGGACTCTGTGTGTTATGATCCAATGTGGTACTAGTCTTAGACTTGGGATACTCAATCGGGTTGTTGAGTTATCTGTATATCTTTAGTTTAGACTTTGGATATATCGCTATTTTATGATATTCAGTTCGAGCAGGAGAATACGTGACACAGAGTACGTACATGTATTGATCTCACTGAGTGTGTATTTCGTACTCACCCTATTTGTGGGCTGTCGTGGATGGACAGGGAAGGAAAAAGAGCAACGAGGTTGAGCAGCAACATGAAAGTTCATAACGGACTGATGGGAGAGGCGTGCACGAGGTCTCGATGAGTTTTATTTTGCATTTCGTATTTATTTTATTCATTTATCGTGACTATGATATTTATGTATTTGTTTTGCTATCTGGTCAGGACCATTCTTATTTCGGAATAAATCATTTATTTTATTTAAAAATGTGTTTGAGCAATGACACGTTTAGCCACCTCTTGGAGGTGATGGTGGACACTCTAGTCTCGAAGTAGTTCGGGGATGGGGGTGTTACATACACATTCAGGCTGAAGAATTCCGGCCGTGGAAAGGTGACCCCTGTACAAGTTAGTGAAAAGCTTGTGAAGGCGAAGAATCCCGTCGACCGGAAGAGGTTGGCAACTTTGATGTTGTTGGCGAAAGTTATGGTTCACAAGCCTTCAGTAGAAAACTCGATCAGCCATGATCTCATTGACATGGTTGATGACTTGAAATTTTGCGAAGGCTTTTCATGGGGGCGTTACACATTCGAGAAGAATGTGGATACTTGCCGTAAGCACGTTAGCAGGGAATCACCGAAACCAAAATGGTATTGTGGCGGTTTCATGATCCCACTAATGGTAAGTTGTATATATTATTCGAATAACTTGAATGTTTTCGTACTTTTTGCATTCTTGTCATTTTTTTAATGTTTGAGTTACTTCCATTCGAAATCATCCTTAGTTTGGGCTGAAAGGGATGGTATGTTGATGTTCTGGATGGGGATCCATCATGCACAAGAATGTGCAAGAAGATAGTCAAATCCAGTTTTTTAACCTGAAATATGTAGATGTGATAAGGCAGATCAGAGATATTAAGGTAACAATTACACAAGAGTAACAAAGGAAAGAAAGGTCATAGAGGATAATAATGATTGTTTTTTGTTTTTGAGGATATTCGACGTATACTTCATGTTGAACACGAAGAGGAAGCTTTACTCTTTTATCTTGAGGATTACGAGAGATGCCACGATCCCAATGTTCAGATATAGATGGAACATCTTCGTAAAGATCCGAAGGGTATTTGTTTGGAGGACATTTGTAAGCAAGAACTGCTAACACAAAAAGCAGCTCTTAGTGATCAAAAAAGGAAAGAAAAATGGACTAAGAGGAAGAAAAGCTTAAGTGAAAAAATAATAGAGGTTGCAGATGATGAAGACGAAGGATGGTAGGTGTTGCTGAAGCTGATGAAGAAAAAGAAGGTGATGCTGAAGCTGAAGGAGAAGGAGAAAAGAATCATCAAGGTGATGTTGATGTTGCAGTCCCTCTGACACTCGAACAGAAATTAATAGAAGAAATAAAGAAGTCAGAGAAAAGAATCATCAACGCCGTAAGAGACCTTCTAAGGGATGTCGAGTTTTGCCTAATCCAAAATCAAAAGCTGCAGAGAAAGATGTGAGCACCAGAAACCAATCTTCTAGCACTGTTAGAGATGATTATTTTGAATTCCTTCGACGTCTAAATCCAGTGTTAAGAAAAGAGCCAAGCAAAGAACCGGTTGACTCTAGAGTTGACTTAGAAGAGGATTTGGCAAACATTGCTTCTGATGAAGTTCCACCAAGTAAGTAATATTTAGTGAAAAAGGTCTTTTGAGAGTCAATTTCCATCAAGAGTCGACATGGGTCGCAAGAGTCGGATAGGTCATAGGGACGCATAAGTTGTTGGGTCGCATAAGTCGCTGGGTCGCTAGAGTCGCATGGGTCGCATGGGTTGCATATGTCCCACGGGTCACAAGGGTCGCTGGGTCGCTAGAGTCACATGGGTTGAATGGGTTGCATATATCCCATGGGCCGCAAGGGTCGCATCAATGTAACGAACGATGAGTCTAATGAATGAAGTAATTTTATGCAGATATTTCAGTGGGTCCTATCGAATAGGTGCACACTAAGGATACTCCAGTGGGTCCTGTCGATGACATCGCCGACGAGGTTCCTGCCAAGGATACTCCAGCAGTAGGTCCTGTCCAAAACATCGCCGACGAGGAGGTTCATGCCGAGAATGTTCCAGTGGGTCCTGTCGAAGAGACTCATACTAAGGAGGGTCATGCCGATAATACTTCAGTGTGTCATGTCCAAGAGGTCGCTGCTATTGTCGAAGTACCACCAAGTAAGTATGGTCATTTGCGTAACAGATGTCGCATTGGTTGCATATGTCCTATGGGTCGCAAGGGTCGCATCAATTTAACGAACGATGAGTCTAATGAATGAAGTAATTTGATGCAGATGCTCCAGTGGGTCCTGTCGAAGAGGTCTACACTAAGGATATTGCAGTGGGTCCTGTCAATGACGTCGCCGACGAGGTTCTTGCCAAGGATACTCCAACAGTGGGTCATGTCCAAGAGGTCACCGCTATTGTCGAAGTATCACCAAGTAAGTACGGTCATTTGCGTCATAGAGATCGCATTGGTTGCATGGATCGAATAGATCATAAAAGGTCATATTAGTCGCATAGGTCGCATGGGTTGCAATATGTTTAATGAAGTAAATTTTATGCAAGTGTTAGACCTTTATCGAAGGAGTCTGCGCCATATCTTGAACCTCTACCAGTACCTAAACGATCTTTAAGATCACGGAAGGCATATGTTGAACCTCCGCCGGCGAAAAGAGCAAGAACAATGCGAGGGAGAGGGCGATGAAAAGATGTTAATGGAGAATCCGCAGAAAATTAATTCAAGAACCCGCATAAAATGTAGTTCAAGAACCCGTAAAAAAGGTGGTACAAGAACCTGTAGAGAATCAACATTTTGTGTGGGAGCTCAAGGGATTGGAAAAGGGCAGAATAACTCGAGAGCATTCATTCATTGACGCTATTGATTAATCTATATATGTTCTTGAAGACACCTCGACATGAGCAGTGGCAGAAATCTAAGCTAGATATTCCCCGGGAGCCAAGGGTCGCAGGGGTCCAAAGGTCCAAGAGGTCCTCTATGACACTTGTACCTCTGCAACCCTTTGACCCTTGCGACCATTTTACCTCTTCGACTCTTGGACCCCCGCGACCCTTTTATCCCTAGATCCTTGTACCCCTACGACCCTTTGAACCCTTTGGGATCGGTTTACCTCTGTGATCCTTATACCTCTTCGACCCTTGGACCCCTGCGACCGTTTGACCTTTGATCCCTCAGATCCCTCGATGAGACTCTGTGATCCAATGCGACCGTACAACTTTGTGACCCAGTGCAACAGTTTTTTTTTTGCAGAACGTGCTTAATTGCAAGATTCTTTGTTAACAACAAGTGATTTCAACCTATTGGCAGTGAATTTGATGTCAATTTCAAGCAACTATCGCCGAATCTGTTGTGGTGTGGGGGAACCGTTATTTCGTGCCACAGTAAAAAGAGAAATCGAGGTGCTCTGGAAGAGAGAGAAAAATTATCGAGAAAGGTAATATGAGATTATCAATATTTTAAAGATATATTTGATACTGAATTTTTTTTAGGAAAATATATTTTTGAAACACTTTTAACTCTACAAAATTATTTTTGAAATTACCCATAATTTTATATTTCTAAAAGTTGTTTAAATGACATAAATTTTGTCCTAGATCTCAGGTCTAATTACGAAAACAAATGATTTTTTTAATAATTTATGTTAAACTTGTCCAGCTATACTATACTGGGCTCATAAAATATATTTTCGCTACAGTAGAGAGAGAAATCGATGTGCTATGGATTAGAGAGAAAAATTGTCGACAAAGATAATATGAGATTATCAATGTTTTAGTTTTTTAATAAAATATATTTTTGAAACACTTTTAACGAAATTATTTTTGGAATTACCCATAATTTTATATTTCTAAAAGTTTTTTAAATGACATAAATTTTCACCCAGATTTCAGGTCTAATTATCGAAACGAATAATTTTTTTAATAATTTATTTTAAACTTGTCCGGCTATACTATATTGGGCTCGTAAAATATATTGTCCAGCTAATCTAAGACGTTTATTTTAACTGCGGAGATCGTATATTTCGATTACCCGTGATCTCACTAACCTATTTTATTCCACTTAGTTGATGAAATCTAATTAGCAGTAATAATCATATCTCCCTAATCATTGTTGGTTTCCACCTCACCAAACGTTAAATTATAACATTTAATTATTCTTTTATATTTTTTATGCTCCATGCGTCCAAATCCTCTTGTTGGCATTTGTTGCCAATTTTAATGAACAATGTAGATTTGCTATCTCTAAAGCACTAGCACATTATAATAATTGTCTGGTTTTTTATTACGTTTTAAAAAATATATATTGTTTAATAGTTTTAAGTTTTATATTTGAGTTGTTTTTAAGAAGTCATAGAAGGAGTTGGTGGTGGCTTTCCAGAGAAGGAAGACGTGTCTGCCCATTCCACGAGATTTCTGTGTATGAAAGAACCCGAATTTAATATTTTCTTGATTAGCTCATTTTTAGGGTTATCGTCTCTTTCTTCCCTTACAGCAGCTTTTACTTTCCCCAAATATTCCCCCTTGCATACGCAATTTTCACTTTTTGCCATCCTTTCTGGGTTTTCCTTTGTTAGTGAATATTTATGAATTATTTATCTTTCACAATTTTTTAAAAAAATTTCAGGAAACAATGTCCGAATTGTCGTCCATTGAAGAAATTTAGTTGTCAATCCATTTTCCAATTGTCCAGGTTGATTCGTTCCATCAATATTTCCTATAGGACTAATTTAATTATTATGACCGAGTCCTCTTCCCAGAGTTGTTCAACAACTCGATCGTACGTGACCTGCAGAAGAGGAACAAAGAAGAAACATAAAAACGAAAAAACAAACAAATGAATAAATACTTAAGTGGAAAGAAAGAATATACCTTACACAACGTATAACGCAAACCTGGAAAATAACGTGAGGCATAACGGGAGAAACGGCAATGGTGACGGCGAATGGGACGGGTCAACGGAAGTCGGGAAGTTGACGGAACGCATAACGGTGAAACCAACGCTGCAAACACAACGAACGAGTTCAACTTCACACCATACATAAACACGCTCGAAGGCAAATATTTGATTTGAAATAATTCTCAGTGCCATAGTTCTCTGTGGTTTAATTACCGAATTAATTAGGGTTCTAATTTTTAATTTAGGTCATTTTGGGAGGAGTCCGAAACTTTGCTTCAATAGCAATATGAGAATGTACAATGCATCTCTCATCTTCAACCAACAAAACAACTTTATGACGGTGTCAGCTTTCGACTCCGTTTATAAAACGCGTTCCGGGTTAACTCAGCCCCGCTGCCGCAGATCTCGCCGGTCTTCGCTACGCGACTCCTTGATGCGACTCGACTCGACCGGGCTGATCCGAGTCTCCGCTCACTTCGTAACCAAACGTCTTCGACGGATCCATACCACTTGAATTTCCATACCAGAAAGTATCCCTGTGGCCGTTTCAGAAAGAAGGACAAACCTGATTGATCGGATATATTAACCGATCAACGATCGTCGGCTTGCGACATGACCGAGAGCCGGCTCGGACGAGGATGAAACGCGGCGCGTCTCTTTAGGTGGTGCGACGAGGGACGTATCAACGCCGTCAATGCTCTCCTTACCCACTCTCCTTCAACGCCGCCAATTCTCACCAGAGAATTCGTCATCGCTGATCGCCGCATATTCAACCGGTTCGACGGATAAGACGCCGCACCTTGACCGTGAGGATTGGCCAAGTTCTTGTGTAGACTGCAACGAAACGATCCCGGATGCGTAGTCGGCGAGCACATACACCTCTTTCTCGTCTCTGGAATCTGGTGGCTACTAGGCTTCGAGACGGCGATAGATCTGTTCGGAGAAATAGATCTGGTGTCGATCGAGAACCGAAACAACTGCGTCTGCGGAGCCATATTGTAGAGATTTACACGAGTCGGCGACGAAGAACGGTGATGGTGATGGTGATGGTGATGGTGGTTGCTGAAGAAGGCCGACGATGGAGACGAGAAATTGGAGCTGGTGGATGAAGCGAAAGCCGAGGACGACGAAGACGACACGGTGTTAACGTAGGAGCCGCAGAAACGGCCTGACGGAGAGAGAGAGCGGAGCACAGGTCCGCTTGACCTAGTTCTCGACGATGTAGTTACCATTTCACTTTCAGGTATGTGAATCAAAGAAATATTTCATAGAGAAATAAGAAGAGAGAAGAAGAGAAGGGCTTTTTTTAAGGAGGGCCCGGAGGGTAGTTGGTTCGGCAAACCTAGCGAGTATGAGACGCCGAATTTATAGCTAAGAATGGGAATGGCATGGTTGTAAATACTTGGAAGATTTGAGACCTTTTTCGGCTTTGAGTAAATATATGTGGCGTTAGTTAACTTAACCATAGTTCAAGAGTCGGGTTAGGATTTCTTTCATCAACTTGGAGGTTTCTGCCGTTTTGGAGAAGAATCGGATTCTGATCCAACGGCTAAGAGGGGATGCATAAAATGTGCTTTTCTGGGCAATTGGAAAAGCTGCCACGTCATCGAATTCGAGAAACGGTCAGGTCCTATGTACTAAAATGCCCCTGTTAAGTCGTTGAATTATAAGATGCCACTGCCCGTAGTTTTGCCAAGGTCGTGTAATCCCCCGTACTCGTTTCACACACGGCGCTTTTACGATATTCCGCAACATATTTTACTACACTAATTTATATTTTAATTATTCTTCTTATAAATTCGCGAACAGAAATTTATATCATTTAAAATATATGATGTTAGCATGAATTTGAGGATTTTGGTCAAGATTTAAGGTTTTAGAATTGGATTTGAGAAATTATTTAAACTTTCGGTAGATTCTCTTAATATCGGACGTAAATAGATAATTGTTAGGTAAAAAAGTAGAGACGAAAAAAATAAAAAAACGGGACACCAAAGTAAGTGCATATGTCCATGGCTGAACTGTTATGATAAGTTGTCCCATATCGGTTATGACATGAATTTTGGGACTTGTATATGCGGTGTTGGACAACTCTTAAACTCTTAAACTAGCTTTTGGGATTAGTTAGGCCCAACTCATATTTGACATGAACAATAGAAGATTTTTACTGACATTTTATCAGTATTTATCTCACTATAACATAATTGTCGTATGAACAACTAGTATTAAATATCAGGGTTCTGATACCACTATTAGGATCAAACGTGGATAAATATCTGTTAGGTAATAAAATAGAGACGAACAAATGAAAAAAATAGGACACTAATGTTTTACGTGGTTCGGTAAAATGCCTATGTCCATGGGCAAACAATAGAAGATTTTTACAAATAATAGTAGAAGAAAAAGTTTAAATGATAGCAGTTCTTTGGAAAGACTAGAGACGATGGGAGTGATATTGAAAATAGAACTGAACAATGAGTCACATATTGTTCTGAAGAAATTGAAGAATCCCGACCAACTGAGATTTCGAAAACACGACTATGACGTTTAGATCGAGGGAGGAGAAAACGAGTATGACAAAATGACTTTATTGTGGAGGAAAATGTTGCTTATTATCTTCTATCTGAAGATGGAGAACCACTCACGTTTCGTGAGGCAGATCAATGAAAAGATACATCTCAGTTGATGACATCAATGGAAGAAGAGATAGAAGCACTTCACAAAAATAAGACATGGAATCTTGTTCCTTAACCATAAAGAAGGAAGGCAATCGGAAATAAAGAAGTCTTCAAAATAAAACGAAATTGCAATGATCAAATTGAAAGGTATCATGCAAGGCTATGGTAAAATAATTCTCTCAGAAAGAAAGGATCGATTTTAATGAAATCTTCTTACTTGTTGAACAATTAGTGCTACATTGGATATTCATCTTGAGTAGTTAGATGTTAAAATTGTGTTCCTTCATGGAGAACTTGAAGAATAAATATATATGCTCCAACCAGAAGGATTTATAACAGATTGAATGTAAATCCTTATGCGTACAATAAGAGATTTAGTGATGATGATTTCATCATTTTGTTGTTGTATGTTGATGACATGTTGGCAGACCCCAACAATGATCGTATTAAAGAATTGAAGGCTCAATTGGCTAGGGAGTTTGAAATGAAAGACTTGGGCTAAACAAACAAGATTTTGGGGATGCAAATTCACCGAGACAGAAATAATAGGAAGATTTGGCTTCCACAAAAGAACTATATCATCAAAATCTTGTGTCGTTTCAACATCCAAGATTGTAAGCCAATTTCTACTCATGTTCCTATTAATTTCAAGTTATCATCCGAGATGAGTTCTAACATAGAAAAAGAGATGATGGAGATGTCTTGAGTACCGTATGCATCAGCAGTGAGAAGTTTGACATTTTCCATAGTATGTACCATACGGACATTGAACAATTAGTGGGAGCAGTTAGTCAATATATGGTAAAACCTGGAGTTGAACATTGGAGTGTTCTAAAGAGGATCTTGTTGTATGATATAGTTAGAGCGCTTGGCATCTTGCAAAGAATCCAGCATTTCATCCAAGGACGAAATACATAAGGGTGCAATATAATTTTGTATGAGAAAAGATGGAGGAAGACAGTATGGATATTTAGAAAATCCACATAAAGGAATACAATAAACAGTGGAAAAATTTATTTGGTGTCGATCTTCTATGGGTCTAGCGAAAACCTAAACAACATGATAAAGGCGAAGTGGAAAGGAAGAAGGAATACAAAAAAAAGTGATTTTAAATGAGAGAATAAAGAAAACTATTCTAAAATCAGTTTTGACCAAAATTAAAGGTTGGCACCGACAATTATCGAATTTTGGTTCAAAGTAATGGGTCTCACATCATTCCGGCGGACCCCATATTTATTTTTTGTCGGAATTTTTTCTATATAAGGAGGGGTTTTGGAGAGTTTAAAACCATCCCAAATCACAAAACAAGAAGAAGAGAAAAAAAAAAGAGAAAAAGTATTTTCTAGTTTTTAAGGTTCTTCTTTTAGTTCTTTAAGAGAGTATTTCTCGTAATTGTAAGAGAGAAATACCGGTGTTTTCTCCTTACAATTTGAGAGAAGTGTTGTAATTTATTCAGAGTCAGTAAAAACCTTCTATTGTTTTCCTGTGGACGTAGGCATTTTGTCAAACCACGTAAAATTGCAGTGTCCCACTTTTCCATTTTTCTTGTTTCTACTTTGTCGCCTAACAATTATTTATCCATGTTCGATCCTAACAGTTTTTATATGAAAGGACCTCATATATCAATATTTATCAAATCAAAAGCATGTTTAGATTTTTTGTTATATGAAAGAAGGAAAAATATGGTTGTTTAGTTTGAAGACACATAGAAAGCGAACGTATGAATCAATATTTGACATATCAATTGATTTTTATGAAAAAAAAGATGTTGAAATTAACATTCGAAGGATGACCAAATCTAAAATGTTAAAGAGACATATAAAAATAATAAAGAAGATATGCATAAAAGGGTTTTCAAGAAAATAAAAAATGTTGATAGATTTGTCTTTTCTACATAAAAACATGAGTAAAGTCATGAGTTAAATAAGCAATAAAAGTCAAAGAGACATAATAACTATAATTCTTAGTGGGAGCATTATTACAAATTTTAGATTTAGGGACGAAATCTTCGGATGGATTTTGATTCGTCTCTAAATTCCAGACAAAAATTTCAGTATGTATGTCCTTAAATTTTAGACGAATTTTAATTCGTTCGTAATTTGTAAACGGACTTCCATTAATGCCTAATCTTCGGACATATTAATGACTCATCACTAATTTATCTCTAATTTTCAGACGGATTAAAGACTCACCACTAATTCGTCCATAATTTCTGGACAGATTAAAAACTCACCACTAATTCGTCCCTAATTTTCGAACGGATTATGGACTCATTCTATAAGTTTTTATTTATTTTTTATATTTTTTTATTGGGAAAAAATTTTGGATGATCGACAAATATCCTTCCGAAAATTAGGGAAGGATTTTCATGGTCGTCCATTTTTTTACAAAAAAATTAATTTTTATTAACTTTTTTTTTCAAAAAAATTAAAAATTTTGAAAATTATTAAAACAAATAACTAAAAAATTATAGATTCCATCCCTAATTCGTCCGAAATTAGGGAAAAATTTATTTAATCTATCTAGAGTTTGTTACAAAAAATAAAAAAATAGAAAAATAGAAAAATAGAAAATTATTAAAAATAAAATAAAAAAATAGAAATTATAGAAACCGTCTGAAATTATGAAATTTAAGATTAGAAATTGCATCGAAAAGGAATAATATGAATAGAGAATAGAAAGAAGTAGAGGAGGAAGAAAGAAAGAAGAGGGAGAAGGAGACGACGACGACGACGACGGGGGAGGAGGAGGAGACTACGACTGCGGCGGTGAAGGAGGAGTAGGTGATGGCGGTGGTGAAGTAGGAGGCGACGGTGACAGTGGTGACAGTGCAGGAGACGATGGCGACAGTGACAGTGGAGGAGGCGACGACACAACGACAATAGAGGCAGGTTTTTTAATTTAATTTTTTATTTTTAAATTTTTTATTTTTATGTTTCGGAAAATTTTATGTTTTTATGTTTCAGAAAACATAATTTTTTATGTTTCTAAAAATTAAAAAAAATTATACGTCCGGATGTTTCGGACTGATTTAGCCATTCGGAATTTCGAACAAATTTCGGACGAATATTAATTAGCAACGTTCATTTACAAAAAAAATGTCTAAAAAATGTTTGGAAACCATTTTCGAGACGAATTAGGGAGAGAATTTGCTGTCCGAAAATCCAATATTTCTAGTAGTCGAACAACACTAATTAAAATGAATTGAAACGAAGGTAAATGTATAAAACCCAAAAGAGAATATATGATATTGTGATTGCTCTTATGTGTATAACGCGCATATGTATATCATTTGGTAAGATGTCATTCAAAGCAGAAGTATCAGAATAGATTAGAAAGTAAAGAAATATTATTGTAAACATGAACATTTGCACATGTATCAGTTATTCTAAAAGATTTAGGAATATCAAAGTTGCGATCACCATAGGAATAAAGGACATAGTTGAAGATGTGATTACTATTATTTAGGATGATTTTAAGTTGGTTAGGATATTCTTTAGGTGAAAAAATTTGACACGTGTCGGCGTGCGAATACCAAACTAAGATGATATACTATTTGATTTAGTGTTATGTAAGAAAATCATGTGTTGGTGGTACTAGTACTAGATTAGAGGTCAATGTCCTAGATAATCTTGAAACACAACGTTAGCATGAGGAAAAAAGTTAGGAAAAGGAGTACAAGGTCTAGAAATACATGAATGAGGTAATCTAAACCCAAAAGAATAGCCATCATGAAGCCCATAACATTTAGTTACTAGATGGTCTTTCATTCTATAAACCCGCGAATTCGAGTTTGGGGTCGGGTTTTTTCACTCTCACAAATGGATATCCGCGGATACCGGAGTATTTATATAAATTTATGAAATATCATTAATTTTTATGATAATGAGGAAAATACATTGGTGTGGTATGAGTCGGATATCCGAACCCGATCAGAACCCGAACTAATACATGCTTTCATACTAAAAAAATTCGAGTTCGGATATTCGCTGGGTATCTAGTTTATTGTTTAGGTACCCAAACTTCGGATACCTGCGTGTCAGGGATTCAAGTTTGAATACTAAATTGACTATCCGTTCGGATTCGGACCCTAAAAAATCCAAATACCCAACCTATACCCACTATTAGAGGGATATATGTAAATATTCCTTTGTGATTATCTTTACTTATCTGTACTAGGTTTCCTATTTTCATGACATTAGGTTTTGGTATTTGTAATTATAAAATCTTGGCTGATAAATGAGAAACGACAAACAATTCCGAAAACCTATTATGGTATCAGAGCCCGACGGTGGCTACAGATTTTGAATTCACGTTCCTCTCTTTCTCTGATCGACAGCGACGATGTCTTCCGAAGATGAGACCTCGCCGCAACATGGAACCGCGGCCGGTTCCCGATCCTCGCAGAGATCCGTGACCGGATCTCAACCAGAACAGATTGCAAAGGAGACCACGACCGTGTCTCCATACGCTCTTCATCCCGCCGATCATCCCGGGATGGTGCTGACGAACCTTGAGCTATCCAATGACAATTACGAACGATGGGCTGATTCGATGCGGAATGCGTTGAGTGCCAAAAAGAAATTGATGTTTGTTAACGGAGAAGTACCCAAACCTCCGTTGCACTCTCCTGCATACGAGGATTGGATTGCAGTCAATTCGATGGTTGTGGCGTGGATAATGAATACCATATCACCCACAATACGATCGTATTTCGCTTACACAAGTGAAGTTAAGATGCTTTGGGATAATATACGGAAGAGAATGTTGATTGGCAACCGATCGAGAGTGCATCAGTTGCGCACGGACATTGCGAATAGCAAGCAACAACCGGGGCAGGTTGTGGTCGACTATTACGGTAAACTACAAACCATGTGGCAAGAGCTTGCAAACTACAAGCCCTTGAAGACGTGTTGTTGTGGCGGAAAGTGCAAACTTCACTCTGATTTGGTCGCGGAACGCGAGGAGGAGTGCTTGAGCCAGTTCTTAATGGGTCTCGATAATTCGAAATCCGGACATGTGCGGACCACGATTGTTAGCATGAAGACTCCGCCCGATACAGATGAAGCATATTCTATTATCTTTGAAGCTGAGCGCCAAATGTCTCTGCTCGGAATGCAGGACCAGCGCACCAGTTCTCTTGGGTTCTCGGTGGCGTCTGCTCCTCATTCTTCGGCAGCGGCAGTTAAGACTCGAGATGACTCGATCTCGTGTTCTCATTGCGGGAAATCGGGACATACCTCCAAGGAGTGTTACAAGTTGCATGGTTACCCGTAATGGTGGGGAAAGAGATCACGCAGCACTCGGGGCCGAGGTAGAGGCTTTGTTTTTCATGACAGGGGACGTGGTCGCGGGTCGACCAATACCGTTCAGAGTACGGCAGCTTCCTTATCGACACGGCAGGGCAGTGAACCGAGTACGTTTCCCGGTCTGAACTCGGAGCAATACCAACAGCTGCTGAATTTGTTGAATAACCAGAAAACTGGTTCTTCAGATCGTCTTTTGGGTATGGTCTTCTCTGATTTCATTATTGACTCTGGTGCGTCTGATCATATGACTGGTGATGTTTCCTTGCTTCGGAATATTCGTCCTATTTTGGCACATCCAATTGATCTTCCAGATGGATCTCACACCGAGGCAACACAGATCGGTGATTTAGCGCTCACCGCGGATTTGTTACTTCGTGATGTCTTATACGCTCCCTCCCTCACGTGCAACCTCATTTCTGTGGCTAGACTGCTATAGCAACAGTCTTGCTATATCACGTTTTCTGATCGGATTTGTGTGATACATGATCGTTCTACGAGGATCCCGATTGGAGTGGGTGAAGAACTTAACGGGGTGTTTAAGTTTCGGTGCAGAAAACCAGTTTCAGCCTTCATGATCTCGGCCGAAAATAAGCAGGAGCTGTGGCATCGGAGATTTGGACATCCCTCGGACAAGATTATGTCCCGCTTATCTACGATTCTAGATTTTGGATTTAGTTCTTCTCATTCTCCTTGCGACATTTGTTTTCGAGCCAAACAAACTCGAAGTGTTTTCCCGACAGTAGGAATAAAGCCGAGTTTTCTTTTGAGCTTATTCATTGTGATGTTTGGGGTCCTTATCCCGTCCCTAGGAAGCATGGCGAACGTTATTTCTTAAAGATAGTTGATGACTATTCTCGTGCTACATGGCTTTATCTTCTACAGGCTAAGAGTGAGGTGGCATCATTATTACAGAATTTTTGCAGCATGGCGGAAAGGCAATTTGGCAGACAAGTAAAAGTCGTGCATAGTGATAACGGAGGAGAATTTTTAGTCCTTCGGTCTTTCTTTGCTACGCAGGGAATTATTCATCAGACCTCGTGTGTTGACACTCCTCAACAGAACGGGAGAGTTGAAAGGAAACATCGTCACATTCTGGATGTTGCACGTTCTCTCCGTTTTCAGGCTCATCTCCCGATCGAATTTTGGGGGGATTGTGTCTTGACAGCAGTGCACCTTATCAATCGCACGCCCTCTCTTTTGCTAGACGGAAAAACTCCTTATGAGATGTTGTTTTCTAAGCCTCTACAATTTGACCAGTTTCGAGTTTTTGGTTGTTTGTGCTACGTGCACCACAAAACCGCTCATCGGGACAAGTTTGGAGATCGTGGGAGAAAGTGCATTTTTGTTGGCTATCCGGAGGCCAAGAAAGCTTGGCGGGTTAATGATTTGGAGGCTGAAGCTTACTTGTACTCTCGGGACATTGTATTTTATGAAGATATTTATCCGTTTGCTCAGACGCCGATGCGCACTCACTCGCCACCCGTATCGAAGGACTTACAGTCATGCCCGTCGCTTGCTCATATTGGCGATTTCTTTGGTTTCTATTTCAGTCCGGCGTCCGAGGACAGGGGGAGACAGGTAATGGCTCCAAGTAATGCTCCGTGTGCATCGGCCTCAAATGTCTCTGTCCCCGGTACAAATTTGGGTACAGCAGTTTTACCTCCTGTTTCTCCCGCATCTCCTGAGTCTATACCTTCGCCCGAGCAAGCTCTGGTCACTTCTGACTCCTCTGCGATAGCTACACACTCCTCACCCGGTTCGACAGATCCTCCATCAGCTCGTCTCGGTCGAGGACACCGCCAGAAATATCCCTCTGTTCTGCTTCGTGCTTACGTCACCAACGCCGTAATATCTTCCGTTCCAGTAACAACATCTCCGACGGATCTACCATATTCTATCTCTCACTATGACTCGTGCACTGGTTTTTCCTCTGCTCACAGAACATTTCTCGCGGTTGTCGCTGATTCACGCGAGCCACAATCTTACAACGAGGCCATACGCAATCCGAAATGGAAGGAAGCTATGAAAGCTGAGATCGACGCATTACAGAACAATGGAACCTGGACGTTGTAGTCCTTAACACCCGGAAAGAAACCCATTGGATGCAAATGGGTCTACAAGATTAAGCACAAAGTTGACGGGAGTATTGAGGCATTACAAGGCACGTCTCGTAATCCTTGGAAATCATCAGAAAGAGGGAGTAGATTATAATGAGACGTTTGCCCCGGTGGTTAAAATGACCACGGTCCGTATCTTCTTGGCCGTCGCAGCGATCCGGCAATGGGAGGTCCATCAAATGGACGTTCACAACGCTTTTCTGCTTGGAGATCTTAATGAAGAGGTATATATGCGGTTGCCTAATGGTTTTGATTCTCCGGACACCAATCTCGTTTGTCGGCTGCACAAATCGCTTTATGGCCTTCGCCAAGCTCCGAGATGTTGGTTCGATAAGTTCACTACGGTTTTGCTATGGTTCAGATTCACCAGGTCCTATGCCGATTACTCTCTTTTCTGTTATGACAAAGATGGGATGCGTCTCCATGTTCATATATATGTTGATGCTTTACTCATTGGTGGTAACGATCCCGTTTTCCTCTCTACTTTCAAGGACTATTTGCATCGGTGTTTTTACATGAAGGATCTCGGGAGGCTAAAATATTTTTTAGGAATTGAAGTAGCTCGTGGACCCAAAGGCATCTTGTTGTCTCAACGGAAGTACACTTTGGACATTGTTTCAGAATGTGGATTTCTTGCAGCAAAACCGGCTCATTCTCCACTTCAGCAGAATCATAGATTGGCGACGTCCACGACTCCTTTCCTCGTTGATCCGGAACCATACAGAAGGCTTGTTGGCCGTTTGGTTTACTTAACCATCACTCGCCCTGATCTGGCGTATGCAGTCCATACACTAGCGCAGTTCATGCAATCGCCAACATAGGACCATTGGGATGCCGCGGTCCGTGTCGTCAAGTATATCAAAGGCAGCCCGGGTCAGGGAATTATGCTCAAAGCCGACAGTGATCTCTTTCTTTCGGCATTTTGCGACTCGGATTGGGGCACAGATCCACATCGTCGACGATCACTGGCTGGATATATAGTGTTTCTCGGTCAGTCTCCTATCTCGTGGAAGACAAAGAAACAACCAACGCTCTCATCTTCTTCTGCAGAGGCCGAATATAGGGCTATGGCGTACACGTGTCGCGAGCTCAAGTGGATACGAGAAATTCTTCGAAATTTCGGCCTAGACCTACCTCCTGCACACTTGGCGTGTGACAGTCAAGCGGCATTATACATTTCTGCAAACCCGGTTTATCACGAGCGTTCGAAGCACATCGAGATCGACTGTCACTACGTCCGAGATGAAATCACGGCTGGTCGAATTTCTACTTCTCATTTACGCACGACGGAGCAATTGGCGGATATCTTCACAAAGGCGCTAGGACGACAACAATTCACGTATCTTCTTCGCAAGTTGGGCATTCGAAATCTACATGCTCCAACTTGAGGGAGAGTATTAGAGGGATATATGTAAATATTCCTTTGTGATTATCTTTACTTATATGTACTAGATTTCCTATTTTCATGACATTAAGTTTTGGTATTTGTAATTATAAAAGCTTGGCTGATAAATGAGAAACGACAGACAATTCCGAAAACCTATTACCCACCACTAGTTGCAATCACATTTGCTACATTAACAAGTAATAAATTCTCTAAACTCCTAAGACCACTAATATAAATTTTGTAAATCATATTCAATTCCATATATTTATGGTATATTACTTTGACACAAATGACGAGACAAGTTTTTCCCACATGATATGGACCCAAACATTAGAATATATCAATACGAAATAATCATTAGCTTTATTCAAAGTGTGTAGAAAATGATACCTGGAGATGATAGACATCACAAATGATGTTTTTATTTAAAACAATATTTCTAAATCCATCAAAGTAGATAAATATAGCTAATCTTTTTACAAAGATGTCTGAATCGAGGATTTCAAAGGTTGTTTTTAATATAAAAGTACCGTTTGAGTTTGCACATTTACCCTCCAAAATTCGATCACATTTCTAGACGGATTTTGCGGACTGAAAGAGCCGTCTCTAAATTTAGGAACGGATTAGGAACGTCTTAAGGATCGAAAAATAAACCTGCTTTAATTCGTCCACAAATTTGCAGATCGCAGAGTAGTCCCTAAGTCGTCCGTAATTGCAGACGGATTCAGGACTAGTTTCACGGGCGTCCACAATTTGCGGACGGAATCACCATCCTCTGGAAATTTGCGGATGGTATAGCCATCTGTCCGCAAATTGCAGACGTATTCGGAACTGTTCGTCGGGAAATATTTGTTTTAATCCGTAATCCATCCATAATCGGTCTAAAACTTTTCTATTTAATCTCTCCTCTTCTATCTGTTTCTCACACATAATTCTCATATATTTCTCTACATATCTTGTTATCGTTTCTGATTATAATGGAATCGTCGTCGAGATCGAATATTTTTGTTTCGAGACAGTGGATGTATAGAAGAATTGATCTGGAAACTCAAGGTGTACCGAAGGAGTTTGTAGAAGGCATTACACAGTTTATGACGATGGCGACAAATCAACAAGTTTATAGAGAAAACGTTAAGTTGGTTTGTCCATGCATCAAATGAAAAAAATGAAAAATTCGTTAATGAGAGAACCGTTTGGAATCATCTCTATTTAAAAGGGTTTACTCCAAATTATTTTATTTGGTTATCTCATGGAGAGAATTTTGCACCATGACCTAGTAATGTTGTGGAAAATTTAGTAGGGGTATTGTACATCATGAAGTATCTGAGACTTTTCAAGATGTAGAAATGATCCCTTATGTAGAAATGGTGCAATGCATTCGTTGAAAAAAAACGAAGATTAAAATATTGAAGAAGATCCGAATGAAGAAACAAAAAGTTTTTTTGAAATGTTAGAAAGTGTTAGGCATCCACTTTATGATGGTCATAGAAGTGGTCTTTCACGGTTGTCTTTATCTGCACGGTTGAAGAATTTGAAGACTGAAAATGATCTTTCTGAGAATTGCATGGATTCTATATCGCAATTAGTAAGAAATTATTTGCCCGAAGATAATAATACAGTCGAGTCATATTGTGAAACAAAGAAGATGATGAGATCATTGGGTTTATTGCCATATCAAAAGATTGATGTTTGCCAAGACAACTGTATGATTTTTTGGAAAGAAATTTCGGATTTGATCAGTTGTCGATTTTGTGGAAAAGATCGATTTTATTTGACAAGAAATGGAAAATCGGTCTCGTTTCGTCGTATGTGGTATTTTCCAATTACAGAAAGGATAAAAAGATTGTATTAATCAGAGAAGACCGCAAGCGACATGAGATGGCATGCTGAACATTCAAGTCCTGACAGAGAAATGTGTCATCCCTCAGATGATGAGACGTGGAAACACTTTAACAAGGTATATCCTGATTTTGCAACTGAGAGTCGAAACGTTTATTTAAGCCTTTGCACTAATGGTTTTAATCCATTCGGGATGTCTGGGAGAAATTATTCGTTGTGGCCAGTTATTATGACCCCGTATAATTTGCCACCAGATATGTGCATGAAGCATGAGTTTTTGTTCTTAACAATATTGATTCCCAGGCCTAATCATTTGAAAAGAAGTTTGGATATATTTTTTCAACCAGTGATTGAAGAATTGAAAGAATTATGGAAAGGAGTTCCAGCGTACCACGTTTAAAGACGATGACAATAAGTGATTTTCTAGCTTATGGTATGCTATCTGGATGGACAACGCATGGTCGATTGGCTTGTCCATATTGCATGGGGAAACAGACGATTTTTCAATTGAAATATGGACAAAAGACGACTTGGTTTGATTGTCATCGCCGTTTTCTTCCTCCTGATGATACACTACGACACCACAAGAGGAATTTCAAAAAGAATATTGTTGTGCAGAAATCTCCTCCTCCAGTTTTGACCGGCAAAGAGATATTGTATGAATGAATTCTTGCTTTGGGTATTCCTAGGAGTATAGATTGCGGAGGGAACAATCATCCGAGAATTGATGGTTATGGAATTACCCATATTTGGTACAAGAAGAGTATATTTTGGGATCTGCCGTATTGGAAAAATCTGAAGCTTTGCCACAATCTTGATGTCATACACATAGAGAAATTTTTTTCGATAATATCATCAATACTGTACTGAATGTCACAGGAAAAACGAAAGGATAACATTAAATCACGGAAGGATCTAGCAAAGTATTGCTCACGGAAGAAGTTACATATAAGTGGAGAAAGTAAAGCTCCAGATCCAATATTCAGATTTTCAAATGATGAGAAATATAAATTGTTGAAATGATTGAAGGAAGACGTGAAATTTCCTGATGGTTATGCATCTAACATCGAGAGGTGCGTCGATATTCATGGAGAAAAGTTATCAGCGATGAAAAGTCACGATTGTCATGTATTCATGCAAAGACTACTTCCCATATGTTTTTCTGAATTGATGGACAAACATTAACACAAAGCAATTGGAGATATATTGATTATTTTATATAGTATAATTAGTGATTAATAATTTACAGATATATCAATTGTAAAATAAACTAATTAATACTTGAATTTTCAGGTATTGGCATATTTTTCCGAGATTTATGTACGAGAAACTTAAGTGTAGATGTGGTTCGTAAATTTAAAAATAACATAGTTACTGTACTACACAACTTGGAGAAGATTTTTCCACCATCATTCTTCGATGTTATGGAGCATCTGACAGTTCATCTACCACACGAAGCCGCATTAGGAGGTCTAGTTCAATTTCGTTGGATGTATCCATTCGAGCGATTTATGTTCTATTTGAAGAAAAAAACCAAACAAAAAGCTCGTCCAGAGGGTTCAATTATGGAACAATACGTGAATGAGGAGATATCGTTCTTCACTTCTTACTACTTCGAGCCACATGTTCAAACGCGAAGTAGAAATCCATACATATGTTTGATGGTGGTGCGGCATTTTCATATCCAGTACCAAATGTTCCAGATATATTTTGCGGAGTTGGTTGAACAGCTGGTAAGGCGAAGGATCTATGGCTATCACAACGAGCTCTACACATCACACATACGTATGTTTTACTCAACTGTGAATATCTACGGACTTTTAAAAGGTAACATCCTATAAATATAGATTCAATTGCGTATGCGTATTTTATTTGTAATATTAACATAATTTTTCTGACATTTTTCAGGATGTTTGATGAAGTATTGAAGAATACATATATGACTATTGATGAATCTCAACTCCAAGAACATAAAAAAAGATTTCTCCACATGAATAAGACAATATGTAAGTAAATGGTAGATATAATATTGTTAAAGGAAGAGATTTCTCCACATGGATAAGACGTGTTATCGATTATTGTTTCATTTTGTAATGCAGATTGAGATTGGCAATCATCCGTTATGGCTACGCGATCTTGTTAAAGGACCAACTGTAAAACTTACGAGTTGGCCAATGTATTTTACACGTGGTTACAACTTTCATACTCACGAGCACAAAAAATTGAACTCAACTATGAACTATGGTGTATGTGTGAAAGGTGAAAGCTATTGTGAATCGACCGACAAACCTGATTTTTATGGGATTTTGAAAGATATTTTGCAATTGGAATATCCAGGTATCATTACTAATCCAAAAAATTTCTTTTCGATACCACGTATAATATTTTTGAATATATTGACTTATATTTTCCATTTTGTAAAGGTTACGTCGGTCTAAGAGTGATGTTATTCCGATGTGATTGGTTTGATCAAATAAACGGTGGCGGAACAAGAATTAACAAATTAGGCGTCATAGAAGTTAACTCTACACGAAGATATGCAAAATACGAGCCTTTTATTCTTGCGTCAGAAGCCGATCAAGTTTATTACGTTTCCTATCCACATATGAGACAATCTTCAGGTTGGCGTTTCGCAATGAAGATACTTCCGATGGGTAAATTTATCGACAACACAGAAGAATAACAATTGGCCATGCAACAACAAACCACCGAGATTGTTGCTATTGATGAAGTTACAATTGAAGCATTGGCACATGGTGAAGTCGAAGAAATTGAAGATGAAGAGATAGAAGGAAACGAAGAAGATGAAGAATTTGAATCAAATTCAGAAACACAAGAATCGACGGAAGAATATGTGACTCTAAAGATGATTAATGTTAACTTGTTATCAAATATTAAAGAATTGTTATTTTTAACTTTATATTGAATCAACGAAATATATATATATATATATATATATAAGTTTTTATGAATTGTTCTCGTCTCGGCCCTCGGTCGGTTCCCGTTACTCGCGGAATTTATATATCGGTCGGTTTCTGTTACTCGCGGAATATATAAATCGGTCGGTTCCTGTTACTCGCGGAATATATATATATATATCGTTCGGTTCCCGTTCCTTGTGGAACATATATAAGGTTTTATGAATTGTTCCCTCGATCGATTTCCGTCTCTCGATCGATTCTCGTCCCTTGGTCTGTTCTCGTTCCTCGTGTTAGGATGAATTGCGGACGATACTAGTTGCGGACGGCATCAGGACGAGGCCTTGAATCCGTCTGTAAGTTATGGATGGGTCTCGTATTCTATTCGGAATCAGTCTAGAATTTTCGGACGGGTCGTGACATTCGTCCGGAATCAGTCTGGAATTTCCGGATGGGTCACGGCATCCGTCCGCAATCGGTCTGGAATTAGAGACGGGTCGTGGCATCCGTCCACAATCAGCCCGGAATTTAGGGACGGGTAGCGGCATCCGTCTGCAATCGGTCTGGAATTAGGGACGGGTCACGACCCCATCCGCAAATGTTTATAGATTCCCGTCCATAGTTTCATTTCCTCATTTTCTCTCCAACCGAAAACCTTGCCTAGCCGCCGCCCGTCACCTCGTCCAGCCGCCGCCGTCGCCTCGTCCAGCCACCGCCCGTCACCTCGTAGGTAAGGGTTCTGTTTTCATTTCGTTTCGTGTTCGTTTAAGCATTTACCATTTTGAAACTTACCGTTTACTTTCAGCTGTTGGCGTTCCGGCGACTGTCCAGCCCGCCCTTCCGTGTTCAGCCCCCCACGTGTCCGTGTTCAGCTCGTCGCCTGTTCGTTCAGGTATATTTTCGGCTGTCCCTTTAAACGACACATGATTTTATCTAAATGAACCATGATTTAGTCTAAACGAACCATTTTGATAAGTATCCAATTTATTAGATAATATGTATCGATTCCATTTTGAGATTATAGTGGATGAATAGATATGTACATAAGGTGTTCGATGAAATGTCTAAGAAACTATTAGTAAGTTAAGTTATGTCTAAGAAATTTGTATTACTATCATTAATGTCTAAGAACCATATATTAAGTTATGCCTAAAAAGTTGTAATTTAAGGTGTTCGATGAATAGATATGTACATAAGGTGTTCGATCAATAGATATGTACATAAGTTGTAATTTAAATATGTATTGAGTTTGTGACTTATTGTTATAATTATTATTAAGTTATTTCGTTTAAAAAACATTTATTAAAAATATATATTAAGTTATATGTTTTTTAAAATTAAAAACATATATGTTAAATTATGTGTGGTTTTAGAATTATATTAAAGTTAATTAATGTTTAATTAGAAATTAAAAATTTTAAAATAAACATTGAACTAAATTTTTATATAATATTTTAAATTACAATTTTAGTATGTCGCATCGCGTTGGAAGAGGCGGTAACACCAGAAACCGTTCAAAATCTGAGAAAAATGCTAATGGTCTACAACACCAGAGACAATCGGATACGGTATTTTCGGATTTTATTAATCCAAATTTATTTCTGAACACTGGATCGACATAATATATGACGTATCCCTTTTATCAGCAGATGCCACCGCCGGTCGAGCAATTGATGCATCACGAGCCTCCGCTGCATGAGGAACCAACGGTGGAAGAGCTTTTAGCGATGGATGAGAAAAGACGCGAACTTCCTCGTATAGATCCGGATCCTTCATCCGGTGCACTGTAACACCCCCACCCTGGAACAACCTCGGGACTAGGAGTGTCCACCATCACCGCCAAGAGGTGGCTACACGTGTCATCGCTCAAACACATTTATAAAATAAATATAAATGATTTATTCCGAAATAAGAGTGGTCCGGACCAAATAGCAAAACAAATATGTAAATATCATAGTCACGATAAATAAAATAAATACGAAATGCAAAATAAAACTCATCGAGACCTCGTGCACGCCTGTCCCATCAGTCCGCTGTGAGCCTTCATATTGCTGCTCAACCTCATTACTTTTTCTCCTCGCCATATCCTGTCCATCCACGATAGCCCACAAATAGGGGGAGTACGAAATATGCACTCAATGAGATCAATACGTGTACGTACTCTGTGCCACGTATTCTCCCGCTCGAACTGAATATCATAAAATAATGGTATATCCAAAGTCTAAACTAAAGATATACAGATAACTGTACCCAAACCGACTGAGTATCCAAAATCTAAGACTAGTACCACACTGAATCATAACGTACAGAGTCCACATGACTCTAGCTCGGGCATACGCTCGCAAAGTCCAAAGCACCCTAGCATACTGAAAATCTCGCAAGGTCACAACGTACCCAAGCTATCAGTACACTACACTAAAAATCTCGCAAGGTCACAACGTAGCCCAGCTATTAGTACACACTGAAAATCTCGCAAGGTCACAACGTACCCCAGCTATCAGTACAGTACACTGAAAATCTAGCAAGGTCACAACGTACCCCAACTATCAGTACACTACACTGAAAATCTCGCAAGGTCACAACATACCCCGGCTATCAGTACCATATAGCGCTCCGTCGCTCGAAAGGTTCCACAACCCCAACACGGTACGACGCTGTCAGATCCACTAATCTGACTAACTCGACGCTCCGTCGCTCGCAAGGTTACCACAACCCCAGCATGGTATGACACCGGCCCCGATCCAAGTGTCGCAATACTAACGTCATCGACCCGATACTCCTCACGTGACAACTCTCACCGACGCGCTCGCACACGTCTTCTTTCGAAGGTTCGAGTGTGAAATCACCCGATCGAGCACACTAACAAGATATTCACTCGGTTTGAACATCGAACCCAAATATCGACGTTCTCTGACCCCAACAATTGGTCGCACGTCAATTCTCTAGATCATCTCTAGTCACTTATACACTCAAATACTTATCATCAATTCTCATACGACAAATTTAGGGTTTTAATCCAATTCCACTTGTAACGTCTCATTTTTTCCATTATGATCCTATAAATTCTATCGTGATCATGCCTCATTTTAAAAATATAATCTCTTCCATAAATCGATCACAAATCCGAAATTAGGATGGAGAAAATCATCTTCTTAGCTTCCCTACGATTTGACGATTCTGTATAATATTGCTAGCAACAACACCAACCAATTTTTCCTATTATAGATCCATTAAATTCCATAAATTTCCATAAAATGAATCTTCGAATTAAGGGAATAATCACAACAATTATTTAGAGATTTACCAAAATCGCTATTAGAATCCCCCCACGAAAAACGTGATGAAAAATTGAAGGTTCTTCTCCAATCTATCTTTTTTCCTTTTTCTCTTCTTCTTTCTTCTTCTTGTGCACTTTGGTATAGATTAAATTTAAATTTAAATTTGTAACTAATTAATAAATCAAGTCTTAATTTATTTTTAATTTTTTAATAGGTTTGGTATTAAACAGCTTAATCGTCATATAACAAAGACGATAAAAGCTGATTATGATCGTCCATGTTATAATTGGACGTGAACTTATCCCGAAATAAAGGAATGGTGGTGGAAAGCTTTCGTGGTACTTTTTTGTTAATCACAACAATTATTTAGAGATTTACCAAAATCGCGATTAGAATCCCCCCCATGAAGAACGTGATGAAAAATTGAAGGTTCTTCTCCAATCTATCTTTTTTTTCCTTTTTCTCTTCTTCTTTCTTCTTCTTTCTTCTTTTGTTTTTTTTCTCTCGGTTGGAACAACCCACGTACGACTGCCCCTCTTCTCTCTTTTAATATTTTAAAACCCTAATAACTAATAATATAATTATATATATATATATATACATAAGTGTGATCGGTTCCACCGACTTACACCCATTTGACTAGGTCTCACAATTCTCCCCCTCTATAAAAGAATTCGTCCTCGAATTCAATGTATCTGATTCTCAACGCCAGCATCTGTATTCAATGAATGGAAGAACCATAAATCTCATCTTTAAATAACTCGGGATACTCATGTCTCATATCCTCCTCTAATTCCCATGTTGCTCCTTCCACGCCATGATGTTCCCACACAACTTTTATCATCGGAATTTGTTTACGCCTCATCTGTTTTACTTGGTGATCCACAATGCGTATTGGACGTTCTTTATATGTTAAGTCCTTCCTCAAGGTTTTTGGTGGCTCTACAAGTATCTTCTCTGGTACTGATAAACACTTACGCAACAACGATATATGAAACACACAATGTATTCCCTCAAAAGATGAGGGAAGCTCCAATCGATAGGCCACTACTCCAATTCGCTCAAACACTTTAAACGGTCCCGTGAACCTTGGCGATAGCTTGTTCACTCGACTCCCACCTGATGTCCTCGCCTCGCTTGAATTCGTAAATACACCATATCTCCAACGTTAAACTCAACATCCTTCCTTTTTAGATCAACATAACTCTTCTTACAATCTTGAGCCGTCTTCATCTTCATTTTAACAATACTTATCTTTTCCATAGTCTCCTCGACCATCTCTGCTCCGAAGATAGATCTCTCCCCCACTTTAGTCCAGCACAAGGGTGTACGACATGGTCGTCCGTATAAAGCTTCATATGGTGGCATCCCAATGCTAGCATGATAGCTATTGTTGTATGCAAACTCAAAGAGTGGTAAATCATTCTCCCAACTACTAGGCCACTCCAACGCACATGCTCGTAATAGATCCTCAAGCGTCCTTATAGTTCTCTCAGATTGTCTGTCTGTCTGTGGATGATATCCGGTGCTCATGCGCAATTTGGTTCCTAACTCTTTTTGAAACGCCTGCCAAAGACGTGAGGTGAATCTCCCATCTCGATCTGAAACAATGCTTGATGGAACCCCATGCAACTTCACAATTTGTGCAATATATATCCTTGCTAGCTGATTCACATCAAAAGTCTTCTTTATCGGAATGAAATGAGCTGATTTAGTTAGTCGATCCACGACTACCCATATAGCATCCTTACCACTTTGCGTCCTTGGAAGGCCCATCACGAAATCCATGGTAATATGATCCCATTTCCATTCGGGGATTGGTAGACTTTGTAATTTCCCGCTTGGTACTTGTTGCTCCGCTTTAATTAATTGACACGTTGGACATTTTGCTACCCATCGAGCAATGTCCTTCTTCATCCCTGGCCATTGATAAAGCTGGTGAACATCCCGATACATCTTCGTCGATCCCGGATGAATGGAAAACTTAGATTGATGAGCTTGGCTCAAAATCTCTTCTCTGATCTCTTGATCCTTCGATACACAAACTCGACCACTAATCATCATTAGACCGTCTTCCCTGATCTGATACAACTTGTACCTCGGGTCTTGCTGATTATTACGAATCTTCTGTAACCTCTCATCGAATAATTGTGATGTACGAATTCTACTCAATAGACCAGCCTAATTTACGGCTTGCAAACCGACATTCTCGGACTCAGTCTGCACTGCCTCTAGTCTCAAAGCACTTATCTGGCTAATCAAATCCCCAAATTCTTGCATAGCCGAAACCTCAACTCTTTTACAGCTCAACGCATCTACAACAACATTTGCCTTTCCCGGATGGTACGCGATGTCCACCTCATAGTCTATGACAAACTCCATCCACCTTCTCTGTCGCAGATTCAACTCTAGTTGCGTAAATATGTACTTTAGATTCTTGTGGTCCGTAAAAATCTATACCTTCTCCCCGTAAAGATATGCCCTCCAAATCTTTAACGCGAAGACCACAGCTGCCATCTCTAAATCATGAGTCAGATAAATCTCTTTATGCTCACGTAACTGCCTTGACGCATAAGCAATCACGTGATCTCCCTGCATAAGTACACATCCTAATCCCGTCTTTGACGCATCCGTGTAGACTATGTATGGAATCCCTGGTTGTGGTAAGGCTAACACTGGGGTTTTTGTTAGCTTATCTTTTAGCTCCTTGAAGGACTTCTCACAATCTTCATTCCAAACAAAAGGTACATCTTTTCCCGTAAGTCTCGTCATTAGCTTTGCTAGACTAGCAAAGTTCATAACAAAACGGCGATAGTACCCTGCTAATCTTAAAAAGCTCCTTATCTCTGTTGCATTTTTCGGTTGTTTCCAACTTACAATCGCTGAGACCTTCTCAGGATCGACAGAAACTCCTTCCTCCGATACGACATGTCCCAGTCTTCCTAATGTCACCTTCTGCAATTGGAATCTGATGATATCCCGATGCTAAATCTATCTTTGAGAACCAAGTTGCACCTCTCAACTGGTCTAATAACTCATCGATCCTCGGTAGTGGATAACGATTTTTCAAAGTGACTCTATTTAGAGCCCTATAATCAATGCACAATCTGAAACTTCCATCTTTCTTCTTCACAAATAGGACTGGTGCACCCCATGGTGATGTACTCGGACGTACAAAACCTTTCTAAAGTAGCTCATCTAATTGCTTCTTCAACTCTGCCATTTCCGCTGGTGCCATTCGATATGGAGACTTTGATATTGGAGCCGTACCCGGTTCTAGCTCAATCTCAAATGGATCTCCTCGCGTTGTTGGTAAGCCCTGCAGTTCTCTGAAAACATCTGTAAACTCTCACGCTACAGGAATCTCCTCGACTTGCACAGATGGACCTTCTTCTTCTACCGATATGGTAGCAAGATATACATCATACCCTTGTTCTAGTAATCGTTCCATACATAACGCTGAGATGATGTTAATCCCTTGACCTGATCGAATTCCTTGATACTTAAGCTCCTTGTCACTCTTCTTGCATCGTACTTGACCGCGACGATAATCCATCACAGCTCGATGTCTTGACAACCAATCCATTCCAAGGATCACATCATAGCATTCCATCGGAATGATGATCAGCTCTGCAGCTAGTTCTTCTCCTTCTATCACCACGGGTACCTCCTTGACAACCCCTTGAGATTCTAAAATTTGACCTCCAGGAGTATGCACCCGGACAATAGTTGTTAGATCCTCAGGCTGAACAACTAATTTATTAGCCATCGATGGACTCATAAAACTATGTGTCGCACTAGTGTCAAATAACACATGAGTAGACATGCCCCCCACTATTACCGATCCTACATAATACGAATTTTAAAGAATCTACTTCTTAATTCTCTCACGGAACTCATCTCGACATAGACAATCATTATATGTAAGGCATATACACATAATATATAAACATGACATACCAGCGATAGGTTGAGCGTCTCCTTCTGTGCCCTCACGTTCAATCTCGTAACCTCCCATGGCATATACTCGTGGTTGCACAACCCTATGTTTCGATGCATGTTCTTCAGGTTTCCTAGTTCTAACCTATGGTGTTAGACCCATCGGTGGTGGTGGTGGTGGTGGCCTCGGACAATCCTTCAGAAAATGATCCATACTACCACAGCGGAAACATCCATCGAATTGTCCTCGCCTCATAGTTCCTCCCACTAGCTGAGGGCAATCACGAAATTGATGCTCTAAACTTCCACATCGGAAGCATCCTACTCGCCTATCAAATCTTTGACATGCCCCTACATGCTCATGTCCACAACGAGGACATGGGTACCTCGATGTTGATACGACAAGACGTGCTGGAATTGCTTTCCTCTGATGTGATCTTCCCCGAATCTGTTGGACAACCTATTTCCCCTTGGCATCCGAAGACTTCAATATGCCCTCCTCGATGAGTCCATTCTCTACCAACTGAGCATTCTGAACTAGTTCAGACAATGATCCATGCTTGATTATCTCAATCCTGCGTCTGATCTCCGGTCGTAGTCCTTGCAAAAATTTGTTGACCTTGAGAACTTCTGAGGTTATTGATTTAGCCCCAAATCGTGATAACTCCAAATAAGTCTCATAATACTAAGCAACAGTACGGTCACTTTGTGTGAGCTGTAGAAATGCCAACTCCATCTCTTCACGAGCAGCATGTGGTATATATTTCAACTCAAAAAGTTGTTTGAACTCATCCCAAGAAAACACATGATCAGGACGTTCCCTCTAAATCTCTTCCCACCAAAACACCGCTTCTCCCTCCTAATAGTGGAGCGCAATATCAATCTTAAACTCAAGTGGACATAGGTGGCTGTCTGGTGGTGGTGTTGGTGCCTGCACCAGTACTTGTTGCGTCGCCAAACTCTCCTCATGTTCATGTTGTCGACTTTCTGCTAATAGCTCTCTCAACATTTCTCTCATGACATCTCTATCTATTCCACTTCGCGATCTTCGTTCAGATGATTGAGACTGCGTACGACTAGTGGAACGAGAGCCTCCACTCATTCTGCGATCAAGAGCTCTAGTAATCATCCTTCTCGGTAGTGTATCCAACACACAATTAACTACTATCAGTTTCCACAGCTCTAAACCCACTAGACATTTAAGGACATGTGTGCTACGGTCTCGTGGCTTTATTAAAACATTTCGCAAAAACATTTGAAATCCAGTAAAAACGTTAAAAACGAAAATGACAACCAGACTCTGATACCAATTTGTAACACCCCCACCCCGGAACAACCTCGGGACTAGGAGTGTCCACCATCACCGCCAAGAGGTGGCTACACGTGTCATCGCTCAAACGCATTTATAAAATAAATATAAATGATTTATTCGAAATAAGAGTGGTCCGGACCAAATAGCAAAACAAATATGTAAATATCATAGTCACAATAAATAAAATAAATACGAAATGCAAAATAAAACTCATCGAGACCTCGTGCACGCCTTTTTCATCAGTCCGCTGTGAGCCTTCATATTGCTGCTCAACCTCATTACTTTTTCTCCTCGCCATATCCTGTCCATCCACGACAGCCCACAAATAGGGTTAGTACGAAATACGCACTCAATGAGATCAATACGTGTACATACTCTGTGCCACGTATTCTCCCGCTCGAACTGATTATCATAAAATAATGGTATATCCAAAGTCTAAACTAAAGATATACAGATAAATCTACCCAACCCGACCGAGTATCCAAAATCTAAGACTAGTACCACACTGGATCATAACGCACAAAGTCCACATGACTCTAGCTCGGGCATACGCTCGCAAAGTCCAAAGGACCCAGCACACTGAAAATCTCGCAAAGTCACAACGTACCCCAGCTATCAGTACAATACACTGAAAATCTCGCAAGGTCACAACGTACCCCAGCTATCAGTACACTACACTGAAAATCTCGCAAGGTCACAACGTACCCCAGCTATCAGTACACTACACTGAAAATCTCGCAAAGTCACAACGTACCCCAACTATTAGTACCATACAGCGCACCGTCGCTCGAAAGGTTACCACAACCCCAACACAGTACGACGCTGGCAGATCCGCTGATCTGACTAACTCGACGCTCCGTCGCTCGCAAGGTTACCACAACCCCAACACGGTATGACGCCGGCCCTGATCAGAGTGTCGCAATACTAACGTCATCGACCCGATATTCCTCACTTGACAACTCTCACCGACGCGCTCGCACACGCCTTCTTTCGAAGGTTTGAGTGTGAAATCACCCGATCAAGCACACTAACAAGATATTCACTCGGTTTGAACGCCGAACCCAAATATCGATGTTCTCCGACCCCAACACTTGGTCGCACATCAATTCTCTAGATCATCTCTAGTCACTTATACACTCAAATACTTATCATCAATTCTCATACGACAAATTTAGGGTTTTAATCCAATTCCACTTGTAACGTCTCATTTTCCCATTATGATCCTATAAATTCTATCGTGATCATGCCCCATTTTAAAAATATAATCTCTTCCATAAATCGATCACAAATCCGAAATTAGGATGGAGAAAATCATCACCTTAGCTTCCCGACGATTTGATGATTCTGTATAATATTGCTAGCAACAACACCAACCAATTTTTCCCTATTATGGATCCATTAAATTCCATAAATTTCCATAAAATGAATCTTCGAATTAAAGGAATAATCACAACAATTATTTAGAGATTTACCAAAATCGCTATTAGAATCCCCCCACGAAAAACGTGATGAAAAATTGAAGGTTCTTCTCCAATCTATCTTTTTTCCTTTTTCTCTTCTTCTTTCTTCTTCTTGTGCACTTTGGTATAGATTAAATTTAAATTTTAATTTGTAACTAATTAATAAATCAAGTCTTAAATTATTTTTAATTTTTTTAATAGGTTTGGTATTAAACAACTTAATCGTCATATAACAAAGACGATAAAAGCTGATTATGATCGTCCATGTTATAACTGGACGCGAACCGATCCCGAAATAAAGGAACGGTGGTGGAAAGCTTTCGTGGTACGTTTTTTGTTAATATTCATTGCACTCTAAATTTGAAATTTAAAATAATGTTTCAATAAATAATTATTTCATTATTTTCAGCAAAAAAATTATTGGGATCCTGCAATAACCGGACTAATAAAGTCCGAATTTAAACGGGCTGCGGGAGTACGACTCAAATATCTTTCAAGCGACTTGAAAGCAAACCGGGAGACAAAGGACAAACCTCTTTGGATGCCCGATAATGTCTAGGAACAGATGTGTGCCTATTGAAATGATCCTATTTTTATGGATAGAAGTCGACGCGCTAGTCGATCCCGTCGTTCTGATAGAGCGGGATATAAGATAAGTGCCCATACTGCTGGTTCCCGCTCTTTCACGGAGGTTTACAAAGATTTGGTAAGATTTAAAATTTTTTAAAGTTGTAATATGAGTGACATTTTCTTAATAGTTAAAACATAAATTTTAAATTTGTTTTAGGCGAAAGAGAAAGGATGTGAACCGTCGTACTTGGAATTGTTGGAAAATACACACAAGAAAAAATCCGACGGTTCGTGGGTAGATGCCAAGGTGAAACAAATTCACGCCGATGTTTTGAACATGGCATCGGAACGAGTGTCCCAAATCCCGCCAAGAGAAGATGGGACGGAACCTACTCTATTTCAAGAAAAATACAACGAGATGTATTTCGAGGTAAATTCATTATAATTTTACAATAAATTTTTTATTGATAATTGAAATTTAAATTAAATTTCAATATTTTTTGTAGTACATAACACCGTACAAAGATTGTTTATTTGGTCTTGGAGGAATGACATCAAAACATGCGAGTTCGTCCAAAGGCAAGGAAAAAGTCGCGAACGAGGAATTTCGAAGCACAATCTCGAAGATGCAAGAAAAATTAGAACAACAAATTTCACAATTAGTACAACAAAGTTCAGCGTTCAACGCTTTGAAAAGGGAAGTTGAACGATCAAGAAGGGAATGTCAACAATGGCTTAGGATGATGAAAGAACACATGCCCAATATCAATTGGGATACAACCGAAAACAATGATTCTAACGACGACGACGATAATTTCCAATTACTATCAACTAGCTTGTAAATACATAATTTTAATAATGTATAAACACTAATTGATTAATTTCAATTTTAAATTTTTATTTTAAAATTTTTATTTTTTTTTATTTTTTATAAAACCGGACGACTCTGTTCCTGTCCGGAAATTTTAAATGGATTTCCGTCCTTACTCGGTCAGGTGTCGCGTCGATATACGGATTACCCTGTCGTTCGAAATCGCGGACGATTTGCGCACTAAATTTTCCGTATGTATTTGCGGATGGATTGCAGACGGATATGTTTTGGCGACGCTCGTTTGCAGACGGATACTGGTTGTCCCTAATCCGTCCCTAAATCTGTTTAGAGACGGATTAAACTGTCTAGAATTATTAAATTTCTTGTAGTGTCATCGGATTCTTCCCCTGTTACAATTAGGTTTATCGTGAAATACTCATGTATGATTTAAATACGATCGATAAACATGATAATACATGACGAATCAAACAAGAGGTTCACAACCGAGATCTAAATACAAGTAAGGAGATATAAAACACGTTATAAATGATAAGTGAAGCTGATGATTGGATTGAGAATCCAAGAGTTTGCATGTTATCATAATGAGTTGATGTTCGATCTTCATTCCTAACGCATATGTCGAGTTAAGCCGGGAAAAACCTACATGATAATGGTCTCACTATGACGATGAACAAATTTTTGTGCAAAAAGGTCGTTGAGAAACTGATGTAAACGTACCTATTCTGGTTCCCTAACCAAATCTCCCTTGAAAGACCCATAGCAACATGGTTTTCAAAGGTTATAATTTTTCAAGCTCATGCCACATGCATTCCCATTTTTCGAAGTAGCTGTAAACTTATATTTTTTTTTTGCGCCAAATGACAATTTCATGTTGAAGCATTGCCATCTTAATAAAAGATAATTTTTCTACGCTTAATACATTATGCATCGTTTAAAACGATTCGTTTTGAACCACTTGTCGTAATTAAATTTGGTGATTTCCACGTGGAGATAACCATTTTAGGATGATCATTCAAGTAAATATAATAAGGGGGACACATTCACGATCTCATTGCCATCAGTCATGATAGTTGACCGTTGAAGATGTCTAGCCACGATCATGGGTGGATGTCGCCACCCACAAACAAAGACGGTATCTCGATCATGTTGATTCCCCTAGGGAA